>CM046882.1:60036180-60072940 GCA_025667525.1 Glebionis coronaria
CAACTCGTGAATTGGCATTATTTTGAAATGTGGGTTTTTTTGTCGACAAGTTTATAATAGCCTTTCCTAGAAGATGAAGTATCAATATTTTAACTTCTTGTTACTCTTTTAAGGCTTCCTAATTGCTTGTGGAGCTCTTCTAGTTTTGCTTTCCTGCCATCAAGTAGACTTTTTGTTTACCTAACAAGGACCGTTTGGTAAAGCTTCGTAACAAAGGGGTTTATTAGTAAGCTATTGCACCCATTTTGTTGTGACTTCATTCACATTGTGGAACCAAGTCTTTCACATTATGCTACCCGTTTTCTTCTCATCCAACCCACCGATCTAGCCATACTTTGCTGTAAACACTGTATTCCACCAGCAATCATCTTGGAGTTTTTCAAGTGATAGACATCTAAAACAAGGCAGTGCTATTGATCAATGTGATAGATGGGACAGGTTAAGTCATTGAGTTCTAGTTAAGTCGTAAGTTTTTTAGTGTATATCAATGTCTGAACTCTGAAAGCTCAAGTATGCTCCACTAACACTAAAAGTCAACTTCTCTTATGTTTGCATTTTGCAGAGCATCCCCGAAACATCAGAGGGGTTCATTGCTTATTTATTAGTATCAAACATGCCTTTGCTATTTATTTCATATCATCACTAGTCTTATGATATTCATTTTGGAAATACAACTCAATAAGTTTGAGGACGGAAAGTGTTGTTCGGGGGAGTTAATTTCAACTATCCTACGATTATAAATATCTTAATTCCTAAGTATATCAATTATCCTTATTTAGCCCCATAATAATGTTTTGTCTAAACTAGATTTAAGAATGTGATCGATGTCAAGGAACACATAAATCTCTGACCTAGGGTTTGGTTGCAGGTTCTTTAGTTAGGTGTAGCACTTTCTATAAACTAGCAAAGTGGTAAAACCAAATTCCACTAGTTGCACAATTGTGGGTTAGCATACTTTCTCAACTTTTCATGTGATGATTATCGCTGACCCGTTTTATTCCAGGCATTCTACAAGGATGGTGGATCTTCACAGAAACAAACATTAGTCGTCAATGCAGCTCCTGGTTCTGGTATGTGCAAAACTTTCTTTAGTTGGGTTTAGGGGTGACAAAATGTGCCTGTCGGGTGGGTTAGATAACAGGTCCAAATGGTTAACGGGTCCTGCCCACAAAAACTTCGTTATAATAATCTATTTTCTTAATAACGATTTATATGTTTTTAGGCTTTTGAATACATTTCAAATGACACTCACCCCGTTGGACCCGCTTGATAGATTTGACCTGTTTCCTTTTTAGTTGAAGTATATCTTAACACATTTAATTCATTAGAGATAAAACATAACCCTCATTGACCCATTTGTATGGGTTGAAATGGCCATATCTAGCTGCTTTATTTATTAATCAGATAAACTTTACCACCTCTATATATGATCACTAGATTCTGGACGCTTGACACAAATGTCGGGCAGTGCATTTTCTCTGGAACGAGGAGCAGAAGGATTTTCAAATGTAATCAGAAGAAATACAGATAACAATAATCAGAGTATGCACATTGATGATGAACAAGAAAACGTAAACCCAGTTTCTTTAATTGGGCAACAATGCAAGACAAGTAACGAAGCAACAAATCAGAATATTGTGACAGATGAGGAAATGTTGGCAATAGCAGATGCTATAGAAAGCAATGAAAATGTTACAAGGCCGACTAACGGGATTAAAAATGGACAACCAACAGTAAGTGCTTCACTACCACTTTGGACAGACGAACAGCTAGATGAACTCCTTGATGCTGATTTTGACGATCTTCCATAGTTCTTGATTTTTAATCTGTTTGGTTATCAGTTTTGAGTGGCAAAATCAGTGTTCATAAATAGGCAGGTTAATGCAGACCTGAGTTTCCTCAGGCACTAGTAGAAAGATTTTACCTAGTTAAATAGCGTATATTACTTGGTGTTTCTTTTGTTTCGCTATGTACTTTTTCTGTATCCAATGAAATATACAGGCATTGCCTGAATTTAAATGGATAACAGTTACCTTTTTCAAACGTTTTATTAGAGCGAAATGGGGCTTGTGGGTTATATAGATGTGTGTTTTCTGCTACTCCATTAAACAATATCTTTCTTGATAAGTTTCCTTACATTTTTATGCTTATTTTGAGTCTGTGTTCAGGCTGTGTAGTATTCCGTATTCTTCACTGTACCCACGCTAGTCTTACGTTGGTTGTTTGTTCTTCATTTTAACCTGTACAAAGAAGTTAATTCTATTACAGTATTACCGACTAGTCTCTTTGGATGGGTAATGCCATCCTTATCGATGATCATGCTGGAAAGTTTTCTTTGTTAATGTTTGTCGATATTTAAAGACTAATGCGTGCAAAATGTGAAAGACTCTATAAGCAAGTCACAAGGTTATGTAATCTGTCAATGTGAAACAGTAAGTGCTAAAGTACAGCTTAACCGTTTGTCATGTTTAAAGATAAAAATCAAGTACTGTACATGAGTCGTAATACCTTCAATACATTGATAAAGTCATGAAACCTTCTGAAGGCTACTAACAGACATGATGTATTCGATGCTAAATATATTAAAGGCTATATATGTACTTAGTGTGTATTCGCATGCTAGTTGCATTTAAACCTGCAATAAATCTAAAGCTATGCTACTAACAATGTGATGGAGCTTTTACTTGTTACAGATATGCATTGATAATAATAGGTTGTTGAGATGTAAGTATATATTTATTACGTGTGAGGTTTTTCATAAAACGCCTTCGGGCTAGCTGTCGATCAATGTCACATTCATGAAAGAAACTAAGTTCACGTTACCCAGGCCGTTTAGTGATTCCAACATTAATAATCATATTATGATCGAGGTAGGAAATTACCAAGTTTGTGTTTCTGATTGCATAAATTTCAGCTGATGTTCATAAACACACTTTGACATAAGTTTACTAATAATATGCTTTGTTTAGCCTTTTACTCCAACACAGCAATAACAACAGTCAACTAAACCTATATATGCAAACCCAAACAGTGCACCCGCTAATTTGATTCTTAAAAAGTGTTTAATTAGCCTTAAGAGTGCAACCTACGGCGAGCCAACGGCGGTGCAGTTTGACGCCTTCGCTGGTCCCAAAAATGCGAGTTGTTGGGCTGCACCGTGTTCTCTAAAGAAAGGTAACTAGACAACAAAGCAATCTATTTGAGCTACATTAAGCCTAAAAATCATGAATCTACAAAAATACCCAATCACAATATATATTTTGAATTGCAACTCCAAATAAACAAAAAACAACCTAAACCATAATGAATCTGCATGATTTCAGAAACAACTCAAATGTTGAACACATCCAAGTTCAAATATGAATCCGGGTACGTCGATCCATACGTGTAGATCGATTTATAAGATCATGAAATGATTCCATCATAACTTCATTTGGCAATTTCAGAATAATCCATAAAGCAAATGAACCAAACAACCAAAGAAACCAGCAAAAACCGAAACTTTTATTCTCATAATCAAAATGAAGCAAATAAAGCAAATAAACAAACAAACAACTTATTATTTTAGTCTAGAACAATATAAAAAAAACTGATTCAAAGTATAACAAAACTCAAATCTAAGGATAATCCTTGAGGACTCTTAAGGATGATGACGGGGTTAACGCATTCCTATTCATAAACATTGTATCGGCGTTATAGAACGGAAGCTGATGAGTACTTGGTGCACACATGAAATCATTAGGGTTGGTTGAAAAAACCGGCGTAGTAGGGCTAAAATAAGAATTATCAAACCCTGTATTCGAATTCGCCCTATAAGATGCGACGCCAACACCGTTATTATTATCAACAAAACAAGAATTCACCTGAGGAACATCATTAACACTTGTCCCATGTTCCTCGGTCACAACCGAGTTAGCTGACTCATTATCCTCAACATTCCCTTGTTGTCCACATTGTTGTTGTTGGCTTCGTTGTGTCGTTCCGTCTTGTGGTGGAGGTGTGTATCCTGTTAGCTTTTGGACTAATGCCATGAAATCACGTGGATGTGTGTGGATAACTTTTGGTGAATGTGTGTAAATGATCACGGGTCGTCTAGGAGGAGGTTGTTGTTGTTGTGCATGGGGTAATTTGTTCGTTAGGCCGTCGTTGGATGTCGTTGTCGTCGTGGACGATGATCCGGTGGAGGACGATGGCGGTAGACGAGGGATGAACGTGGAGTTTTTGGTGATCTTAAGTGAGGAAGGATGATCATAGGAGCCGCCATCATGTTGTTCTTGTTTTGCATGGAATTGTTGTCTAGGGCTCATGTTTGGTTTCATAGGATGGTGAAAAAAACAGATATGTTAATGAGAGGTGAGAATGTGTTTTTGTAAATTGTGTGGATGTAAAAGGTATGAGTTTTTAGTTAGTTTGGTTTTTCCTAGTTGTGTGGTAAGTAGTTAAGATAATGAACGTATACAATTTAGGTGTTTAAACATATTTATTCATTTTTAAAGTTTCATGTCAAATTAATGTGTTCTCTCTATTTATGTTGTATGTTCACTAGTATAATTAGGGTCTAGAAAAATCTTGTAATATCAACACATTAAGTAGTGCATGTTGTTTTAAGTTTTCTAAATACGGTGATAAATCTTACATATTTTGATAAATATCTTTTAATACTTTTGAAAAAGGATTGGAACATTCTTTTGTCAATTTTTATTATTTTAAGCTAAACGAACGCACATGTAAAAAAACTAAATGAGCTTAATGGGCGCACATGTAAAATACTAATTAGGCTACTTGACGAATTTTTTATATTTAATTTTGTATCTCCGGCTTTGAAACAAGTATTTTTATTTTTTAATTCTACGTTTTTGTATGTTTTTTTTCCCGTTTTAGCTTGCGCTCATTTAGCCCACCCGTTTCGCCAATGTAACCAGTCACTTGTTTAACCTGTCGCCTGTTTTACCCGCCGCCCGTACCCTCCGTTCGCCCGTTTTACCACCTCTAAATACCATAGCTTAAAAAGGTACAGTAATTTGATTTATAGGGTTTTTCACTTGATTAGTATAATAATTTGGAGATAAAAAAAAATTACAATACAACTTTTTAATAGATCGTGAAACAGTATAATCTCAAACGTGTTAACAAACTTTTTTGAAATAACACAATGTTAATGGTCTAGAAAATCTTGCCAAATCCTAATCTTAAATAATAAGCTAGAATTTAAAGTTTTAAAGATTTTGCTAATCGTCTAATAAACTTTAATAATTTCGTGTATCCATAACCAAAATACTTACTTTTATCCAGAGCATCATGTATTTATTTCAAACTAGTTTTAATGTTCGTGTACGTACGAGATTTGAACATAAAAAAATAAATTAATTAATAATTTTATTATTACGATTTTATGTATATTATATATTTTTTAAAAAACATTTTATGTTTATATTTTGATTATGTTGTTATTTTACTATGCATCGTGTAAATTAATATAAGCTCGTCTCAATTTTTATTTTTCAAATTTCACATTTTATTTTACTTTCGATATTTTTATTCTAATAATTATGGGCTATTTTAAAAAGAGGACTAAAAGGGACTTGACACTCAAAAAAATGACTTCTCAAAACAAAATTAGTTAATTAACCCTATTCGACCTATTCGACCTTCACTTGAATGTGACACTTGGCATTGGGGCTAATTATTAGGTAGTACATGTAGGTCCCAACTAGTACAAGCAAGTACACATGGTGTAAGTGTACTTGCTATTCGATCATTAGTCACATTCGTTATTCGACTCGTACTATTTTAATTAATTAATAATTTTTAATAAATTAATCTCAGATAGATTTGACTAAAATATTATTCGACTTGTACTTTTTATTATATATAAGGGCATTTATGTCTTTTCAAATTTTTTCTATTAATTGAGAATTTCATTTAAGCATAATATAAATTCTTTAATTTCATTTATGGTCTGTTCTCGAGTTTAATTTTTAAAGAATAGAAAAGAATGAAATAGAAAGGGTAAAGTAAAGAATGGAACTAGAAAGAAAGTAGTTATTTAAATTTGTGTTCTTGAGTTGTATTTTTAAGTAGGAATGAAAAGATAAATGAACTTACAAAATTACCAACAAACCCTCAAAATTATATACATCATTCTTTTATTTTTCTTCATTCTCCCAAACTGTTACCAACAAACCCTCAAAAGCCATTCTCAGTTGTTACTACTTATACTATTATCTAAATAATATATAGTACAATGCTAAATACAAACAACAAACTACTATCACAAAACAAAGCTTGTGGCCACTCACTCTTGAATGAATGAACCAAACCCACTCGGCAATATCCCAAGTAAATCTGTATCAATCACAAGAACTTTTTCACAAAACATAAATAATAACACTTGACATATTTCAGAAAATACATTCAGCAATATATTCGTCAATCATAAAACCAAAGTGAGGATCATGTGACACACAAACCTTTGTAGACTGCATATTGCAGACAACACTGACTACAACAAACAAGGTACTTACTTGGTCCATCAGGTACCTCTCACAACCAAAACCCCGAACGAAACAAAAATCGGTTACTGAGACAATAGCTGCGAAGTGTGAGAACCATATGCAACGTTTTTTTAATAATAAGGACTTAACTGTAAATTTACATAGGCCCATAATATTAAGAGTGTAACATAGTTAGGCGAGGGTTCAAAGAAGACATTCTTCCGCTTGGTGTCATTGCACAACTCGACCCACTAACCACTAACATTTTCCGTTCTAAAAAAAAATTAGTACGAGTAGTTTATGATAATAAAAAATGATGGTTCAATTTATTGATTTTCTATTTTTAATTAACCAATTAAGTAAACACATTTAAACACGTTAATTTTTTACATTTTTATAGTAAAAATCACGTGCGTGCACGGGTATTACAACTAGTTATATACAAATTAAAATGTCAAAACCTCTAGGCCTTTTGCACAAAGGAATATTAAATCTTATTTTTCGCATTTGTATTTACGTACTTTTTTCGTCCTAAATTTATAGTCTCTTATATTATTTTTAGCTGTCCTAGAATTATCGACATTTTACAAAAATAACTGTAAATAATGTAACAAGTTTATTATATTGCAGCTAGGGGTAATAAAAATTACAAATTATATATAAAGTTTAAATTAATTGCATAAAGGTAAGAGTGTTATTTTATAAAAAATTAAAAGAGAAAATTCAGTAATAATAATATTTTCTAAAATAATGTGTTTTTTTATCGAAAAACTATTAATTTGAAACGGAGAGAATAACTTATCTTTCCTTGTTTAGAGCATCTACAATGGGGCATTTGACAAAAAGCTTTTTACTATTAGAAAAAGCTTTACAAAAGCTTTTTACCATTGAAGAGAATGACTTTTTTGAACATATTGTAGAAAGACTTGGTGGTTGTCAAGTGGTTCGAAGAAATGACTTACGTTTGAAAAGTAATACCTTGTGTTGATTAAGTTAAGATTAGGGTTTCTTGCATTGATTAGGGACTTTCAATTGGTATCAGAGCTGTGTTTGATATTAAAACCTTCAAGAAACATCGTTCTCAGTTTTATAACAAGATCCACCATGCCGGAAACTTCTAGCCCACAATCACCTTCCACAAACCCATCTTCACCAAGACTTAACCCTCCAGCAAATGACGATGATCTACCCCAACTTCTTGACTCAAGAGGTGGATCACACGTAACCAGTGTACCAGTCTTTGATGAAGAAGACTTTGCCAGTTGGAAGAGTCAATTTCTTGTTTACCTTGATGGACTTGAACCTTTTCTCTTAGAAATTTTAGAAAATGGTCCATATATTCCCATGGCGCTTACATCCACTGAAGAAAACCCTCTTCCCAAACCTATCAAACAATGGACTTCAGCTGATAGGAAATTAGCAAACCAAGATAAACGTCTCAAAAGCATCATAATTTCCTGTCTTCCCAAGCATATCATGAAGTCTGTCATTCAGTGTCCCACAACTAAACAAATGTGGACAGACCTCATTCTTGGCCATGAAGGACCCTCTGAAACAAGAGAGACAAAGATTCAGGCACTCAGACTTCAGTTTAATGCCTTTAAGTCACTTGAAGGTGAAAAGGTTCAGCAAACCTATACTAGGCTGAAGATTCTTCTAAATGACCTGGCTATGAATGATGTCACTATTGGTCAAGCTGAGATCAATGCTACTTTTGTCAACAGCCTTCCAAGAAAGTGGCTGAGCATGAATCAGACTCAGAGAGCTAACAACTCAATCAAAAATGATACCCTTGCTCAGCTCTATGGTAAGTACAATTATGAAGAAGGGCTGATCGATACTATCTACAAATCAGAGACTGAAAGATTTGTAGTCCAAGGAGCATCTTCCAAAGCTTTGATCTCTGCAACACATCCTCATGACAGCGATTCTGATATTGAAGAAGATACCCGTAGCAGCCAAGAGTTCTTGTCAGACCTCAATGCAGAATTCCATGAAAGAGCACTGCTAGCCAACCAAAGAAGATACTACAAAAGATCTGGAAGAGTAGGATCAGCTAGCAAACCAACTGACAGGTCAAAAGAAACATGTTTTGCCTGTGGAAAGCTTGGACATTATCAAAAAGATTGTCCCTCCACCAAGACATCCTCACCCTCTTATCCATCATCTTCATCCAAACCCTACAAGTTCAAACAACATAACAACTCATCTCAATCCAATTCTTCAGACACTGAGAAGAAAGATTACAAAAATAAGTACAAGGCACTTAAAGCTGAGTTAGAACAAATGAACTTGAAGATTGAAGCTATGTCCAAAAAGAAAGGTGGTGAGAAAAAGACAGAGAAAGGGTTGGTTGCTGAAACTTATGATTGGAATGATGAACCATTGACTTCAGATGAAGAAGACACCACAAGAGTCAGGGCTTTTATGGCGATAGCTGAGGATGAACCAGCTGTTGGAAAAGGTGATGCAAGATCAGGACAATGGGTTGACATCACAAATGAAAAAGGTACACAGGCTTTTATCTATGTCTGATAGTGATGAACGTAAGCATGTCCTTGATTAAACCATTGTTGATTTGCACTTTGTTGAGGAACAAAGAAAGAACCTACTTGATAAGTTTCACTCTGTTAAATCTGAAATGATAAATGCTAAGGCTGAATGTGAAACTCTCAGGCGGGTTAACTTAGAGAAAATATCCCTGCAAAATGAAGTAACTAGATTAACCTTGAAAAACATAGCTTTAAATGATCAAGTCACTGAATTGAACAAGATTATTGAAAAATGGCTGTGTGCTAGGTTTACTATTGATGAATTGCTTAGGGATGAAGTGCCTGCTGACTTAAACAGGGATATAACTGCTAAGAATAAAAAGCTGAGGATTCTCACCAAACCCAAAGACATTGTCTTTAAATCTACAGAGACTATTCATATGTCAGATACCTCTTTGACTAATGACCCTGTCTCTGAAGATGTGGCTGAGCTACCACCTTTGCCCAAACTCTCTGGAGTTGAACCCAGCAGTTCTTCTAGATCTGCTAAGGACGAACTTAGGACAGATATTGAGAATCCTCCAGCCAAAGTTTTTCGTGTGCCTGCTAAACAAACTGGTAAACAAGTAGCTTTTAAGCCTGTTACTACTAAAGCTGTGAATAAGGTTGACCCCACCACTGAAGATCGCCTGTTGTCTCTTATGAAAGAAGTAGAACTCTTGAAACAACACATTAAGCCTTCCGCTGAATGCTCTACTTCTCATGAACCTAAGTCAGTCCTAGGTGAACCCAAAGGGGAAAGGTTAATCAAACCTTATTGCAATGTTTGTAAAAATTCTCACCATTCGACCTTAGATCATGACAGACACATGGCAGCTAAAAGAGCTCAGATACCCTCTAGGGACAGACCACAGAGTTCCAAAAGACAACAGGGAAATTACAAATCTTATCCTCCCTGTAAATTATGTGGGTTCACAGACCATCACTCAGACGAGTGTGGTGACTTCCCTGGGTGTGATATCTGTGGGAGTTATAACCATGAAACAATGAACTGTCCATCCCAACGCCAAAAGTTTTTCAGGAACACAAGAGTTGCTAACAAGCAATTCAGGGAACCCACTGGAAAGTGGGTTCACCATAGGAACTAATCTGTTTCTATGTATCTGTGAAGAAATATCTCAAGGAATCGGTATGGTATCTAGATAGTGGCTGTTCTAGACACATGACAGGGATTCAACAATACCTGCACAGATACTCAAAGGAGCCAGGTCCCAAAGTGGTGTTTGGAGATAACTCTTCAGGTGACACAGAAGGATATGGCTCAGTGAATTGCAATGGGATCACATTTACCAGGGTTGCATATGCGAATGGTCTTAAACACAATCTTATTAGCATCCGCCAATTATGTGATGCTGACTATAAGGTTTTGTTTACTAAGACTCAGGGAACCATATTCAACAAAAACAATGATGTTGTGCTGGTTGCACCTAGAAGGAGAGATGTTTATGTCATCAACATGGCTGTGTGCTCTGAAGACAGTTCAAATTGTTTTCTTGCCAAAGCCTCTGAAAGTGTCAACTGGCTGTGGCACAAAAGACTGTCTCATCTCAACTTCAAGAACATCAATAAGATAGCCACTCAAAACTTGGTTGCTGGTCTACCTTCAGTAATGTTTTCCAAAGACAAAACTTGTTCTGCCTGTGTCAAAGGAAAACATCACAGGTCTTCATTCAAGACTAGGCAATCATTCTCTATTGACAAGTGCTTACATCTCCTTCACATGGACTTGTTTGGGCCTGTCAAACCTCAAACCATTAATCACAACAAATACACCTTGGTCATAGTTGATGAATTTTCAAGATATACATGGGTGTTCTTCCTCAGAAGGAAAAGTGATGCAACTGAAACGATCATGTCCTTCATCAGACAGGTTGAAAATATGAATGATGTTAGAGTCAAAGCTCTAAGAAGTGATAATGGTACAGAATTCAAGAATCATCAACTTGAATCATTTTGTGATGAAAAAGGGATTTCTCAGAACTTCTCTTCAGCTGGCACTCCTGAACAAAATGGTGTGGCTGAAAGAAGAAACAGGACTCTGATTGAAGCAGCAAGAACTATGTTAAATGGTGCAGCCTTACCAAAGCAATTTTGGGGAGAAGCTGTACACACTGCCTGCTACACTCAAAACAGATCAATCATTGTCAAAAGACATGGCAAAACCTCCTATGAAGTTTTCAGAAAAAGATCTCCAGACGTCAGCTATTTTCATGTGTTTGGATGCCCTGTGTTTATTTATAACTACAGGGATAAACTTGGAAAGTTTGATGAAAAAGCTGATGATGGTTTCTTTTTGGGATACTCTCCAACAGCCAAAGCCTTCAGAGTATTCAACATCAGAAGACAAGAAGTAGAAGAAACTTTCCATGTCAGATTCAATGAAGATGATGAAGTCATACAGAGGACAGGAACAGAGGGTGATGAAGTAGATTTTAATGAAAATATTTCTTTCCCAAGTGATGAGTTCACAGAACCCAGACCTACCAGTCATCACCACTCCAACACTCTCACTCCTTATGTTCCTGCTTTTGACCCTCTGTCTACTCACAACATAGAAGTTCCTACCTCTCAGGAACTTGATGAAGAAGAACCTCAAATCTCTGATGGTCCTTCTCATGATATTGATGACTCACAAATTCTTCAAATCTCTGAAGATTCTCCTGCTGATAATGAAATAGCTTCCCTTGATATGGCTGAAGAAGACTCTGACACTGAAATAGTCTTTGAAGAAAGCCCTCCTAGTCAGCAGGATGAGACTCAAATTGTACCAGCTGTGCCCTCAAGTACCCCTGTTCTTGAATCCCCAGCTCCTCAAAATAAGTGGTCAAGAGATCAACACATTCTTCTTGTCAACATTATTGGGGAACCAAATGCAGGGGTCACAACCAGACAGCGAATCCAAGACTCAGAGTCAGCCTCAGCCAATGAATGTCTATTTGCTGAATTTCTTTCACAAACTGAACCTAAAAGAGTAGCTGAGGCTCTGGTAAAAGAAGGATGGGTAGCTGCTATGCAAGAAGAAATCAATCAGTTCAAAAGGAACAAAGTATGGACACTAGTGCCAGCTCCACCTGGAAAGAATATCACAGGCACTAGATGGATCTATAGAAATAAGATGGATGAAATTGGGAACATCATCAGGAACAAGGCAAGACTGGTAGCACAGGGGTTCTCTCAGACTGAAGGAATTGATTATGATGAAACTTTTGCACCTGTTGCTAGACTTGAGGCCATCAGAATCTTTCTTGCTTATGCTGCCTATATGAACATCACTGTGTATCAGATGGATGTAAAGAGTGCCTTCCTCAATGGTGATTTGGCTGAGGAAGTCTATGTTGCACAACCTGAAGGATTTGAGAACAGCGAGTTTCCCAACCATGTGTACAGACTTCACAAGGCAATGTATGGTCTGAAACAATCTCCAAGAGCATGGTATGAAACTCTTTCAAATTTCTTATCTGAAAATAAATTTATCAGGGGTTCTATTGATAAAACACTCTTTACCTTCAAGGACAAGAGTGATTTCATCATTGTGCAGATTTATGTGGATGATATCATCTTTGGGTCAACAAATGTCAATCTTAGTAAACGTTTTGCTAAATTAATGACCAAGAAATATGAGATGAGTATGATGGGTGAATTAACTTACTTTTTGGGCTTTCAAATTAAACAATGTCCTAAGGGAATTTCTATTTGTCAAGAAAAGTATGTTAAGGATTTACTTAAAAAATATGACTTAGCTGATTGTGCATCAGTGAAATGCCCCATGCTTCCACCCAACAACTTGGGCCCTGATGAGTCAGGGGTCTCTGTCAATGAGACTTTATATAGAGGTATGATTGGGTCACTGATGTATCTAACAGCCAGTCGTCCAGATATCCAATTCTCCACATGTCTCTGTGCAAGGTACCAAGCTAACCCAAAAGAATCCCATCTAGTGGCTGTTAAGAGAATTTCTAGGTATCTCAAAGGAACACCATCCCTAGGTCTATGGTATCCAAAGGAATCAGGTTTTGATCTCAAGGCCTATTCAGATTCAGATTATGCTGGATGCTGTATTGACAGGAAAAGTACTTCAGGAAGCTGTCAAATCCTAGGAGGAAAATTGGTTGGATGGAGTGCTAAGAAGCAAAACTCTGTGGCTATGTCTTCAGCTGAAGCAGAATATGTCGCTGCAGCCAGCTGTTGTGCTCAGGTGCTCTGGATGAAAAGTCAATTGGTTGACTATGAAATCTTGTATGACAAAGTACCAATCTTTTGTGACAACACCAGTGCCATTGCCATATCCAACAACCCTGTTCTTCACTCTCGCACCAAACACATTGATATCAGGTATCATTTTATCAGGGATCATATAATGAAGGGAGATATTGAGCTGCATTTTGTTCCCACAGAGCTGCAACTAGCTGATATATTTACAAAGCCTTTGGCTGAACCTTCGTTCAACAGGCTAGTTGCTGAGCTAGGTATGCTCAATATCTCAAAGCCTGTGGCTTGATATTAAATGTGTTCATTAAATGATTGATTCTATATTAAATTTTTATTAAATGTTTTTCACATGAAACTAGATAGTTACTTTCCAAGTAAATGCAAAAAACATTCTCAAATATTTAATCATTTATGTTTCGGATAACGAGGAGACAAACTTTTTGAAAGGTCAAGGGGACCCACTTGAGCAGTCATTTTCGCCCTTGCATTTAATACGGTTGAATAACTGTTCACTTAATTTTGAATATATATTGTCTTCTTTCTCTTCTCACCCACCACCATTCTAAAATCTACTTCTCTCTCTAAATTCTTATCTCTCTCAACCATCCGCCATTTTCATTCACCTTCAACCTCAAATCCATGACGTTTCCCGTTCCAAAAGCCTCCAATGTGAACTTCGAGATCAAAGAGAGCATCATCGCCTCCAACAACGCCATTGGATGGATTAAGGCTCCAAACAACACCTATTCAGATCTGGTAAATTTCATGCAGAATTGTGACCTAAATGAAGCCTTCACCAAATCTCCATCCACTTTTTACCAAGAATACCTTAGGGAATTCTGGTATTCTGCTGAAGTAGTAGAAGACACCATTACATTTAGCCTTTCATGCAATGAACATCCCTTTGCCTTTTCCCTTAAAGACTTTTCTAGTGTGGCCGGACTAAAACATGGAGATGAATGCTTGAAGACTGTTGACAAAAAGGCTGTCAAGGAAGCCCTGGCCACACTCAACCCTTGCCATGATGTTAACCCTGCCCTTACACCAGCTGAGGTCCTCGCCAAATCCCCTCTGAAGATTAAGTATTTCACTCCTATGTGGCGTGTCCTCTTCACCCACATTGTGAAGTCCCTGGGAGGAATGCAGGGATCACAGGATCAGATGTCGTCCAATCATCAGGCTATTGCGTATGGATTAATCTGGGGAGCTGATGTTGACTTTGGAAGCATCCTATTCTCAAACCTGGTAGAACAACTGAAGGGAAGGAATCAGGTCAGGGAAAAGAACATCTGTTATGTGCGCTTCCTGTCCCTGATCTTTGAGAGTTTGCTGGGAGAGAATTACCACAACAAGGCCTTGACAGCTCTTAAGCCCTATCGCATCACAGGCGCCATCTACAAGGAAATAGGAGCTGAGGATATCCCTGTCACCGCCCACATGCTGAACGTGGCCAACCAGGTACCTAACGCTGAGAAGCCCTTGCTCCCTTCCTCTGAGAAGGTGAATACTTCTAGTGTCGCTGGCAAGTCTATGTCTTTGACCTCTGGGCAGCACACTACTAAGTCCAAGGCTTCATCTGGCCAACAGCCAAAGAAGAAGAAAATCCCCTCTTCTTCCCACTCCAAAGCTGTTATTAAGGCCAAGGAAAAGAAGACTGACACCGCCTCTGGTCTAGATACTCGTGTGGACTCAGAATCTTTGGCTGACAAACAACAGGAGTCTAGTGTCTCTAGGTCAGCAGAGACAACAGGAAACCAGCCAAACCAAGCTGATATCTCACAGGTAATCAGTGTACATTTTTAGAGGTTCACAAGCAACCACTCTCATTTGTCTGTAGGAGAGAGTGGTGAAGTTAGGGTAATCCTCGACCCATAGAAGTCTGTCTTTACACTTAGAATACTTTAAGACTTTTGTACACCCTGTCTTTGCACCAGGGAATGATTCATTTGTGTTTATAAGGCACCCCGATGACCCTGAACCCTCTAGACAGTATTCAGGCTAACAACAACCTGAATACACTAATGTCTCAACCTTGATCAGCTGTACTTCACACAGCCTCTTGGTTCCCTCCTTAAAAGAGTCCCAAAGGATTTATCCTTTCAGGGGGGGCTGAATCATCACCCTCAGCTTTCCTAGGGGTAGCGTAACAGGCGACCTACAACAACATATGTTTCACTCTTAAAAGAGTCCCAAAGGTTTTACCTTTTGGGGGGGCTGAATAATCACACTCAGCTTTCCTAGGGGCAGCGACTGGCGATCATTAAACAACATATGTTTCACAATTAAAAGAGTCCCAAAGGTTTTTTACCTTTTGGGGGGGCTGAATAATCACACTCAGCTTTCCTAGGGGCAGCGAATGGCGACCATTAACCACACTTCATTCACACTTAAAAAAATCCCAATGATTTATCCTTTGGAGTGGCTGAGTAATCACCCTCAGCCTCTCTGGAACAGCGAAATGGCGACCATTAACCTTATATGTTTCCCTGTTACTAATTACAACAAATTTGCAGGCTGATATTGTATAGCCAGTTAAAGAGTCTCAGGTACATGAAAAGGAGGCTGAAACAATGACTCAGGACATTCCAAATGATGATGAACCTCTGTTAAATGCTGATGAAGAAATGCTCTCAGTAGAAGATTATGTCTCTGAGTTTGAGCCCATGCCTGAAGATGAATTCCCTGAGGGAATGTTTGATGAAGAGGATGAAGAAGATGAGGACGACCAGCTGTCTGCCTCTCCTCCTAAAGATATCGCTGTGTCCACACCAGCTGATGACAAGACTTCTCCTCTCAAGGAAGCTGTTGACACTCCAAACTCTGCTACATCTGCAACAACAGTCTTCCAAAGACCAACATATGATCCAACAGCCGAATTCCTCATGTTTGATCATCCAGCCCAGACCAACTTTGACTTGATTCCAAGGGGGGATGATTTTGCTCAGCAAAGCCTCAATATCAAGAATCTTCAGCCCGTACATCATCAATCTGATATTGAGCGCTTATCAAGGAAGCTGGATGTGATCAAGTCAGAGATGCACAATTTTACTGTGACATTTCCAGGCATCATAAAGAAGGCTGTGACTGAGGCTGTCACTGAGCCAATTCAGGATGGTGCAAGAAAGGGTGTAGCCCAGGGACTTAGTCATCTCTCAACACGAATCAAGGATGCTATTGACTCAGCTGTCCCTGCTATGTTTCGTGAACATAAACTCACCCTAGACAGGCAATTTAATGCTGTTCGCAACAGGCAATACAACCATGCAAACTTTATTGTCAGGCGTGTTCAGGCAAATACTAATGCCAATGCCAACCTCTTGCTGAAGATTTCCAGGGCTTCAAGAAAAAGACAACGTGCCATGGCTGCCTCTGTGGAGCAGATTGCAAGACGTTTTCAGGCACGTTCATCCAAGCATCAGCGAAGTAAGGATGAACGTGAGGGGGAGAAGAATACTACACTCAGCCTTGCATCTGCTGAACAAGGCTCATCATCAGCTAATCCCTCAACTACACCTGTTCCTCTACAAGTCATCACACCAGTTATAGTACCTGATGATGAGGATGATACTCAGGGGGAGCAACAAACACAAGATGGAGCTGACTCATCTAAATCCATGATCTTAGTTAACATCAGCAAGCCTGAGGATGATGATGAGCCAGCGGCCAAGAAACTAAAATTCACTGTGAGCTCTCTCCCCAAATCTATTCAAACTCAGGCTCAGACAGCGTTTCTCAAAAGAGCTAATGTTTTGAAAAACATAAGTGTGGAGTCCTCCGTCTCGAAGAAAAGAAAGGAGATAGTTTTGGTTGATACTGACACCAAACTTAAGAAGATAGCTGCGATGCTAGAGATAGGAGGATCCACCACAGACCTTTCCCACTCTTCAACCTTTACACCTTCCGATGAGATTCCTTTAACCCCTGAAGAAATAGAGCAACAGGCTGAAGAATTCAAAAGACTAAATGAGCTCAAGACAGCCAAAGAATTAAATGAAGCTACTATGAGGAAGATGACACCACCTGAAAGGGAAAAACAAAAACAAAGGTTGAGGGAAATGGAACTAAAACGCGCTGAGGCCTTAAAGAAAGTCAAAGCTGACTATGATGCCTGCGTGAACAACAGGTATGCTGCTGGCAAGATAACCAAGTTTAAATACACCATTCACAAAATCCACAAACACCCCACAGATGATCTTATGGAGGGAAAACCAACAGAGGAATATGGATGTGTTTGACAACTTCAGGTTAAAGACACTTGGGTTATCAGAATGGTTTGAACTCGAAGCCTTAGCTGCCAAAAAGTCTGGACAGGCAAATTTCCTTCTGCTTAAAACTCTTAAGGCTAAGTTTAACTGGATCAAGGAAACAGCTGCCAAACTCAAGATTGATCCCCCACCACAGCTTTTTGAACAAGAACCCCCAAAGACAGGCAACAAAAGAAGAAGAATTTCACAAATTGTTGATGAAACTTTTGTTACTGAAGATGTTCGTGTGGATGGTATGCACAGGGATTTGATCCTTCCAAATGGTATTGTTGGCCCTGTTGATGGTCAGACATACTCAGTGCCTGAAAGAGGAATGGCATTTATGAACAAGGCTTGCCAGTATGCTTTTCAGAGGGAAGATGAGCTGTGCTTGGCTTCAACTATTCAGCTACTCTGTCACAAGAAGTGTCTCAAGATCAACACAGAGTATTCCAAGAAGTTTGCAAAGACTTTGCAGGATGAAATTGATAACAGATTAGATGTGGCCGAAGCTGAAGAAAGAATAAAAAATGATGACTATTGAAGATGGTGTCAGCCCTTTTTACCTTCATCTTTTATTTTACTTATGTAATGAACTTGTAATTTTCTTTAAGTCTTAATAAAATCATGAGGTATGTTTGTTTAGATCTGTTATGTGTAAGAAGAAGCTGTTAAACTCACTTACCTTAACTTAGTTAGATCTAGCATTATTTATGTTTAAATAGGGGGAGATTGTTGGGAATCTAAACTTATTAGATTCCCTGATCATTGATTTAAACATAATTAGGCTGATAGATAGTCCCTTGCCTGTGCCTAGGAGGCAGGCAAGTTTCGCAAGACTTACAGAGATCCAAGTCTCTGTGAGCAACCTCAGAGGAGTCCATGTCAGAGACATTGTCAGGGAAGTCGAAGATTACCTGAAGACATACTCCTTGGCTGTGATGGATAACAGCCAAGATGTATTAGGGACTCTGAGGGGTTGAGAGTTAACAGGGGTGGCAATACCCTGATAACTCTCAGCACACTTTGGACATGCCATTTGTGTGTTCGAGACTATGAAGAATAAGGAAACTGTTTTTGACAACTGTTCCTTAAAGCATAATGGAAGACTACCAAGAATAGAAGGACATCATGTGACTGATGTGGGAACTTGTAAAAGCTTGTGTAGTCGACATCAAGTACTGTTTAAGTCAAACCCGTAACACTATAAATAGGATGTGTATCCATGCATTAATGTTTAACACTTTGAGATATTAAGAACATTAGTGCGTATAACTTAGTGAATCAAACAGCTACGACTGTATTCATAAGTTAGGGTTTATTGTTGTTCAAAGTGTGCACAACACATTGTCATCAAACGGTGTTATCCATAACACTTGTAATTCTTTATTATACAATAATAAGATTACGTTTGAAAAGTAATACCTTGTGTTGATTAAGTTAAGATTAGGGTTTCTTGCATTGATTAGGGACTTTCAATAAATGCATCAAGTCTTTATATAGCTTGATGCATAGCTGATGCTCTTATACTAGAGCACTCGTTGTGCACAAGTTATAGCTCTATAACCCGACTTTATTTCTCCACTCCACGCCTCACCTCGTGGCATAATTTCTCGCGCCAAATCTACGAGCCATGATATACATCATTTTTTTTTGGTATCTACGTTTTATTTGTTGAAGAATGGATTATGGGGTGTCATATTACTTCAATGATAGATGAGGGGTTATTTTTTATTTAAGTTATTAATTGTAAGAGTATAAAGTGCATTGCTGAGCCGTAAACTCGTATGTATTTTACGTCAGTCATCCACTTCATAAAATCAGAAAAATAGCTTATTGGTTAATGTCGGTGTTATAGTGGTCTCACTTTTAATAAAAATATAATAAAGAAAATAAAAAAATAAAAACCCATGACGCGAGGCCACAACACGAGTCACAGTATAGTTCTCGCGTCGTGGGCTCATGCTCATATTATGCCCACCATTTTGAGCTGGAAAATACGACGATTGATCTATAACGTGAGCGAGAATATGATTCTTATCGTCGTAAAAATGACGTTTTGGCTATGTCTTGAATGATAAATCCTTATACTAAGAGCCTCTAAGTTATAAGAAAAATGCTAAAATAACAACACTCTTTGCTATCAATGAATCGTCTGACTCATGTACACGTAGTTGTTTTTCAATCTTCTTGTCTCGAGATCTTTACAAGGAGGACAAATTTATCTTACATAAACCATAAGTAAAATAATATGAGAAAAAACAATGAGTAGGGTTTTTTTATTTATTTTTTTATTTTTTTTTATTACAAGTGATGATGCACACCGAATAACTTGTGGTCAAAGAATGATGGCTTCTTGGCTTTTGAAAATTGTCATAGATTGCATATTCCTATAAAAAAATTATCATTCTTACTTACTTTGTGTTTCACTTAAAAATTACATGTCTTTATTATTGTTTTGCTTTCAAGTTACTTAGTTTCCTATAAATATTAATACAAGTTTGTCTTAGGTGCAGTAGTACATGTTTGTAAACTTTGTTGTCATACACAAAATGTATGTATGATCTTATTATTAGTTTGGCTAAATGTTACTACTATTATCTACATAAGAAATGAATTTGCAAAACACTAAAAGGACTAGTATGGTAAACTTGCATCACATTTAACCTTAATTTTGGTTGTATTTTTCTTGAGTAAAGCAAAATGTAATGTATTGTGTGAATCGTGGGCTAAGAATTAATATTAAAAGTCTTGGACTTGGATACTTGTTAATTCAAATCTGAAATAAAATGGGCTAGATGTGGGTCAAGTTTATTACTAGCAATTACCATTTACCAATTGGTGTATCAATTAATGGTTTTATGGTTCATGTTCTATGGTTTTATAAATCAAAATGATGAAAGTATACGTGTTTTACATGTTGAAAATCAATGGCGACGATGTAAGAAATTCCTAGTAGGTTGCTTCTACTAGAAGAGCAATGCTCTGGGTGTATCTTGTCGTGTAAGATCGGCGTTGGGTTAGCATATGCAATCCCGTCAATTAATGATACTTCTCTAGGTTCAATCGAGGGTTTTCAAAGACGACGTATATCGAGGGTTTACCACTCATTGGAATGTAGACATGCATGTTTTTATTAACTTGTGTATAAACTTATCGACTCTCGAGAACTCTTGGCATTTTGGATGGTCTAACTTGGAGATTTGGAGTTATAAATAAAAGAGAACAAGAGATGCCATATATTCTCCTTTAAAAGTACTGGTCATTATAACGTATTATCTTTAGGTACGATGTTTGATGCCAATTTGTATCTCGATGAAAGCTTTTTCAAAGATGATAGATTTTGTTCGATGTTGTGGTACTATTGATCTGATGATATCAAGATCAACTCGGTTTGTCACATTTGATACCATTTGCAAATTGCAAGTGGCTTAGCTATCGGTCAAAAGAGACTATTTGAATATTCGTTTGGATTCAAACTCAACACTTGACTAATCTGATCAATTGAGACAAATATCGATGGTCTAAGACCGAATCATTGGAAAATAATTTGGTTGACATTAAAAAATGCATATAATTAAAATGTTCTCACCCTTACACATTTTTAAATATTCTATTTTTAGTTATTTTGTTAAATCTCTATGTATAAGATTATATATGGAATTTATGGATTTTAAATTCACAAATAAGTTTGCACTTATTTAATGTATTAGCTAATAAACATGAAAAAGTTATATTTTTAATTTTTTTTCATATGAAAATAAAAAAGACATATTCCTAATCAAAAAAGTATAACTTGTTTAATAGTATTTTTTTAAAATATTTTTGAAGAAAGAGGAATCCTTATTCTATATTTTGTACCTTTTTCTATTTTTTCTTAACTAAGGGTCTGTTTATTTAGTTTTTCTATTAAGTTCTGTAAAATTAAAAAGTTTGTCTAAATGTATGTTGGCTGATTTAAAATGAATATATGATTGTTTGTTTTATGTGCTGAATAGAGCGTCTGAATTAAATAAAATTACTTTTTTACCTTAAAAAGAAGTTATATGAAATAATATGTGAACAATTTAGAGGGATAAATATGTAAAATTACAAATTAAGTCATGAACTTAATATGAAGACCCTCCCTTTTATGGCTTTTTCTAGAAAGTCATGTGTTTATTTTAAGCACTAAACAAACAAGTGTTTAATAACTTAATTTACTTACTAAGTTTTCAATTAAGACTCTTTAAGTTTTTATCAAACACAATCTAAGGCTATATTTGACAAGAGTTGTTTGAAAGTCTTTTTAGAGTTGTTAATTTTTTTGTTAAAATAATAATCTAATAGCTCTGTTTGACACAACAATTTTGTATAGCTGTTAACTTTTTATTTTAAACAAGTTGCTCTTAAATAAAAAGTTGTCCGATAAAGCATTTTAAATTGTCAAGAGTTGTTAAAGCTGTAAATTACTGATATACCCTCCAACAATATTATAACTTATTTAAATATGTCCTTTTAAGTCATTTTACATCTTAATTTTACAATCAACAGCTAATATACCAAACACTTTTATTAAAAATACAGTTTTTTTAGTAAAAAGCTTACAGTTTACAGATAGTTTTGCCAAACATAGCATCTCTCTTTTCATTTATAAAAAAAGAGAAAAAACGCAACTACATATAAGGTTTATATCGTAGGAGTGAACATGGTGCGGTGCGGTGTTGATTTTGACAAAAACCACACTGCATATGTAATTGCGGTTTTCAAAAGTTTACGAATCCATTTAGCGCGGTTTTTGCGGGTTCTTTTGCGGTTTTTAGGTCTTGAGGATTTTAACAACACCACATAACTATTTAAGATTTATATTATCAATGTGAGTTTTTGCGTTTCTTTTCATAAAGTTAATATTTTCAGTTATAACGATACATATATTTAATATAAACATAGATAACTAGATTATTAAATGATAATATGCAATAGAACCCTTATAACACACGTTAAATAATCGGTGTGTTGTTTTTTGGTTTATATAACAAATATGCGGTGCGGATTTTATGGTGCGGTTTTACGGCAAAAACCGCAACCGCAACTGCACTGCATTTAATGGTTTTGCTTTTTCCTAAAAACCGATCAACCAGGTTTTATCGTGGTGTGAACTTTTACGGGTTTTGCGATTTTATGGTTTGCGGTGCGGTTTCTGCCCACCCATGTAAATCGATTTTTAAAATTTTCAAAATTTCTTTGGAAAAGAAAATAATTTTCTTCTCTAAAAATTTTAAAACTTTTTTGTATAAAAAGTGGGAAAGAAGAAGAAGTGAAAAAGAAGAGAGTTTTAAGGATAAATTTTACATAAAAGAAAATTTGGGGTAAGAGGGGATCGGAAATGACCAAATTACCCTCACGTGGCATGCACGTGTGGGGGTTAGCGGATGAAAACGACGAAAAGTTAAAAAAGTTATTTCGTGGCAAAGTTGCACGATATTTTTAAGTATATTGACAAAATTGATTGAAGTTTGTTTTCGATTATAAAATTACCATTTCGCAAAGTCGAAGGACGAAATTTACAGTTTACTTTTTTTTATATTTATATATATCTTTGCTTTTAATAAAAACTAGCATGGTACCCGCGAATTGCGGCGACGAATAATGGTGACTACTTTTTTCATTAAATGTTGCACTTTATCCACCGAATTTGTATTTAAATTAAAGTTAAATTTATATAAAGTTGAAAAAACTAACATTTGATAAAAATATATAAAAATGGATGTTAAATTAAAGAGAATAAAATTTTTAAAAATATGATGAAATTAGATAATGAAAAAATTAAATAGATAAAAAGATATTTCAATTTTAAAATAAAAATATTTTATTAATAGTTTGTTACAAAAGTTTGTTACAACAAGAATGAAAGATGAGATCAATTTGATAAATGTGATCTAATGACTCAAATACCATATGTTTATCTTAATTTTTGGCAAGTGTGGAGTTAAGAAGAATAATATAGATTTAAGCTTGGTTTTATGATCGTGGTTAGGAAGAGAATATACATTTTATTATACTAGCATCGTACCCACGTAATGCAGCGACGAGTACCCGATGACTACTTTTTAGCGAACAAATACTACAATTTTACTAAGGTTCAAATTAAAGTTAAAGTAGTAAAAAAATTATATTAACTTAAATAAACTCATTAAAAACGAAAAAACTAAAATTTAATGAAATTATTTCAAAATAGATGTTGAATTAAAGAGCACGAAATTTTAGAAAATATGGTGAAATTATATTATAAAAAAAATAAATATATCAAAAGATATTTCAATTTAAAAATAAAAGTTTTTTGAATTGTTTGTTACTAAGGTTGTTACAAAAGTTTGTTATAAAAACATATGGATGGATGAGATCAATTTAAAAAATATGATCTAAGGGTTTAAATTTCACCTTCGTATCTTAATTTTTGGTTTGGAGTTAAGTTTGGAAATTTTAGGTTTAGGATTAATATCGAAATTAAGATCGGAGTTAACCTCTTTATATAATAGTATAAAAATATAGATGTTGAGATCTATTTACTCTATTAAAAGAAGATTTATGCATATGTCATCTTTTAATAGATGTTAATTTTCTATTGGGTGTTGCAATTAAAAAATATTAATGCTGATGCAATAAATCAAAAAGATACGGAGTATTTATTTTGTTAAATCATACAAATAGTTGGGAACAAATGAGTTGGATTTTTTTTTCTTTTTTTAACCGTAAAAAAGTGACATGTGAGGAGGGTTTTTTTTTTTTAATTTCGTAAATTTCCATAATTTATTATAGTTTGTTATAGTTATAATAGTTATAACCATAATTTAACATACCCTACAAACTTTGTCATCTTTTTTTTTCTATTTTAAAGACACTAAAATTTGATACACCATCAACCGTTAGGGATATTTATAGCCATTCAGATAATACACTGTTATAACATAGCCATTCAAATGTTTATCAAAATTGGTCAACAAATAATACACGGTTATAGCCATTCGTGGCCCAAATCGTTTAACTTAGACCCAATTCAAAACATTTGACCCTACACGTTAGGGATATTTAAAGGCAATGCACCCAATATATATTCATAACCCTGATATCATATATCCTCTGCCGCTTCATACTCATATCAGATCCACACTAAAAAAAAATCATCATCTCCATATCTCATCTATACTTCCTCCTATCAAAAATTAATTAAATCCCCAATCATGTAAAACGAATCATCATCGTCTCTTACTATAAAGCGAATCTGATCAAAAGTAAATATCACGCTGTAGAAATCGACCCGTTGAGATTATATATAAAAGGTATGTATGAATGAATGTTGGGAGTACGGAAAATGGTGAGTGTGAAAGATGTATTTATAAGTACTGTGGTGACGGTTGCAGTTGACGGTTATTGCATGGTGGTTATTCGTGAAAAGATATGTCTGTTAGATCATTGTACGTGTATCTTATAGGATGCCATGAAAAGGTTATTCGTGAAAAGATATGTCTGTTAGATCATTGTACGTGTATCTTAAAAGATGTCATAAAAACGCTGGGAAGTTTTATTGTTACGTGAGAGGGGCGTTTTTTTTTTGTTTTTTTTAATAACGAAAATTCCCATATATTATTATAGTTATTATAATATAATATAATATAATAGATGCCTCCTTTCCTTTCTTCCCCAATGACCATTCGCACTAATATATCATTCCCGAGACAATCTGCATGAACTTTTTACTCATTTGAAATTCAAAATATGTTCTTCTCTTCCATTCTTCGTCTCTTAACTTAATCTATGTTCATATTTCTTTCAATTCTGCACATACTCAAGGACATCAACAAAGATGATTGATCGAAGATATTGATTTTGATTAACAAGGCGTTGTTGCAGATCCAAGGTCGCATGATTGTAATCAGTACCAAACTGAAACATGTATTCTTAAATATGCGCATGTAAGTTCAATCCTCCAAAATATCGCTTAGTATTTGATGATCAACAAGTGCTTGATGAAATTTCTTTTATGAGTTTGACTTTGAAATTTAGGTTTACTTGACCAATACCAAGCGTTCGACGAAATTGTTGCTACAAATTTATTTCATTATACTTATCTGACTATAGAGATGCAACGATTCTCAATGATCAAGGCCCCAAGGGTGTGTATTGAATGGAAATTTACGAAGTGACATTGTTGACAAGTAGTTTTTTTTCTTTATTTGTGCATGTATTATTTGAATAGTAACAATCTGTTAAAATTAAGGTTTGAATGAGGTCATTGTATATGCTAACTGAATACTTGAAACTGTTAATAAGTTACTTATTATGATTGATGTTGTGTTTCTTACATATATTGTGAGAAGAAAGATGCACTAATAAAAGACATGCAAAAGTGAAAAGTCTAAAGCATAGAACAAGTAAGAACACTAACTTTGGTTTGCTTCATTTATTTTCATAGTCTGTTTCAATTGTAATTACTTGCGGCTATTTGAAGTTTCTCCATAACTTACCTATTTATTCTAACAACTTATTTTTATAAAAAAAAAAAAAAAAAATTAAAAAATAAATAAATCTATTTATTCTATTAAAAGAGGGTTTTTGATGATGAAATTTTGCCGATGTGTCTTGCTATAAGTGGTCCTTTGGAACATTGATGATGTCATTTTATTATTTTGGTTTTTGATTTTAAAAGAAAACTACTACAAAAAGTTTATTCTGTAAACTCTGATGAAACCAACCATGCGCATAGGAATACGAGAAAGGCAATCATTTTGATTGGGTTACTTGTGAGGTTATGAAATCATTTCTTTTTTCTTACATATTTATCTCTAATTCTCTACATCAACTTTGAATTCAAACTGGTAATCAAAACTAAATCCGTGATTCTCATGGTTGATTTAAATCATATTTGGTTGTGCTTCGCTAATTGATCAACAGTTTTAAGGAGAGAGATTTACATGTTCTATGACTCTTTTATCAATTGTACATCCTTGCTTATTTGTTTACTTTTTTTTCTCATACAGTTTAATCAAACGATGGCAATTTGCAAGCAACATTAATCAAACACTTAATAATGGTATTCATTTAAAAGAGTATTTAATGTTATGCACATTAGTTGTTTGATGAATTACCATTTTCATTTTTTCTTGAAGCTAAGTTTATTATGGTTTGAAGAAGAAAATTCGGTTTACCTTGATTCCTCACAAATGAGAAATTAGTCTTACTCCGATAAGTTTATTCTAATAGGGGTATTTAAGTTTGACATGATTTGAAGAACTTTCATTTTATTTTCTTACCTTAGTATGTATATGTACAACTGTCCAAGTTTCGGATTTATCCCATGACTGTACCTTTTAATTATCTATGTTACCTAGCCATGTGCAGGGATTGTTGGAGCTTCGAGGATATTGTGTTGATCTTATTGAAAAAAGTTAGATTGATTTACTCCTGACAGCGAGTTCGTATAAGCAGTTAAGGATTTGTGTTTCTTTTCTTGACTGGTAATAATAGTTCCTATCGTAATTGTGAGGTGACTTCTAATTATGTCTATTTTCAATTGTGGCTATTTTTTTAGTGGTTAGTGGCTTCACAAATGGAAAATGGTACTGCATCTATCAATATGGTCAATTATTGTAATTATGATGTATCGAGGTGGTACTGCCGTAGTAATTTAGTTTAATGTTAACTATGCTTTATATGATTTTCAAATTATATTAATCAAATCCTCTACAACGTCTTTTTTCGTGCTTCTTTTTATCATCATCTTTCATCGATGAGCACAATCGATGGTTTATATAAAGATACATATCTGAATGAATTTCGTTACTTCAAGGAGCACAATCAATGGTGAATTAAACTAACTTATTTTGTAATTTCTTATCACAAGAATATACAAATTCTCCAGTTACGCAACCAAATTTATCTACTGTCTTAAAATGCATGTTCCTAGCTAAGATTAAGTGTAATGTTATATTAACAAGATGAACACAATATGTATTTGTTTTTTGTGCTTTTAAGCAAAACAATGTGTGAAGAACCAATTGTATGCATGCAAAGAGTCTTGCAATCATGTGAGACAAACATTATACTACGTAACAAAAAAAAAATGTACTCAATGTTGTTGAGAACTCAAGCAAGCTTCGAATATATTGAGATTAGATCAACACTACAATCTAATATGTGGAATTTTTAAGGAGGATTTAAGCTGCAAGTGTGATAATATCTTGGACCTATGTATATAAAAGATTAAAGGGACTTGGCTAGCCTTATACAAGTTGTTAATGCTTAGCAGTTGGCACAATTGCACTAAACAACTTTGGTATATTGCGACTATAACAGTTCATACTCCGTTCACAAAGTTGTTTTGTAAACATTTCTATCCTACAATATCACTTCACATTCGCCATATTTGGCTTACTTAGATTTTTCTATTGTTTTTTTTAACATGCTTTTCAATTTGTTTTACTATACTTCATGGTGTACTTGCTTTTACAAACTTTAGCAAGTTAATTAACATGACCATTTATGATAGTTCACGTCTACATTGAATTAAATTTAAAACCTTGCACATTTTGGTGTGATAGTTCAAAACAAGTCAAGTTCTTCTTCATTTAAATGATCTGTTTGTATAAATGTCAAACTATTTTTTTTAACGACATTTTTAGTGGATAGTGAGTCAAATCGTGCAATAACATGCAAGCGACAAATACAAACTATTTCTTTTATTAATTACTGAACTTTGATAAGATTAATAACTTAGCTCATCTATATAATATTCACTTGATTATGAAGTGCAAATATAATCAATTATACTTTGTTTACAAACATAATTAAAACAAATATTTTAAATAGCTCGTGTAATACATGGGTCTTAAACTAATATAGATATAAATAATAGTACGGATAATTGATAGGAAAAAAATAAAACAAAATTTATTTAGTAAAAAAGAAATTACTAATTGCATTTTCCCGCCAATTTCAGAAACAGTAAGAAAACAAAAAATAAAAACTTAAACCACAGTTAAAAAAAAAACACCCCCAAAAATGAATTCCTCATCATCATCAACAAACCCTGATAATGAATGGGAGCAATCCCTTGATATAGACGATTCCGATCTCCGACTAACTCCCTTCCTCCGTCCCTGCAACAAACGCCCTCACACCACCCTCACCCAAACCCTCATTTCATCCCACCAAAACCCTCATCCTGACAATCGAACCGAATCCCCTCCGAAACCGGTTCGGATAATACCCGGTCCTGCAGGGATTGTTCAAGCGGCCAAGCTTCGTAAACTAGCGGATATTCGGGAAGGTCACGAGGAGGAGGATTGTGTGATGTCGACACAGGCGTATATTAGGAAAGTTGTTGAGGATACGGATGAGGATGAGGATTTTAAGCGTGCCGCGTGGGTTAACGCGCTTCAGTTTGTTCATTCTGATGGGGGTAATGAGTGGTTTTTTTTTTTAACTTTTTTTTAAAGGATGTTTGTTGTATGTTTAGATTGCGGGAATTTGATTTCTAAAGTTTGTTTTTGTTTGAGTGAAGGTGTCGTGAGCGGGTGTTTGGACGATATCAAGAAGTTTCTCAAGAATGGGAAACTCGACAAGGTAGTATAGTCACTGAATGAATTTGATGATTTGTTTTGGGACTTATGGGCTTATATGTGTGGGCTTATGTGCTTATTTGATTTCGGCTTATATTTCATAAGCCCCAATTTTTTGGGCTTATTTTGAGACTTTTTGGCCTATATAAGCCCAAAAGTCTCAAAACAAGCCGCGAAATCAAATAAGCTCATAAGCCCACATAAAGCCGAAACAAACACCCCCTTAGATATTGGTTTTGTATATTTTGTTGAAATTAGTTGAGTCTTGCATTATTGGGGCAATATATAGCTAAAACGTAACTGTTTTGATGGTAAAATGTGGCTAAATATACATGGACATAATAGCCTTTCTTGTTATTGGGATTTGGAAACCAGCTTAGTTTTTTTTACTAAAGTGACGGAGAATGTTTCGGCGGCAAAGAGGAAATGCTCTATGGTTTCTATGTAAAATGAACAACGCTGGTGGCTAGTTTCTTCTATTGTGTTTGTAAGATTAGTCTATTTGGCATCGTTATATGGATCACGACTAATTTTATTAATTACTTATGCTCTATAACAAGTATCGGGAGTATGGCTTAGTAGTGGTGTCAACTACTGTTATTTTGATTAAATTCGGTCACTGAACGTGATTGCAGTAAATGTGATTGCAGTAATTGTGCTTGCAGTAATTGTGCTTGCAGTTTCTCTAATTGAGGAAGAACTTTACCACTATTAATAGGAACTTATTCAAGTGTAACAAGATTGCTACTTTGTCCTGTAATACTCCCAAGTTTAAAGCAATTTCAGTCTGATCATGAATCTGGTTCGTTGCAGTTTAACAAGATCTAGTGTAACGTAGTTTGATTATAACTTATCCGAAAACAAATTGTTATCATTTAGTACATATTCACAGGTTATCTTTGGTATGTTATAGGTTGTTGCTGTTATCAAATCTGCTACTCCAAATGCTCTGGGTGATATGACTGTAACACTCAAAGTAAGGATTTGCTGCATTGTGTACGTCAACATGCTAAACATATAGTTGGTTACTAATTTGTTATGTTTAAATTCTAGGATCCAAAAGGTACAATATCTGGGACTATTCATCACAAAATCCTTACTGACGGGGAGTTTGGAAAGGGGATATGTGCTGGATCGGCTTTGATACTTCATAATGTATGTTATTTATATCTACCCCATTTTTTCATATCTGTTATTTTATTTCTCATTGTGTTTGTACTCGCAATCCTTATCTTGTATACGTTTTTAATCTGTGCTAAATTATCTGCTATGTAGGTTTCTGTGTTTTCTCCTAAACAATCAACCCATTATCTTAACATCACGAAGAGGAATTTGGTAAAGGTACACATTTTCTCGGCAATTGTTATAATTTCGTGTCTATTTCGGGAAAGGTAGTAGCGGTTATTGCTGTAACTACAATAATGTATAATAGGAATTTTGATACCTTCTTCCGTTTCATATTTAGGATTCAGGTTATAGGCATTCTTAGGTTACCTGATGCTGTCGAAACTGTCTTGTGCTTTTAAGAATTATCTTGCTGTTTGAATGTGAGGATTCTTCATAATAAAGATTTGAATGTGGATAGAGAACTCTTATTATGTCTAGCAGATCAGGTGATATAATCCTCAAAATAATAAAAGCATATTCTTTGTCTACCGCTTACTTTCATGAACAGATGGTAGTCATTGCATCTTAATAGACAAAACGGAGATTGGTGTATCATCAAAATAAGTCGGGAAATAAACTGCAACGAACAAAACAAAATGGAAAGGAAATATACGCACATATACTGCCAATCATGAAGGCAGCTTTTTAGTATTCTGCATGCCTTTTAACGTATTATAGGACTACTCTAAAACCAGGGCAAATGCTATAAATAATAAAGGTATTTTAAGACTTCAAGCATTCAAGATCATGAGAGCTAAATGCTATGAATTGAAACTTGAAATGTGAAGAGTAGGATAGAGATGCACGAAACGCTTTTATGAAATAGGCATTCTCCTACGACACCTGTTTGAACTGTTTTTAACTTCTGCATGATAAGCACGTCTAATCGAGAAAGCATTAGAAAGGGATTTAGCCATCCATGGCCAGGCTTTAAGGTTGTTGAATCAAGTCAACTCGTGAATTGGCATTATTTTGAAATGTGGGTTTTTTTGTCGACAAGTTTATAATAGCCTTTCCTAGAAGATGAAGTATCAATATTTTAACTTCTTGTTACTCTTTTAAGGCTTCCTAATTGCTTGTGGAGCTCTTCTAGTTTTGCTTTCCTGCCATCAAGTAGACTTTTTGTTTACCTAACAAGGACCGTTTGGTAAAGCTTCGTAACAAAGGGGTTTATTAGTAAGCTATTGCACCCATTTTGTTGTGACTTCATTCACATTGTGGAACCAAGTCTTTCACATTATGCTACCCGTTTTCTTCTCATCCAACCCACCGATCTAGCCATACTTTGCTGTAAACACTGTATTCCACCAGCAATCATCTTGGAGTTTTTCAAGTGATAGACATCTAAAACAAGGCAGTGCTATTGATCAATGTGATAGATGGGACAGGTTAAGTCATTGAGTTCTAGTTAAGTCGTAAGTTTTTTAGTGTATATCAATGTCTGAACTCTGAAAGCTCAAGTATGCTCCACTAACACTAAAAGTCAACTTCTCTTATGTTTGCATTTTGCAGAGCATCCCCGAAACATCAGAGGGGTTCATTGCTTATTTATTAGTATCAAACATGCCTTTGCTATTTATTTCATATCATCACTAGTCTTATGATATTCATTTTGGAAATACAACTCAATAAGTTTGAGGACGGAAAGTGTTGTTCGGGGGAGTTAATTTCAACTATCCTACGATTATAAATATCTTAATTCCTAAGTATATCAATTATCCTTATTTAGCCCCATAATAATGTTTTGTCTAAACTAGATTTAAGAATGTGATCGATGTCAAGGAACACATAAATCTCTGACCTAGGGTTTGGTTGCAGGTTCTTTAGTTAGGTGTAGCACTTTCTATAAACTAGCAAAGTGGTAAAACCAAATTCCACTAGTTGCACAATTGTGGGTTAGCATACTTTCTCAACTTTTCATGTGATGATTATCGCTGACCCGTTTTATTCCAGGCATTCTACAAGGATGGTGGATCTTCACAGAAACAAACATTAGTCGTCAATGCAGCTCCTGGTTCTGGTATGTGCAAAACTTTCTTTAGTTGGGTTTAGGGGTGACAAAATGTGCCTGTCGGGTGGGTTAGATAACAGGTCCAAATGGTTAACGGGTCCTGCCCACAAAAACTTCGTTATAATAATCTATTTTCTTAATAACGATTTATATGTTTTTAGGCTTTTGAATACATTTCAAATGACACTCACCCCGTTGGACCCGCTTGATAGATTTGACCTGTTTCCTTTTTAGTTGAAGTATATCTTAACACATTTAATTCATTAGAGATAAAACATAACCCTCATTGACCCATTTGTATGGGTTGAAATGGCCATATCTAGCTGCTTTATTTATTAATCAGATAAACTTTACCACCTCTATATATGATCACTAGATTCTGGACGCTTGACACAAATGTCGGGCAGTGCATTTTCTCTGGAACGAGGAGCAGAAGGATTTTCAAATGTAATCAGAAGAAATACAGATAACAATAATCAGAGTATGCACATTGATGATGAACAAGAAAACGTAAACCCAGTTTCTTTAATTGGGCAACAATGCAAGACAAGTAACGAAGCAACAAATCAGAATATTGTGACAGATGAGGAAATGTTGGCAATAGCAGATGCTATAGAAAGCAATGAAAATGTTACAAGGCCGACTAACGGGATTAAAAATGGACAACCAACAGTAAGTGCTTCACTACCACTTTGGACAGACGAACAGCTAGATGAACTCCTTGATGCTGATTTTGACGATCTTCCATAGTTCTTGATTTTTAATCTGTTTGGTTATCAGTTTTGAGTGGCAAAATCAGTGTTCATAAATAGGCAGGTTAATGCAGACCTGAGTTTCCTCAGGCACTAGTAGAAAGATTTTACCTAGTTAAATAGCGTATATTACTTGGTGTTTCTTTTGTTTCGCTATGTACTTTTTCTGTATCCAATGAAATATACAGGCATTGCCTGAATTTAAATGGATAACAGTTACCTTTTTCAAACGTTTTATTAGAGCGAAATGGGGCTTGTGGGTTATATAGATGTGTGTTTTCTGCTACTCCATTAAACAATATCTTTCTTGATAAGTTTCCTTACATTTTTATGCTTATTTTGAGTCTGTGTTCAGGCTGTGTAGTATTCCGTATTCTTCACTGTACCCACGCTAGTCTTACGTTGGTTGTTTGTTCTTCATTTTAACCTGTACAAAGAAGTTAATTCTATTACAGTATTACCGACTAGTCTCTTTGGATGGGTAATGCCATCCTTATCGATGATCATGCTGGAAAGTTTTCTTTGTTAATGTTTGTCGATATTTAAAGACTAATGCGTGCAAAATGTGAAAGACTCTATAAGCAAGTCACAAGGTTATGTAATCTGTCAATGTGAAACAGTAAGTGCTAAAGTACAGCTTAACCGTTTGTCATGTTTAAAGATAAAAATCAAGTACTGTACATGAGTCGTAATACCTTCAATACATTGATAAAGTCATGAAACCTTCTGAAGGCTACTAACAGACATGATGTATTCGATGCTAAATATATTAAAGGCTATATATGTACTTAGTGTGTATTCGCATGCTAGTTGCATTTAAACCTGCAATAAATCTAAAGCTATGCTACTAACAATGTGATGGAGCTTTTACTTGTTACAGATATGCATTGATAATAATAGGTTGTTGAGATGTAAGTATATATTTATTACGTGTGAGGTTTTTCATAAAACGCCTTCGGGCTAGCTGTCGATCAATGTCACATTCATGAAAGAAACTAAGTTCACGTTACCCAGGCCGTTTAGTGATTCCAACATTAATAATCATATTATGATCGAGGTAGGAAATTACCAAGTTTGTGTTTCTGATTGCATAAATTTCAGCTGATGTTCATAAACACACTTTGACATAAGTTTACTAATAATATGCTTTGTTTAGCCTTTTACTCCAACACAGCAATAACAACAGTCAACTAAACCTATATATGCAAACCCAAACAGTGCACCCGCTAATTTGATTCTTAAAAAGTGTTTAATTAGCCTTAAGAGTGCAACCTACGGCGAGCCAACGGCGGTGCAGTTTGACGCCTTCGCTGGTCCCAAAAATGCGAGTTGTTGGGCTGCACCGTGTTCTCTAAAGAAAGGTAACTAGACAACAAAGCAATCTATTTGAGCTACATTAAGCCTAAAAATCATGAATCTACAAAAATACCCAATCACAATATATATTTTGAATTGCAACTCCAAATAAACAAAAAACAACCTAAACCATAATGAATCTGCATGATTTCAGAAACAACTCAAATGTTGAACACATCCAAGTTCAAATATGAATCCGGGTACGTCGATCCATACGTGTAGATCGATTTATAAGATCATGAAATGATTCCATCATAACTTCATTTGGCAATTTCAGAATAATCCATAAAGCAAATGAACCAAACAACCAAAGAAACCAGCAAAAACCGAAACTTTTATTCTCATAATCAAAATGAAGCAAATAAAGCAAATAAACAAACAAACAACTTATTATTTTAGTCTAGAACAATATAAAAAAAACTGATTCAAAGTATAACAAAACTCAAATCTAAGGATAATCCTTGAGGACTCTTAAGGATGATGACGGGGTTAACGCATTCCTATTCATAAACATTGTATCGGCGTTATAGAACGGAAGCTGATGAGTACTTGGTGCACACATGAAATCATTAGGGTTGGTTGAAAAAACCGGCGTAGTAGGGCTAAAATAAGAATTATCAAACCCTGTATTCGAATTCGCCCTATAAGATGCGACGCCAACACCGTTATTATTATCAACAAAACAAGAATTCACCTGAGGAACATCATTAACACTTGTCCCATGTTCCTCGGTCACAACCGAGTTAGCTGACTCATTATCCTCAACATTCCCTTGTTGTCCACATTGTTGTTGTTGGCTTCGTTGTGTCGTTCCGTCTTGTGGTGGAGGTGTGTATCCTGTTAGCTTTTGGACTAATGCCATGAAATCACGTGGATGTGTGTGGATAACTTTTGGTGAATGTGTGTAAATGATCACGGGTCGTCTAGGAGGAGGTTGTTGTTGTTGTGCATGGGGTAATTTGTTCGTTAGGCCGTCGTTGGATGTCGTTGTCGTCGTGGACGATGATCCGGTGGAGGACGATGGCGGTAGACGAGGGATGAACGTGGAGTTTTTGGTGATCTTAAGTGAGGAAGGATGATCATAGGAGCCGCCATCATGTTGTTCTTGTTTTGCATGGAATTGTTGTCTAGGGCTCATGTTTGGTTTCATAGGATGGTGAAAAAAACAGATATGTTAATGAGAGGTGAGAATGTGTTTTTGTAAATTGTGTGGATGTAAAAGGTATGAGTTTTTAGTTAGTTTGGTTTTTCCTAGTTGTGTGGTAAGTAGTTAAGATAATGAACGTATACAATTTAGGTGTTTAAACATATTTATTCATTTTTAAAGTTTCATGTCAAATTAATGTGTTCTCTCTATTTATGTTGTATGTTCACTAGTATAATTAGGGTCTAGAAAAATCTTGTAATATCAACACATTAAGTAGTGCATGTTGTTTTAAGTTTTCTAAATACGGTGATAAATCTTACATATTTTGATAAATATCTTTTAATACTTTTGAAAAAGGATTGGAACATTCTTTTGTCAATTTTTATTATTTTAAGCTAAACGAACGCACATGTAAAAAAACTAAATGAGCTTAATGGGCGCACATGTAAAATACTAATTAGGCTACTTGACGAATTTTTTATATTTAATTTTGTATCTCCGGCTTTGAAACAAGTATTTTTATTTTTTAATTCTACGTTTTTGTATGTTTTTTTTCCCGTTTTAGCTTGCGCTCATTTAGCCCACCCGTTTCGCCAATGTAACCAGTCACTTGTTTAACCTGTCGCCTGTTTTACCCGCCGCCCGTACCCTCCGTTCGCCCGTTTTACCACCTCTAAATACCATAGCTTAAAAAGGTACAGTAATTTGATTTATAGGGTTTTTCACTTGATTAGTATAATAATTTGGAGATAAAAAAAAATTACAATACAACTTTTTAATAGATCGTGAAACAGTATAATCTCAAACGTGTTAACAAACTTTTTTGAAATAACACAATGTTAATGGTCTAGAAAATCTTGCCAAATCCTAATCTTAAATAATAAGCTAGAATTTAAAGTTTTAAAGATTTTGCTAATCGTCTAATAAACTTTAATAATTTCGTGTATCCATAACCAAAATACTTACTTTTATCCAGAGCATCATGTATTTATTTCAAACTAGTTTTAATGTTCGTGTACGTACGAGATTTGAACATAAAAAAATAAATTAATTAATAATTTTATTATTACGATTTTATGTATATTATATATTTTTTAAAAAACATTTTATGTTTATATTTTGATTATGTTGTTATTTTACTATGCATCGTGTAAATTAATATAAGCTCGTCTCAATTTTTATTTTTCAAATTTCACATTTTATTTTACTTTCGATATTTTTATTCTAATAA
>CM046882.1:60073940-60203940 GCA_025667525.1 Glebionis coronaria
CTGCTCTTACAATATCTATTATATATCCAACTAAAAGAGTAAGTTACTACCGAATCAAAAATCTCATGCTTTTTAAATCTTGAGCCATCAAACACCACCGAGTTTCGATCCATATTGTTACAACACAAGATGTGTTTAAGATCCTCCGACGCACAGGACCACCCCCTTGGCCATCAATCCACTGAAACATGTCTGCTACATTACCAAACACAGGGATATCTAAATCCATCCACACCCCAATTCTGTTCCACAACTCGAAAGCTACGTTACATGCAAAAAACACATGGTTATTATCTTCTACATTAGTATCACAACATGGACATAGCAAAGAATCGATATCAATCCCGCGTCTAGATTAACACGACTAGGCAACTGATGAGACTGCTTTTATACATAGTCTCATCTTCCAAATAGGGCTTAAAATGCATTAAATATCATCAAAATACCCAAATATATGCTTGTGTTTGTTGCTTGTGTATTTTAGGTACGGATATTGAGATAATGACAAAAGATCACAAGAATCATGCAAAAACGAACACGGGAAACGAAGCCGCACAATGAACCAAGCCCTAGTGAAGACTTTCCCAAGATCAACCCTTGAAGATTTGAAGAATTATGAAGAAGGGTCCTCCAATTATGAAGAATTGACACTTTATACCCTTGTATCCTCATAATTACAAGTTTGGTCCCTAAAGTTTGTCAAAATTACCAAAAGGGCCCTTAACTTTGAAGAATTGGCAAGTTTAGCCCCTCAACAAAGCTAAATTGTCAACCAATATCATCCACAAAGTCAAATATATCATGAAGTCCTTCAAAGTACAAGAAATGACAAGTTTGGTCCTTTGAAAAATCCAAAATTACAAAAAGGACCCTCAACTTTCAACAATTGGCAAAAATGGTCCCTCATTTATCAAGACTTGGCAATTTCAGTCCTCCAAAATGACAATCATACAAGTCAAGACCATTATCATTGAAGAAAATGCCAAACCAGCCCTTGAAAAATGCAAAAATGGCAAGAAATACCCCTGAATTTACTTTATGAAACTTTTTGGGGCAAAAGTGTGAAGTTTGAAACTTCAAATACAAAGGAAACGGATTTTTGGCTAAATATTTACAAAGTGGCAAGTTTCTGAAAGATAAAGGGTAATAATGGGCCAGACAACCTAAGACACCTAGACCAACCACCAATTGCCACCTCACCCCACTCACTCTCTCCTCCAATCAGAACTCACCCCTCTTCCACCTCACCATTCCACTCAGCCGGATTAAGATTAATTTAATCTTGGCGCCATTAACATTTATTTAAACTTAATCCAACACAAAAACAAATCAAACCTGGCACTATTCACCTCAAGAACACAATTAGGGATTTCTTAATTTCTTGTAATTAAGCCCTAATAATTTCAAGAATGATGATTAATGGCCCTCTAATCATAACCCAACTCCTAAACTCCCATCACTCTCATGCATGTGAGTATGCCAACCTTCCCCTGCCCCACTTCTCACGTCCAAACAAAAACTAACCAGCAATCCAACGTTTGAGACTTGTGCTTACTTTTTAAGCTTCATACACACCCTTGGATCAACTTTACACTTGCCAGCATCAACAAAAAGCCAAAAACAAGTCACATGATTCAAGAAGATGCCAAAGACCTCAAGGGCATTTTTGGGACTTTAGCACTAGGGTTTACACGTTTTGCAGCTTGCTAGGACCTTGTACACCCTCTATATAAAGGGTCTAGTTCATTTCATTTGTCTCGGCTTTTGGTTTTTCCTTTGTTCAAACACTTGTAAATCCTTTTTCAGTTTTATGAATTTGAGTTAAGTGATTTGAAGAAAGACCAAGTGCCACCTTTATTCTGTTGTTTATGTTCTTAGTTTACTGCTTTTGAATTTAAAAACCTGTTTTCAAAAGAGGAGTGTGCACAAGTTTGCATATTTTCCTCATTTTCTTGATATTTTGCTAAGTCTTGTTCCAATCTTGGAATTCTTGGGCTATAGGGCTGATCATAGCATCCTAACTGAGTTGGTTAAGGTGTGGTGAGGCTTATAACTTGGGGATAATCAAGTGTGGGGTAACAAGTTTGCATCAATCAAGATTTTTCCAAGTTTCTGATTTTTCATGTTATTGTGCTTACCCCTTGTTGAATCTTAGCAGGCTTTTGTGGAAGCTTGTGCTTGTTCTTGCTAGCACATAAGCTCAAAATTCGTGGGTGTGGATGTACATCCATGAGGTTTGCTTACTTAATCTCCAAATCTGCATAAATTGTGATTTTTGGTGATATTTGTATGAAACTGTTGTTCTTGTGAATTTTGTGGCTTGTTCTTGCTTGAATCTGTTATTTAGACTTGTTAGAGTGTTAATTGATGCTTGGTTGGCCTGAAATCTTGTTTTGCTTTTGAAAATCTTGATTTGAAAAAGTTAAAGGGGTGTTTGGGTCTACTGATTTATGCTTGTAATCTGATTTTGTGTTAAGGGAAAGTGTTGTTTATGCTTTGTATCTGATATACCTTTGTTTGAGAGTGTTTTGCTGCAAGTTATTGGGTTTGAACACTTGAATTGATCAATCTGCTATTAAGACCTTGTTTCTGCTTGTTTAGACCTAGGATTTTGGGAACACTCAGTGTGTATGCATGCTTAGGGATAAAAGTGGTTTAAACAAAGTTAACTTAACCTGTTTGAAAGATTTGAGGTGTTGAAATTGGCTTGTGTGTCAAATACATCAGCAAAAGTATAAATCTGCTTGTGTAGTGTTCATCAGTAACTTTCATAGCTTGGATCTTGCTTAATTCTTTGAACCAGTGCATGAAACCTGTTTAGACTTGCTTATTGGAGTTTATTATAGCTTGTGTATGCATTTGGTTGAATTTGGTTGGCTGAATTGCTCTTAAACTGCTCTTGAATGCTAAACTGCTCATTGTTCATGTCTGTGCTATATCTGGTGATAAATTGATTAAACTGTATCAATTGGCTGTTTGTGATTGTGTTATTTTGCTTGTTATTGACTCCTTTTGATCCAAAGATCAATTGGGTGCCTTTGTGAAAACTGAATCCAAGAAAAAGTCACTAAAGACAACAAGTCAAAATAGTCAAGCAGTGGGAAAAGTTCCCACTGCTCAACATCCAAAACTAGCCCCTGCTAGTGCAATTTTATCATCAGCTTATCAATAAGCTATTCTAGCTTATTCTGACTTGCAACAACTTATTTTTTGTAATAGATCTTCATTATTTGACCCATTTAAGTGAACTGGAGCTTATCAGACTTTGACTTTGACTTTTCACTAGAAAACCAACTTGTTTGACTTTTAAGATAAGTGCTTATTTGATTTTCCAGCTTATTGAGTGTGCTTATTTGAAAGTTCTTTGGTTTTTAAGCTTAGTTTTGTCAAAAGAAACATTTTGCAACTTTAATCAGCTTCTGAGGTGGTCTAGATCATAAAAACGACTATTTTGTCGTTTTGTGAATAAGTTGTTAACTTGTTTCTGGCTTATTGAGTGGTCTTATTTGAAATTTCTTTTTACAGAAGTCTTTGTTAGGTCAAAAGAAGGTTGTGTGTTAAATTTTAGCTTATGGCATCAGCTTATAGCTTAATGGGCCAAAAAGCCCATTAAGAATAAGCTGCTTATTATAAGTTAGCTTATTTCACATTTTCAGCTTTTGGGCCTTTGGAAAAAGTTGTTTAAAATCAAATTTTGAGTCAACCTGTGCTTTTTGAGCTTATTTTGAGCACTTTTTCTTATTGGGCCTTAATTAAGCCCAATAAGGGACTGTTTAGGGTTTGGCCCATTTTCTAGGCCCAATAGGGGTATTTAGGTAATTTCACTTTCATTTCTGAGTTATTTAGGTTAAATTAAGCTAGTTTGCAAGTTTTTAGAATTTTTTATAATTTTTGGATTTTTAATATTATTTTAATATTATTTTATTGTTAAAAATTAAAAGTCTGATTTTCTAGGTTTTTATATTTTTCCTAGGTTCTAAATACTTAATTAGGATTTTTGCAACTTTCCAAATATTTTTTAGGTCTTTTAATTATTTGTTATAATTAATTTAAGATTTAATTGATTTTTAGGAGTTTTTAATTATTTAAAAATAGTTTTAATTGGTTTTAAAATTTTAAAAAATAGTTTTTAGCTTAATTAGAGTATTTTTGAGGTTTACAAACTTGAAAATCTTGTTTAGGGCTTTTTGATAATTAATTTTGATTTTTAGGGCTTTAATTAGCATTAAAAAGTCATTATCTAATTAATTAAAAGGTTTTTGCAAGTTTTGATTTTTTGTAAACTCTTAGATTATTATTAAGGATTTTTGGTGATTTTTAGGAATTTTTAGGGTTAAATTTTAATTTTGGTGGTTTTTACGACTTTACGTGTACGCCTTTTTAGACTTAGTTTAATCCGTCTTCATAACCGTCATTCTTTTCTAATCCCTTTTCTATTTTTCTTTTCTCAATACAATCACAAATTAATCCAAGTCATTACACACATAACACACTAGCCTCCTTGAGAACGAACTTAATTGGGTCATTCACACACGGTTTTCCTAAATCGTCGTGCTCACTTGCCCTATTTATTGCATCCTTTTCCTAAAGGGTAGCAAAACTTCAACATCATTTTGGCGCCGCTGCCGGGGAGGCGTGTTGTGTTTTGATTTGGCATTGTTGTTTTTATACTAACCATAATTAGTATTTGTATTAGTAGCACTCTACTAATACGTATTATCGTTTTTCGGTTTTTGTGTGAATATTATTACTATATTGTATACGTAGAACAATAAATACACAAGTACTCCAAATACGTGAGCAATCACAACCTTGACTTGGGAGGTCATTACCCAATCATTGTATTCGAATCTCAAACTAAAGAAAAAGGCAAAAATAGATAAATACTTTCGTGAAGCTTAATCTTGAAAATACAAACTATAAGGTGGGTATAAGGCGGATATTATAAAATATATCCTAAGGAAAAAGGCTCTTAAGTGCTTCGCGCCGCCTCGTTTCCCCGCTTGCTTGTGAGTAGTTGATTGTGAGAGTGAATCGAGGGTTTTGCCGCCCAAAGTATTACTAAGTATTATATATATTTTCTTGGTTTCAATTTGATTAAACCCTCTTGAACGATTTGGTGTTCCACCATCGTTCTAAAGTCATCGAAGGCGTTCACTCCACGTGTTCGTTTTCATTCTTTGAGGCTTCGTTAATCAAGAGATTTGATTAGTGAGGAGATTTGTGGACTCATTGTCTACCTAATACATTTCACCAAGTTCCAAAAAGGTTAATACAATCAAAAACCAAAAAAAAAAAAAAAAAAATTTTGAAAAAATACAAAACACCAAAAAGAATCTTCTTTGCTCATCCCCTCGTTGTACGTGACGTTTATGCTAACTCGAAATCAAGCAAGACGTGCTCGTAAACGAAAAAACAAGTCCATCACTCCAAACAATTCTAGTGAGGAGTCTCCTATTGACGAACCCATTGTAAGAGAAGCACCAACCATGGCGAATCGAACTATGATGGAGTTACTTCAAGCACCCACCGAGGGTTATGGAGAGGCTATTGTGATTCCCGCTATCCTTGCGGAGAATTTTGAGGTTAAGACGGGTTTGTTGTCCATGATTCAAAACAACAAATTCCGTGGTGATGAGAAGGACAATCCTCACAACCATATCCGCCAATTCAATCGTCTTACCGCTACTTGCAAGTTTAAGGATGTTTCAAACGACTCGATTAAGATGATGCTTTTTCCGTATTCCTTAGCGGGGCCCGCAAAAATTTGGTTAGAGAAAGAGCCACCCAATTCTATATTGACGTGGAAGGATCTCGTGTCTAAGTTTGTGAACCAATTTTTTCCGCCCTCTAAGACTACGCACTTGAAAAACGAGATTTCAAAGTTTTCACAAGAATTTAATGAAAGTTTTTCAACGGCTTGGAATAGGTTTAAGGAAATGTTACATGAATGTCCTCATCACGGTTTTTCCGATTTGCATCAAATTGACACGTTTTACAATGGACTTAATGATCATGAAAGGGATTATTTGAATGCCGCCGCGGGTGGTAATTTTTTGTGTAAAACGGTTGAGGAAGCTTTGGTGATAATTGAAAATAGATCTAAGGTGTATAGTCCTCGTAGCACGTCTAGTGTTCGTAAGGCTTCGTCTTCGGCTTCACCTTCTTTGTCTCATACCATCGATGCTTGCCAAATTGAGGCAAACTTGGAAAACAAGATTTTTGATAAGTTGAAAGGACTTTTGATTGAGTTTAAAGTTGGTGAACCAAGTGCTCCCGCTACGGTTAAAGCGGTTGAGGTTTCTTGCATGTATTGTGGTGGAGGTCATGATTTCTCCGAGTGCATTACCAACGGTGGTAACACTTCGAGTGCCTTTGCGGCCACGGGAAATTACAACCAAAACGGTCAAGTTTCCCGCTCTAATCAAATGACTCCACCGGGTTTTGGATCAAATCAAAATGCTAACAACTATCGCAACAATCAAGTTGGTTTTAAGAACAATTACAACAAGGGAAATTATGGGAATCAAGGGGCTAATAATCAAGTTTCAAACAAAAATGATTTTCAAAATAACAACAAGAGTTTGCAAACATTGAAAGATCTTCCAAGTGAGTTTGTTGAATATGCTAGTGGTAATGATGCTAGGTTTGACAACATTCAAAGAGAAATAATTAGCCTAAGATCCGAGTTCAAAAACGACTTGAAGAAAGAGTTGAAAAATGAGTTAGCTAATGAACTTAAAATCCACACCAACAAGATGGAAGGAAATGTCACTAGGTTACAACAAAACCAACAAAAGATGGAACAAGGGCAACATGAGATTAAACAAGAGATGCTTAAGGCCGAGAAACGGCAAACCGAAGCCGTATTGAGGCAATCTAATTTTGAAGATAAAATCTCGTCTATGTTTGAGGCAATAATGTGTAAACCGTCGTCAAGTGGTCTTCCTAGTAACACCATATCCAACCCTAAGGGTGAGATGAAAGTGATTACCACACGTAGTGGTAAGACACTTAAGGAGCCGATTCCTCAACCAATTGCTCCTACGGAGGAAGCAATTGAGGAAGAACCCGAGGTGGTGGTCCAAAAGGAGCATATTTCAAGCCCACAAAGTACCGCTCATGCCACACCTACGGTTGACCCATTACCCATTTTGGAACCCGAGATTCCAAAGGCTATGCCTACTATGCCTCAACCCACACCACCTTTGCCCTATCCATCGAGACTTAGGAAGGAGAAACGTCAAGAGCGCGACAACTATCAATTTGAGCTTTTTATGAAAATGTTTCGTGATTTGCACTTTAATGTGAGTTTCGCCGATGCCTTGGTCATGATGCCTCGATTTGCCGCTAACTTTAAGAGTATGTTGAACAACAAGGAGAAATTACACCAAAAGTCTAGTTGTTCGTCGGTTTATCTTAATCGCATACCTCAAAAAGTCGGTGATCCCGGTAAATTTTTGATCCCTTGTGCAATCCAAGACATGGAAGAATGCTATGCCTTGGCCGATCTTGGTGCTAGCATTAACTTGATGCCACTTGCAATCTACAAATCGCTCAATCTTCCTAATCTTACTCCTTCACGAATGTCTATTGAGTTGGCCGATCATTCCACGATTCTTGCATGTGGGTTGGCGGAAGACGTTTTTGTGAAAGTGGGGAAGTTCTACTATCCCGTAGACTTCATTGTTGTTGACATCCCCACGGATCCTCAAGTTCCTCTCATTTTAGGTCGTTCGTTTTTAGATACGTCTATGGCTTTGATCGATGTGCATGCTAGAAAGATCACCTTACGTTTCAACGACGAGGAACTTGTTATAAACGCAACTCAAAACTCTCAAATTTCTCATGTTTATTCCGTTGCAACCATAAACCTCGTTGATATGATCGACGTGGTTTGCGAGGAATTTTCACAAGAAGTTCTAGGTTTTGGTGATGAAGAAACTAGTGGCAATCCCACTATGTTAGATCCAATTCTTGATAATTCGACACCAACCTTCACTCCTTTCGAAGGTGGTGGTTTTACGTTGGAAGAATTCGATGTTCCACGTACTTGTGACGAAGACCTCGACAACTATGAGGACTTCTCGATTATCAAGGATTTTCTCAACGATTTCCCATTTCCTCCACCCGAGGAGGTTATGAGTATCGAGCCCAAATCTTCACTTGAGGAACCACCTATCCTCGAGTTGAAAGATTTACCTCCTCACCTCGAGTATGTCTATTTGGAGGAGGACGACAAGTTGCCGGTTATTATTGCGAAGGAACTTTCGAATGATGAAAAAACCGCACTTGTCGATGTTCTTAAGGACCACAAAGGGGCGATTGCGTGGAAGTTATCCGACATTAAGGGGATTGATCCCAAATTTTGTACCCACAAAATCTTAATGGAGGAAGATTTCAAGCCAACAATCCAAAGTCAAAGAAGGGTGAACCCCAAAATTCACGATGTCATCAAAAAGGAGGTCCTTAAACTCCTTGACGCGGGAATGATTTACCCTATTTCCGATAGCCCTTGGGTGAGTCCTATTCATTGTGTCCCTAAAAAGGGAGGGATGACCGTTGTGCCAAACGATGCCAACGAGTTAATTCCCACGAGACTAGTGACCGGATGGAGAGTGTGCATTGACTATCGAAAGTTGAATGAAGCCACTCGAAAAGACCATTTTCCCTTGCCCTTCATGGACCAAATGTTGGAGCGTCTTGCGGGAAACGATTTCTATTGCTTTTTAGATGGTTTTTCCGGTTACTTCCAAATTCCCATCGATCCTCGTGATCAAGAAAAAACTACGTTTACGTGTCCATATGGAACGTTTGCCTATCGTAGAATGCCATTCGGACTTTGCAATGCACCGGGAACTTTTCAACGATGCATGATGGCTATTTTTCATGATATGATCGAGAAGACGATGGAAGTCTTCATGGATGACTTTTCCGTGTTTGGTGATTCCTTTACTTCGTGTTTGTCGAACCTAGAGAGAATGTTAAAACGTTGTGAGGAAACCAACCTTGTGCTCAATTGGGAAAAGTGTCATTTTATGGTTAAGAGTGGAATCGTCTTAGGGCACAAGGTCTCGAAAGCGGGGATTGAGGTAGATCAAGCTAAGGTAGACGTCATCGCCAAATTACCTCATCCCAAAACCGTCAAGGGAGTTAGGAGTTTCCTAGGCCACGCGGGCTTTTATCGACGATTCATCAAGGATTTCTCAAAGATTTCTCGACCCATTACACATCTTCTTGAAAAAGAGGCACGTTTTGTCTTTGACGAAGATTGTGTACGAGCCTTTGAGATCCTTAAGAGGAAACTTACCGAAGCTCCCATTCTTGTTGCTCCAAATTGGAACCTCCCCTTTGAACTTATGTGTGATGCAAGTGATTACGCTATTGGGGCCGTTTTGGGGCAACGTCATGAAAAGCACTTCTTGCCTATTCACTATGCTAGCAAGACGATGACCGAGGCTCAACTTAAATACACTACAACGGAAAAGGAGTTCCTTGCCGTGGTGTATGCATTTGAGAAATTCCGACCTTACCTCGTCTTGACAAAATGCATAGTGTATACGGACCATTCGGCTATCAAGTATCTCATGGCTAAACAAGATGCAAAGCCGAGATTACTTCGTTGGATTCTCCTCCTTCAAGAATTTGATCACACCATTGTTGACAAAAAAGGAGCCGAGAATCTAGCGGCCGATCATCTCTCTCGTTTGGAAGATCCTCACCAAAGTGTTTACGAGCCCAAGGAAATCACCGAAACATTTCCGCTCGAGACACTTGGTTTAGTGAATTCTAAGCTTGATTCTTCTACCCCATGGTTTGCGGATTTTGCAAATTACCATGCGGGAAATTTCATCGTTAAGGGTATGACGACTCAAGAAAAACGAAAATTCTTTCGTGATGTCAAGTTCTACTTTTTGAACGACCCTTACTTGTTTCGAACTTGTGCGGATCAAATCATCCGACGTTGTGTTTTTGGCACCGAAGCTTCTAACATCCTTAGAGCTTGCCATGAGGGACCCACGGGTGGTCACCACGGTGCCAATCTCACGGCTAAAAAGGTGTTTGATGCCGGCTTCTTTTGGCCTACTATTTACCGAGATGCACAAAATCTTGTGAAGTCTTGTGATTCATGCCAACGACAAGGAAAAGCCTCACAAAAGGATGAAATGCCACAAAATATCATTCAAGTATGTGAGATCTTTGACGTTTGGGGCATAGACTTTATGGGGCCGTTCCCATCATCTCGTGGTAAAAAGTACATTCTCGTTGCGGTTGACTACCTTTCTAAGTGGGTGGAGGCGAAGGCCTTGCCCACTAATGATGCTCGTGTGGTAGTTAAGTTCTTGAAAAGTTTGTTTGCTAGGTTTGGAACCCCTCGTGCGATCATAAGCGATCGTGGAACCCATTTTTGTAATGACCAATTCGAAAGAGTCTTAAGGAAATATGGGGTTACACATCGTCTTTCTACGGCTTATCACCCACAAACGAGTGGGCAAGTCGAGGTTTCAAACCGAGCATTGAAGAGGATCTTGGAAAGATCCGTGGGGGAAAACCGACAATCTTGGTCGGATAAGTTAGACGATGCTTTATGGGCCTTTAGGACCGCTCATAAGACACCCATTGGGTGCACTCCCTATAAGCTTGTGTATGGAAAGAATTGTCATTTGCCTATCGAGTTAGAACACAAGGCTTATTGGGCCCTAAAGCATTGTAATGATGACATGGAGACCGCGGGGAAACACCGGAAAATGCAATTAAATGAATTGGATGAATTAAGGGACATTGCTTATGAAAATTCATTGATTTATAAAGAGAAAACTAAAAAGTTGCATGATTCAAAAATTAAAAACCGGGTTTTTAACATTGGGGATCAAGTTTTACTTTTTAATTCAAGATTGAAAATATTTTCCGGTAAATTGAAATCCCGTTGGTCCGGTCCATTCACCGTGACTCAAGTATTTCCTTATGGGACCATCGAGCTAGCTCAAAATGATGGTCCTAACTTCAAGGTGAATGGACATAGGTTGAAGCACTACTTCGGTGGGGAAGTTCCATCCTTGAACTACCTCGACCAAGTCACCTTCCCCAATGATAATTAGTGTTGAGGGGATCGAGTCGAGCTCATGACTCGGTAATCAAAAAACGAGGAGCCTCGTGGGGGAGTCCCATGCTTATCCTATGTACATATTATCGCTTTCTTAGTCTAATGTAGCTTACGTGTGGGGATTTGTGCCCTTCCAACCTTTGTTCCGTGGTTGTTTGTGATATGTGGTTTTTAGATCATGATCTTCACGATTGGAGCCTCTCGTGTTCGTTTTATGGGAGCACTCGATCGTTTGCTTTGGAGACATTTCTCAATATCCATGATGTATCCTTTGATGTTCTAACCTTAGGTTTTTAGCACACTTCATAAACGGCTATTACTTAATGGTTACACCCTTTCCATGCTAGATTAGGCATTCGACTACGTCTCTAGTATGGGGGTGTTTGCACCCCTAGACTCGAAACATTGAGGACAATGTTTAACTTTAGTATGGGGGGGTGAATAGATACTTGCCTTGCCAAACCTTCACGCTTTCCAAAGTTTATCGTTTTGTTTATAATTTTGTTGCAAAATAAGGCTAAAAATGGCCAAATTTAAAATTTTTCTCATGTTTTATAAGTGTTTGAAGACACGAATGTAGGTTTTCCGATGGCGAGAATAAGAGTAATTTTTGACTCGACCGTGCGTGTTGAGCACTTAGCTTTGATTCCTTAACTACACATTAGGCTAAGTCTCTTAAATGAGGACGAGAAATGATAGGGTTAATTATAAGTTACTATGCTAAACGTAGAGTACTCGTATTCTTTCAAAAACTCATGTGTTCTCGTTGTTTGCTTATTCTCCCTTCGCATGTAAATATTTTTTTTGCTTAATAAATATTGACTTAGCGGTTTAGTTGGGATTGTTGGGTTTCTAGTCTTTTCTAGTAGCTTCCGTGTAATTAAATTGGGAAGACATTAAGATATCGCCAGCGTCACGGATTTGAAGTATTGGCACCCTAATAATCAAAAGCTTCACCCAATAATAAGATTTCAAGTGCTCACCTAAATCAAGCAAACAATTTGAAGCCCCACAAGGCCTAAAATCTATGCAAAATTGAAAGTGAATCAAGCCTTAATCTTCGAAGCTTTAAAGATCCAAAATTCGCCTTAGCGTGAGGATATACGTCTTTGGCTAATAAAACCACCGATGAGGAGGATAATAAAAGGCAAGGCAAGACCGAAGTCATAATAAAAGCTTCATGGCGAAGTTGAATAAAAGATGGAGGTAAACCAAAGATAATAAGGCCCTTCCGTTAGGGGGCGTATAAAAGTCTTGGTAATAAGTCTCATGTTCAAAACCGTTATAAAACCGTGTTTATCGATTCTTCTTGTCAACTTAATTTTTTAACATCGTCGTCTATTAGGAGGGGTTATTGATTTGATGGTCTTAGTTACACCGTTAGGACTCTATTTTTAGACCTAAATCTCTAATATCGCATAAGTCAAACAATGTATCCTCGTGAAACATTCAAGACATCATAAAATATAAGAGATACAACTTAGGAATAATGGGAGAATAAGTACGTGATTAGGGCATATGAGTAGTGTTAGCATTACTAACTTATAATGACAATGATCTCGTTGCACGCTTAGCATGGAATTGGAGTGAAAATCGAGGATGACGAAATTATTTCTAACGAAGCATTCACGTGTTCTTATTCTATGAACCTAAACGTCCCATTTTGCGATGAAAATCATACATTATGTCTATAACACAAGTAGTAGTAATAGTAGTAGTTTAGCTAGTTTATCATTCCAATAAAGTCATAAATTGAATTTTGGAGATGCTTTGATACTTTATTCTAGCATTGCGTGAGGGCACGGTAATGGTTTAGTATGGGGGAGTGATGAGACTGCTTTTATACATAGTCTCATCTTCCAAATAGGGCTTAAAATGCATTAAATATCATCAAAATACCCAAATATATGCTTGTGTTTGTTGCTTGTGTATTTTAGGTACGAATATTGAGATAATGACAAAAGATCACAAGAATCATGCAAAACGAACACGGGAAACGAAGCCGTACAATGAACCAAGCCCTAGTGAAGACTTTCCCAAGATCAACCCTTGAAGATTTGAAGAATTATGAAGAAGGGTCCTCCAATTATGAAGAATTGACACTTTATACCCTTGTATCCTCATAATTACAAGTTTGGTCCCTAAAGTTTGTCAAAATTACCAAAAGGGCCCTTAACTTTGAAGAATTGGCAAGTTTAGCCCCTCAACAAAGCTAAATTGTCAACCAATATCATCCACAAAGTCAAATATATCATGAAGTCCTTCAAAGTACAAGAAATGACAAGTTTGGTCCTTTGAAAAATCCAAAATTACAAAAAGGACCCTCAACTTTCAACAATTGGCAAAAATGGTCCCTCATTTATCAAGACTTGGCAATTTCAGTCCTCCAAAATGACAATCATACAAGTCAAGACCATTATCATTGAAGAAAATGCCAAACCAGCCCTTGAAAAATGCAAAAATGGCAAGAAATACCCCTGAATTTACTTTATGAAACTTTTTGGGGCAAAAGTGTGAAGTTTGAAACTTCAAATACAAAGGAAACGGATTTTTGGCTAAATATTTACAAAGTGGCAAGTTTCTGAAAGATAAAGGGTAATAATGGGCCAGACAACCTAAGACACCTAGACCAACCACCAATTGCCACCTCACCCCACTCACTCTCTCCTCCAATCAGAACTCACCCCTCTTCCACCTCACCATTCCACTCAGCCGGATTAAGATTAATTTAATCTTGGCGCCATTAACATTTATTTAAACTTAATCCAACACAAAAACAAATCAAACCTGGCACTATTCACCTCAAGAACACAATTAGGGATTTCTTAATTTCTTGTAATTAAGCCCTAATAATTTCCAGAATGATGATTAATGGCCCTCTAATCATAACCCAACTCCTAAACTCCCATCACTCTCATGCATGTGAGTATGCCAACCTTCCCCTGCCCCACTTCTCACGTCCAAACAAAAACTAACCAGCAATCCAACGTTTGAGACTTGTGCTTACTTTTTAAGCTTCATACACACCCTTGGATCAACTTTACACTTGCCAGCATCAACAAAAAGCCAAAAACAAGTCACATGATTCAAGAAGATGCCAAAGACCTCAAGGGCATTTTTGGGACTTTAGCACTAGGGTTTACACGTTTTGCAGCTTGCTAGGACCTTGTACACCCTCTATATAAAGGGTCTAGTTCATTTCATTTGTCTCGGCTTTTGGTTTTTCCTTTGTTCAAACACTTGTAAATCCTTTTTCAGTTTTATGAATTTGAGTTAAGTGATTTGAAGAAAGACCAAGTGCCACCTTTATTCTGTTGTTTATGTTCTTAGTTTACTGCTTTTGAATTTAAAAACCTGTTTTCAAAAGAGGAGTGTGCACAAGTTTGCATATTTTCCTCATTTTCTTGATATTTTGCTAAGTCTTGTTCCAATCTTGGAATTCTTGGGCTATAGGGCTGATCATAGCATCCTAACTGAGTTGGTTAAGGTGTGGTGAGGCTTATAACTTGGGGATAATCAAGTGTGGGGTAACAAGTTTGCATCAATCAAGATTTTTCCAAGTTTCTGATTTTTCATGTTATTGTGCTTAACCCTTGTTGAATCTTAGCAGGCTTTTGTGGAAGCTTGTGCTTGTTCTTGCTAGCACATAAGCTCAAAATTCGTGGGTGTGGATGTACATCCATGAGGTTTGCTTACTTAATCTCCAAATCTGCATAAATTGTGATTTTTGGTGATATTTGTATGAAACTGTTGTTCTTGTGAATTTTGTGGCTTGTTCTTGCTTGAATCTGTTATTTAGACTTGTTAGAGTGTTAATTGATGCTTGGTTGGCCTGAAATCTTGTTTTGCTTTTGAAAATCTTGATTTGAAAAAGTTAAAGGGGTGTTTGGGTCTACTGATTTATGCTTGTAATCTGATTTTGTGTTAAGGGAAAGTGTTGTTTATGCTTTGTATCTGATATACCTTTGTTTGAGAGTGTTTTGCTGCAAGTTATTGGGTTTGAACACTTGAATTGATCAATCTGCTATTAAGACCTTGTTTCTGCTTGTTTAGACCTAGGATTTTGGGAACACTCAGTGTGTATGCATGCTTAGGGATAAAAGTGGTTTAAACAAAGTTAACTTAACCTGTTTGAAAGATTTGAGGTGTTGAAATTGGCTTGTGTGTCAAATACATCAGCAAAAGTATAAATCTGCTTGTGTAGTGTTCATCAGTAACTTTCATAGCTTGGATCTTGCTTAATTCTTTGAACCAGTGCATGAAACCTGTTTAGACTTGCTTATTGGAGTTTATTATAGCTTGTGTATGCATTTGGTTGAATTTGGTTGGCTGAATTGCTCTTAAACTGCTCTTGAATGCTAAACTGCTCATTGTTCATGTCTGTGCTATATCTGGTGATAAATTGATTAAACTGTATCAATTGGCTGTTTGTGATTGTGTTATTTTGCTTGTTATTGACTCCTTTTGATCCAAAGATCAATTGGGTGCCTTTGTGAAAACTGAATCCAAGAAAAAGTCACTAAAGACAACAAGTCAAAATAGTCAAGCAGTGGGAAAAGTTCCCACTGCTCAACATCCAAAACTAGCCCCTGCTAGTGCAATTTTATCATCATCTTATCAATAAGCTATTCTAGCTTATTCTGACTTGCAACAACTTATTTTTTGTAATAGATCTTCATTATTTGACCCATTTAAGTGAACTGGAGCTTATCAGACTTTGACTTTGACTTTTCACTAGAAAACCAACTTGTTTGACTTTTAAGATAAGTGCTTATTTGATTTTCCAGCTTATTGAGTGTGCTTATTTGAAAGTTCTTTGGTTTTTAAGCTTAGTTTTGTCAAAAGAAACATTTTGCAACTTTAATCAGCTTCTGAGGTGGTCTAGATCATAAAAACGACTATTTTGTCGTTTTGTGAATAAGTTGTTAACTTGTTTCTGGCTTATTGAGTGGTCTTATTTGAAATTTCTTTTTACAGAAGTCTTTGTTAGGTCAAAAGAAGGTTGTGTGTTAAATTTTAGCTTATGGCATCAGCTTATAGCTTAATGGGCCAAAAAGCCCATTAAGAATAAGCTGCTTATTATAAGTTAGCTTATTTCACATTTTCAGCTTTTGGGCCTTTGGAAAAAGTTGTTTAAAATCAAATTTTGAGTCAACCTGTGCTTTTTGAGCTTATTTTGAGCACTTTTTCTTATTGGGCCTTAATTAAGCCCAATAAGGGACTGTTTAGGGTTTGGCCCATTTTCTAGGCCCAATAGGGGTATTTAGGTAATTTCACTTTCATTTCTGAGTTATTTAGGTTAAATTAAGCTAGTTTGCAAGTTTTTAGAATTTTTTATAATTTTTGGATTTTTAATATTATTTTAATATTATTTTATTGTTAAAAATTAAAAGTCTGATTTTCTAGGTTTTTATATTTTTCCTAGGTTCTAAATACTTAATTAGGATTTTTGCAACTTTCCAAATATTTTTTAGGTCTTTTAATTATTTGTTATAATTAATTTAAGATTTAATTGATTTTTAGGAGTTTTTAATTATTTAAAAATAGTTTTAATTGGTTTTAAAATTTTAAAAAATAGTTTTTAGCTTAATTAGAGTATTTTTGAGGTTTAAAAACTTGAAAATCTTGTTTAGGGCTTTTTGATAATTAATTTTGATTTTTAGGGCTTTAATTAGCATTAAAAAGTCATTATCTAATTAATTAAAAGGTTTTTGCAAGTTTTGATTTTTTGTAAACTCTTAGATTATTATTAAGGATTTTTGGTGATTTTTAGGAATTTTTAGGGTTAAATTTTAATTTTGGTGGTTTTTACGACTTTACGTGTACGCCTTTTTAGACTTAGTTTAATCCGTCTTCATAACCGTCATTCTTTTCTAATCCCTTTTCTATTTTTCTTTTCTCAAATACAATCACAAGTTAATCCAAGTCATTACACACATAACACACTAGCCTCCTTGAGAACGAACTTAATTGGGTCATTCACACACGGTTTTCCTAAATCGTCGTGCTCACTTGCCCTATTTATTGCATCCTTTTCCTAAAGGGTAGCAAAACTTCAACATCAGCAACCGATTTAACAGGGCTTTCCACACAAACACATTCACCTTGTGTTGGGTCAATTCAGTGCCTAATTTGTCCCTTGTACAGGATTTGTATGTAAAGCAGCCTAAGTAGTGTTAGTCACTAAACTTACGTATGTTACAAGTTCAGTGTGTCATTCTTTAGAGTTCTTTAGAGTCTACGAGATAGACTCGTCATTAGCTGAGGTGGATCTCAGTAAGTGTGCAAAGAATCAAGGATTTAGTAAGTGATGACATAACAACTTACTAACTCCCCGAGACTATTACTTATTACAAGACCTGAAGACGTTAGAAGACCTAAAGAAGTGTCTGTTTGAAGTATTAGTGGAAGACTACAAAGTACAAGGTGGTTACTTGTATTTTAGTAAAAGCTTCTCAAGAAAGCTTCACACCCACTATATATATGTGGTCCTTGTAATAGAATAGGTGAATGATTCCCACCACAGAAAACACACATGTAACATTTTAGTGGATAGGGGTTTCATTCTCCCATTATTACATAAGCTTAGCTAGCTATGAACATGGGAGTTTAATTTGTCATTCATCGCCCGGTTGTTATTCCACAAACAACCGGGCAAGTCTTGTATATTTTTTGATTCATTATTAATAAGATATACAAACGATGAAAAGTATAAGCTTGTGTTATTAGTTAGTCAATTGGTTTAATTGTGCAAATAATCTTCATTTATTCTTATTGATTATATGTTTGCACAAGTATCGTGGACCATCAATTGGTATCAGAGCGGGTTGGATTAATTTACTATCCAGATCTGTTCAGTATATGACTGCTAATAACATATTTAGATCGTCAAATTTCAGTGTTGATTAAAAGAAAACTGCTATTGCTAATGTAGTCTGTGTAGTTTTTAAAAGGGAAATAATACACTGCTATTTGATCTACCTACCTACCACCACCTAAAATCTTATCCTATACTCCCCACCCAATCCACGTGTCATACAAAAACATGTCCTATCCTATGTATTCACGTGACTACACCTTTCCAATAAATCTATTTACACAAAAAAACAGATTTAATCCATCAACATCAAACATCATGAGATCCACCTCCTTCCCTCAAGAAAAAAATTCATCCTAACACCATACCAAGATCCAAATCGAGATACAAAGTCATATCACAAATCCAAAGAATCAAAACAAAACCTAAGTTGATTCTTTTTCGATGGCCACGGAGAGAATTAATTGAACTTAAGATTGATTTTTTTTGTTAACATGCTTGTGATAATTATATGATGGTTTCGAGGGTTTGGTATAGTATATATAATGATATGGTGGTTGAAAACCATTGGTGTCTCCGTCAAATTATAGTTTCGGAAGAGGTTTGTGATTCATCCCAACCCATGAAAAGTGTATCACCGATACCCATAAAACCTATATCAATTTCGATTTTAACTCAAGATCGTGATGTACACACGATATGCATAATATTGAGCTCACTCCAAGACTTGGATGATCTCAAGATTAGAATTGATAGGTTTGTTCATCAGGTTTGATGAAGTGGATACAAGTTATGTCTATGGTAATGTGATAATTGTCAAGTCGACTCGATATGGGTTTGTTGAAGTGCGAGACTAGAAATGTCTGCCAAGGTACTTTGGCTGCAAACAATGTCCAGCTTCAAGAAGAGCTGCAATTGGTGAGTATGAAGTATATAAAAGATTCAATTGAAGCTAAATGAAATAGTTGAGGTTAAATTACGGCTATTGTAAAGAAGTTGTAAGCTCGTTTGAACAGCTTGTATCATGAGAGGTGTTGTGGTTATGAAAGCACACCAACAGGAGTTGTGTCCAAATGAACTTTTGTGAAGTAGCTGATAAAATCAGCTGAACTCAGACCCACAAGTCTTGAAACCTTTTAACTTGTTTGATACTCTCAAGTTACGCAAACACCTGAGCCTTTGAGCCTATAGCTGAGCTTAACAAACAGCTAGCTGAACTCATACCTGTCCCTGGACCTTTCTAGCTCAAATGGCTGAGGCTGCCAACCACACAGGGGTTGTTCTATTTTAGTGTGTTCAACAAACATGGCATATCAACAGAGGTCCCTGTACACATTACATGTGAACCTTTAAGTCTCTGAACTCCCAGCTGTTGAAACCTCCAGCAGGTTTAACCTGTTCGCTGATAAAAACCCCTGAACCTACCCAGCGAACCCTCTAACAGCGAACCCTGTCAACAGGTAACTGAACCCCCAGTGGTCACTGCACCCCCACTAGTCACTGAACCCCTAGTGGTAATTGAACCCCCAACCAATCTGATCCCCCAGCCATAGCCTCAGCCACAACTAAATATACAGCGAATCTTCAGCACAGACTAAACGTCAGCCACCACAGGTCGCTGCACCCCTTTCATTGGTTGGACCTTCATCATTGATTTGGTATATAGATGGACGTTGATTGTTAATTTCAATGAGTTGATAAGCTGATGAACAAAACGGGGGTTGACTTAAACTGTGATTGTCGAAGAAGCTGATAAAATCAGCTTACAAAGGTTCCGCTGGCAAGATGACCAGCTGATAAAGATGCTATCTTCAGTGCCTTTAGCATTTGAAGGACTTGGTCACTCAGGAACTATTTTCTCACACCAAGATAAAGAAAGAAGATATCTTCACATAGCCTGAAGCTTCATTTAGGACATGGTCAATCAGAGGTTATTACCTCAAACCACAACCACTCTACAGCTACTTCTATTGTTGTCCTAACCTCCAGCTGTTGATCCCCACAACCATTGGCTGAACCCTTCAGCTGTTGATCAGATGGTTAATATCATCAGAGGGTTAATAAATATCTTAGAGGTCGATAACCCCACACCCACAGCCGTTGGCTAAACTTTCCAACTGTTGAACCGATGAACTTCCAGCTGTTGATTCCACAGCCATAGCTAAACCTCAAACAACAGAGGTAGCTGAATACGTACCCACAACCAGTTAAAGTCGAAGCCGCTGAACCCATAGCCACAACCATTGCTGACCCTCCAGCTGTTGATCTGATGAAATTCCAGCTGTTGATCACCAAGCCACAACCACTAAACCCACAGCCGCCACCCCTTCCACAACAGTTTTCCCCCTCCCCCATCCGCTGTGACCTTCCCCCCGCCGCTGTGACCCCATCTGCTGTAACCCCAGCCGTAGAGTTTTTGAGAAACCAGGTTGTACAAACACAGGGAATTGGGAAACAGTAATAATTTTATAGGGGTTTGATAACATCAGGTGTTTGATAGGAGATGAAATTCAAGGGGAGTTGTACTTCAGGCGAGATGAACACCATCACGCTATGATTGTGTAATAATGTGTAGCCGGTCAAAAGTTGCTTGGTTCCCTAGTAAATTTTGAGGGGAGAGAAACGAGAACGGAAGTAAACTTGTGTTTATGTGAAGAAACATCAAGTTTACTCACGTTAAATACACACTATCATATATCACAACACATAACCTTCAGGGACTTAGAAGTTTACATTTGGCTGACTGAGCAAAGTCACTGAAGATGGGTTGCTGAACAGGAGCTGCATTGTCTGATCTTTGAAGATGTCGCTGAATAGACATCTGAACCACTCCGCTCTACCTACATATACATACTTCCATGATGACCTAAGGTGAAGTTACCGTTATACAGATTTATATATAGCAGGTGTTGTGATTATACATCAAGAGTTGTTCAATGGTTCAAGTTACAATATCAGACATTGTAGAGTTCAGTAACAACTACAACAGGGACAAGACGATACAAGTTAGCGGATGACTTGAACTAGTGAAGCTAGTTATTCTTGGTATACTTTGTTGTAATATAGCAGGTAAGAAGAAGCCTTTATGCTCACTTACTGCTATTTAACTTAGGCTACTTTTCTATCCAAATAGGGGAAGATTGTTGGGTCAATTCAGTGCCTGATTTGTCCCTTGTACATGATTTGTATGTAAAGCAGCCTAAGTAGTGTTAGTCCCTGAACTTACGTATGTTACAAGTTCAGTGTGTCATTCTTTATAGTTCTTTAGAGTCTACGAGATAGACTCGTCATTAGCTGAGGCGCATCTCAGTAAGTGTGCAAAGAATCAAGGATGATGGAGTTAGTAAGTGATGACATAACAACTTACTAACTCCTCGAGACTATTACTTATTACAAGACCTGAAGACGTTAGAAGACCTGAAGACGTTAGAAGACCTGAAGAAATGTTTGTTTGAAGTATTAATGGAAGACTACAAAGTACAAGGTGGTTACTTGTATTTTAGTAAAAGCTTCTCAAAGAAGCTTCACACCTACTGTATATATGTGGTCCTTGTAATAGAATAGGTTAATGATTCCCATCACAGAAAACACACATGTAACACTTTAGTGGATAGGGGTTTCATCCTCCCATTATTACATAAGCTTAGATAGCTATGAACATGGGAGTTTAGTTTGTCATTCATCGCCCGGTTTTTATTCCATAAACAACCGGGCAAGTCTTGTATATTTTTTGATTCATTATTAATAAGATATACAAACGATGAAAAGTACAAGCTTGTGTTATTAGTTAGTCAATTGGTTTAATTGTGCAAATGTTCTTCATTTATTCTTATTGATTATATGTTTGCACAAGTATCGTGGACCATCACCTTGATTGGAAGAATATTGCACCAACGAGTCGCCATATAAGCACCTGGAAGACGCCTGACATCAAGAAAATTTCTAATCGATCGAACCGTGAAAATTTCTAAATTGTCAAACTCCCATCGCCAAACATCTTGCTCTAAGCTAATATTGATTCTTTGGAGACATGCAATTAATTGGTTATGTTGAGTTTGCTCAACCCCGCCCCAGATATGTCGCCTCCAACTAATATTCCACCCATGGATCGACCAATAATCACTAACAAACGAATTTCTATTAGAAGCTAAGGCGGCCAACCTAGGAAAGAAAGATTCAAGCGTTCCATCACCGCACCACGTCTCCTTCCAAAATCTAGTGTTCCTACCATTCCCAACCTTTATCCTAAAAGCCGAATTCGGAATTAAATCAGTTACTATGAAATTCCATAGAAACCTTGACAATGCGAGCCCATACCCCGTTACTCGGAGGAGATGTTCCGCCATTTGAGAATCTGCCTTCTATTTCATGAATACTTTTTATTAGTTTCACCCATAACCTATCGTTCCCATTTAGAAATCTCCATCGCCATTTTGTTAGTAAGGCTTGATTAAATGACCAGAGACTTCGAACATCAAGCCCTCATTTCTCTTTTGAATTTAGAATAGAATCCCATTTAACCTACTGAATTTTCTTCTCGTTATCATCAATACCCTAGAAAAATCGAGCTCTTATCGATTCTAGTTGTTTATTGACTATTGTTTTTTATGACCATTAATGGGTGAAATATTAGTTGAATTTTCTTCTCGTTATCATCAATACCCCAGATAAAAGGGAGTACAATATTAAAAGTGGTAAAAAAATCCAACGAATTAATAATGTAAATATTATGTTTGGAACGGAGTTTTGATAGGATTTTTTTGAAAGGTGAGATGTGATTAAGAACATTTTGCTTTTTATCATGTTTGGCAAAAGGAACAGTGAATGCTTTCATTGGTGGTTTGGTAAAAAAATTGGTGATAAGTGATACAGTAGTTTTTAAAAATGCTATTTTTCTCAGTGTTTTTTAAGTAGGTGTGGTAAATGAACGGTGAGTTGTAACAATTGATGCTCACCGTTCCTGCTCATATAAGTTGTTCATTGTTATTGCCTACGGCTACTGCTCATTATAATAAAAACACTTAATTTATTTAATCGTCAAACTTATATCATTTTCCGTTTATAATTCCTAAACATTTGTTCTCTCGGTAAAGTATAAATTAAACTCATAAATGAAATATTAAAGGTCAAACTAAACTACAAGATTATATATATATATATATATATATATATATATATATATATATATATATATATATATATATATATATATATATATATATATATATATATATATATATATATATATATATATATATATATATATATATATATATATATATATATATGTGTGTGTGTATATTATCGCCGTACACCATCACCTTGTGCGAATATTCGTCTAATAAAATTAAATATTCACATGAGATATGCATCATCTTTGAATTAAAAAAGATAAATTTAAATCTTATATATAGTAATGTGTGGGCCATTGCTTTTTTCTCTAAGAGCATATGGAGTCGTGGTGTCGTTCTGATGGTGTCATGGCTAAAAAATGGTGCTACGTCATTAAAGTGGGTTATGACAACAGAATTGCTATAACACCAGTTTTCAGGAAGATTGGTGTGCCATAGCAATTTTGGTACTATGGAATTTTTTATTTAAAAAAAACAAAATTAAATAAAATTTTATTAAAACTAAAAAAAATTACTTTAAAATTTTATTAAAACTAAAGAACATTACATTAAACTTAAACATAAAACAAACATTAAGAAAACACTTGAAAATATATGTATCTGGAAATATTAATGAAAAAACACTTAAAAAATATTAGGCTTACAAATATTAGGCCCAAAAATAGATACAACCCTTAAAAAATCTAACCCACTCTATCCTCCTTCTTCGTCATCTCAGAGTTGTAATTGCAACTCATTCAGAAAAAACAAAGTTTTGGAGAACTGTGTGGGCTGGTATGGTCGGCGCCAGGAGGCTGGCGCGAGGACACGGAGTCCTGCACGATTGAGTTTTCTCGCGCGAAGGGTTGGCGCCACCCTTTGGCACCACGATTCCAACTGCTCTAACTTATGCTTTTTTTAATTAATATTTTTTTGTTTCATAATTATAATTTATTATGATTTATGTTTTTGTAATTTTGACTTTAGTTATTTTTTATGTTATATAAAACATGATGCAAGCAATGATATTTAAGGTCAAAGTCGTAAGATAAAAACCGTAAAAATTAATAGTGGAGTATAGTTATGGGACAAGGGAGTAGTAGTTTTATGTTATCCAACTCGCTTTCGATAATTTAATGGAAAATAAGTAGATTTTGATATGTGCTTATTTTATAGACGAAATAAAACCCTTTATATATAAGTGCTTAAATGAAAGCTCTATGTTTTGTTGATTCATTTAATTTGGGCCATTAGTGATTATGCGAGTTTTAGTAAAACTCAAGTGTAAGAATGTAGTTATAAATCTTAGGTCATATTGCTATTGTTGAGTTAAGAAAGCGTAAAAAAAGTGTATATATGTAAAAACATATAAACAAATATAAAAAAAGTATATATATGAAAAAAGTGTATATTTCGTTTCAGCAGATGACAGGAAAAAAATATATATATGAAAAAGTATAAAAAAAACAGAAAAAATGTTAGATATATGGGCTGCCATCTTGCTATTGTGGAGTCAATACAATGTTAAAAAATGATTGATGTAGAGTTTTGATGTGGGTGTCACAACATCTACGTAGGTTTTACGACCCCATGTGTAGTGTACCTAACTGTTGTAGTGTAGCATAGACAAGGACTCGCGGGGTCTATATCGTTTTATAGGATAATAATATGGGAGGTCCATGTCGAACGTACAGAGGTTTAGATGTGGAAAAAAGACTATTTTTCGTATGAAAGTAGTAAAAATCTCGGGTATAGAAGGGATTTTAACTAAACACTACTAATAATCTAAGCTAATGGTGAGAATTTGTATGGTTAAACAAACGTGTTCATCCAATATGCACTACTTCTTTTACTAATCATCCCAATTGTTTATTACCCGTCACACCTTGTTGATTAAATGTGTAAATATTTCCGTTTGTATTAGCTATAAGTTATATGAAAACAATTAAATCTAGCATAGTGATATGATGACATTTACTGGACCAGCTCTGACATACACACCTACAACCATCTGTGTAGAAATCATAAACGTAGCATGGCGACATTTACTAGATCAAAATTAACACATGCATTAATAACATTTAAATGATCTGCCTAATCAGTCTAAAAATCTGTACTAAGGTCGAGGCTAAGCAAGTATACGACCATATAACACAAATCACATGGTTGAGGCACCATCTATACATTCATGTATCTCTAGACATATCAACAATTAAGATATGAAGATCTAATATGGTTTTCTAGATCCTAACATGCACACAACCACATAAGAAGTAGCAAACAACCAATAGTTACATTGTCAGTTTCATTTCATGCGATCATAAACAAAAACTAATTGATTTAGCCAGACATAACAAATAAATAAATGATAAAAGATAAAATCACACAATAAGACATATGAATGATAGAAATATTAAACATTAATCTTCAATTGTTAATGGTGTTTTTAGGGGTTTTGTAACCCTAAAACGACTAAGAAAAGATTCACCAAATTATCCTTTGAATTCTACACTGTTTGGTTATTTACAAGGTTTTGTATATACAGTAAATAGGCCACGACGACGTCGGGCATCACAAGTAATATCCAGATGGCGTCGGGCATCACAAGTAATCTCCAGTCGACGTCAGGTGTTAATTCTAACGTTGTCGATAGCTCATTGTAAATACAAATATCGCACTAAAATGATATTTATGTTTTAATCACTCTTAAAGTTTTGTTAATGACAAAACATCAAACATATTTTTATGTTTGTGTTTCAATTAACATCTAAGTATTTAATCTATGAACTTATGTTCTAAACTTTTTATAAAAAGTTTTATACACTTTAAAACTTTAAGTGCAAAAATAAAACGGACACAATGTATCCTTCTCTCTTTATATATCAAATATATGAAAGTCAACAATGACTATATTCATTGATTTTGTGTGATCTTGGACAAACATTTATGAGGAAACAAAAGTCAGACTCGGGGAACGCGTGGGTTAAGGGGCCGACGGGTTCTGTGGGTGTCTGTCACTTTGCCTATAAATACCATGCTTTATCCAAGCTTAGAACTCACCCCTCTTCTAAGATTTCTCTCTAATTCTCTGCATATATAATCAGTGTATTTTGGATACACCTTATAACATGTTAATTTAGCATAATTGCATTTTTATCTGTTGTTATACATGTACTTTGAGTGCGTTTTGTGATTATGTAGGTTATGTGGGAAATGGAATAAAATGACCGCTTTATTAATTTTTTAGAGAAAAGACATGGAGAGCGCCGATAAATTAAGAAAAAATACCGAAGAAAAAGATTTGAGCACTTCGTAATATTTTTGGTCGTTTTTTATTCGTCTGGGTTTCATTTGAGCAATTTATGATGTGCGGCTATTTTTAATTGAGCCAAAATTATTATATCCAAAAGAAAAAAAAATATCTAAAAACTAAACATTGGCCCATTCATAGCCGAATAGATATACAAGGGAAAAAAACAACAATTGATTTTTGGGGTCACACAGCCGCACACCAAAAAAAAAGAAGAAAAAAAACCATCGGTTGGTTGGGAGGACATTGGAGCCGAAGAAAAGAATAAAAATTGTTTATGCTATGGCACGATCGCCGTGGAGGTAATAAAAAAAAGTTTGCAATTGATGGTGATGTGGGAACTAACAGAGAATAAAGAAAAAGTCCTTCGCTATTTAATAAAAATGACGAGCAATGTATCGTTGGTCGAGTGTATCGTTATGTCCGGTTAATTTTTTTATAATTCCTTCAGTAACCTTATTTATGGTTTGATCATTACTTTTGTATTATCATATTTATATTACATTGATTTATAATTTATTTATAAATTATTTATCTAATCACAGGTACGGTATTTAGTATCGTATAACGGTCTTCACCAACCGGAGGTAAAACGCTACCGATTTAGGATGAATGTCAAAGCCATTTAGTTTGTGTCTATGTTCTGTATCGAAAAGGTGGCGTTACGGTGTACTCAACAAAGTCGAATATTCAAAACCACATATTCATGCCCAAAGAAATATTCAACAATCAAGAAAACTAAAGACTTCCGCAACTCTGATGATCAAAATCTTCCTTAACTATTAATGTAGAGGAATGACCTCTCTTCAAAGAAGATTGTTAGCAAGCTTTCAAGATGATGCATAGTGTGAGCATGTGGATGAAGACACAAGATCACAAAATGACAAAGATAAATCAAAGATGGTGACCAACAAGAATGAATCAGTCATTTATTTCAAGATCTCAATACTAAAGATTAATAATCTCTATAAATCCTCGCATGTCGTAGAGGAATGACCTCTCAGTGAGAGAGATGTTAGTCTCAAGATATTGTATCATCAAGAATGACTCGATCACAGGTTTGAAGATATCAAGATTAAAGACAAAGTCGAAAGACAACGACAAAGGCTCAAAGATCACAGCATGAAGGAACAAGTCTACTATTACACATTCATGACTAATTTATAGCGAGATTAGTAATCTCTATAAATCTCTAAACGTTGTAGAGGAATGACCTCTCATTAGGGTAGATTGCTAGTCTCAAAATATGGAGTCAAACAAGAATGTTCGGTCATAGGTTTATTATGTATCGTTTCTTAGAATGTTGTAATAAGTAGTAGGATAGTCGGGATTCACGGGCTTGAACTTAAGCTATCAAGTCCATGTTTAAGGACCTAAAACCCAAAGACAAGCCCGACCCATCTTGACAAAGCCCAAACGTCTAACATAGACTTAGGGTATAAATACCCACCTCCTAGCATGTTAGGAGGTGGTTGGTTCATTTGTTTTCTCTCTCTAGAAATCTAATATACACACATAGTTCCAACACTTCTCTATACTTTCTCTCTCTAAACTTCATCTATTTTCTTTGTATTTTCCATCTACTTTCTATCTTATTTCTTATAATCAACCATGGTGAAGTGATATAAAATCTTCCTCAACAGAAGCCGAGTATGTGTCAGCAGGAAAAGCATACAAAAAGCATTATGGATGAAGCAAGCTCTTGTTGACTATAATATCAAGTTAGAAGACGTGTCCATTATCTGTGACAACAAAGGAGCCATTGATCTCAGCAAGAATCCTATGTCGCATTCACGAACCAAACACATCGAGATTCGGCATCACTTTCTATGGGACAACATCCAAAAGTGTAATATCTCTAGAGAAAAAAAATCCTCGAAAGATAACATATCCAATATCTTGACCAAACCTCTTAAGCGTGAACCATTTAACTTGCTAAGGCTAGGATTAGGGTTAATGGAAATCTCGTCTTGAAAAACAAACATTTTGTCCCCTGAACAGATGGAACCCGTCGTCCCCCTTCCCCAAGGAGCCGTGGAAGGGCCAGGGGACTACAGAGTCTGTAAACTTAAAACAGTTAAACAAACACCCAAAACATAGTACTCCACTCCCACTTTCTGCAAAACACGACCACCATCACCATTTTTTCTATCTCTCTAATCAATCTAGGCCATAACTAACTATTTTCTTTGTGCAAAATTATTCATTGTAGGTATCCTTTACTTCATTCACTCTTTAATTCCTACATTCTTCTGAGTCTAGGGTTCTATTTGATTGCATAAAATCAAAATTGAGGATTCATATAGATTAGTCAAATTAACAAATGCATTAGTTAACTATGATGTTAAAACTACTTGGTATGCATAATTCCTTCAAACCAAACCAATAGGCATTATTAGGAATCCCTGATTGATCAAAAGCTTTTCAAAAATTCTTCTCACTAATCATTTTTCAACATTGTAAGGACCAAATATCTAAAAACAATGTTTTAATCATGGCATACAGACTCATGAACGCTAAAGGAATTGCATAATTCATATGCATTTTCGGGTATGTTCATTTGAAGCTACATTGAACTTAAGGAGCGTTTGGGTTATCTCAAAAATATAAATTCTTCATTCATTTTGCAAATAATTTTTGGTTCGAGATAACCACACCTCCACATTTGTTGCATATAGGCACACACTAGGCATTCCTCTAGTTATATCTTAAAATTTGAATAACTTGAAAAATAATGCCTTAAGATCAAACATGTCGGTCATTTGGACCTATGACCACAATGACACTTCTAGTTACATACCCAATTTCCATAGATCTAAACACTTCTCTTCCGTACAAAAAGTTTTGTGCAAAGCGCTATATAACCGCACCTTCCATGAAGGTCGTGTAATTCATCCGTCATTCATAGATAACACCAATATCCGTGAAGTATTCTCTAGGATAAACTTTAATTGTCTTTTAGACATAGATGAACAAATTTGTCCTGAATTTGTTCTTGAGTTCTACATGACCGTCAATGTAACCATTGACGAAGACCGTACTCTTCTCTTAAACTTTGTAGAAAATGGAAATAGATACTCATACTCCTTATACAATTTTGCTCACATCCTTAGGATTCCCAACGAAGGTACTTGTTTTTATTCAGACCTTCACTCTCTTACAACCCTAGAGAAAACCAACATACCTAGAAGTGCTCAAGATAGGTATAATTCTAGACTTGATGACAAAGACATCGTTAAGACAACTCTATTCAAACCTAGAACTGAAGATACTAGGATTTCAAACACAAACAAGGTCACTCACAAGGATACTTATGGGATGGAAGCTAAAGAACTCAAAGAAAAATATATGAAGTAGGAACGAATCTTGAGATGTAATGTAATGTGCTTGGTAGGCAACAAAGATCACATAAATGCATGTGAAAACTATATGATCTATAGTTTAGAAACTAGTAAATCTTTCAATCTTGCCTACTACATAGCAAATAAGATGTCACATATCCAAAATCTTGTCTCAATGGTGCTACCTTATAGAATGTTGGTCACCCGTCTCTATAACCACATAACACCTATTCCATTAAGTCCTAGTGGTCGAGAAGGCACATACCATCTTGTTGATCGTGTCATGACCCTGATTAGTGATCTTAGGGTGACAAGACGTTTGGCAAACCATCCTAGGGGTAAAGGCAAAAGACCTCAACATCCCTCTAGCTCATCATCTTCGGCTAGTGATGATGATGGTCTTCAGGACTCTAGGCTACCACCTTTAGAATACCTTAGCCGCCTACCTGAAATCCCGGATGCCTCTCCTGAATTCAAGCAAAAGAAAGGTATGTTCAAGTGTCTCAGAAGGTTCCTTGCCAGGACAAGAAGAAAGGCAAGCAAAGACGGTAGTTTGAATGGGTACTAATGGACGATGTTCCATGTTTAAAACAATAGCGGTTGTAAACACTTAACATTCATGTTTGTCTTTATATTTTACTTGCACACTAACGGTTATCGTTTATTGTTGTTAGCATTTTATGCCTTTCGTGTGACATATGTGCTAGTTTCTCGTACATGGCAAGTTATGGCTTGGATAGCAAAAAGGTACATTTTCTCGTTCTCTACAGGTTCTATTATAGCACAAACATGTGAAACATTGCTCAACTTCATCCCATTTCAGAATACACTCAGTTTTGGGTCAAAGATCTTTTGTTTTCTCCTTCTTAAAACAGTCTATTATACATACTGGCGGACCCCGGTTGGAACCTTTCAAGGAAAGGGCCGCCAGGTTCCGTGGGTTTCCCTCTTTAAACAAAATTTGAAAATTGCACCGTGTTCTCACTCGAACCCCGTCGGACCCCTCCCCAAAGGGGTCGTCAAGTTCCGTTGGTCTGCAGGTTTTCAACTTCAAAATCATCATTAACACCATTTAATATCCCTATTCTCAAAAATCTTTTCCTCTTCCACTTTTTTATCTTCACAACTGCTAAAATTAAATCCATTTACTCCTAACCTTTTCTTCCTCCAATCACCTTTCACATCATTCAATTCTTAACACTTACTAATCCTCTATTTAAAGAATCGTCTCTTCTTCATCTTCCTCACACACTCATATATATCATCCTCCTAAAAACAGCATATCAAAGCGACTAAAGGTTCTCCATCATCATCTCGCAACACTCTTAGGAGGACGATACGAATAAGTGTTCGTCCCTCATGCTTTGGTTTTCCTACACCATCGCATACACCAATGTCACCCTCAAATCCTCATGAATCACCAATTTACAATGAAATTTCCCAAGAGTTAGGCGATATTCTAAGAAACTCAAGATCACCTCACTCCTCATCCACTACCACTTCTCCTATCATAACCTCCCCTACATCCAACAACTCTCCTACCACCATCTCTTCCTCATCACCGCCTACAATCCTACCACAACCCATCGAAGTTTTTGATACGCCACAAACATCACCCACTCACTCTCAACCTCCCATGGCCAATACTACAAGTGTGCCATATTCTCCTCAAATACCACCTCCTTACATACCATCACCAATCTCTGCTTCGTTGCCCCCAAACACTTCCTATTTTAAATATCTCCTTAACCACCACACCTCTAATTCCATCTTTTATGGAGTTGGATGAATCATTATGGATTAAACAACCATCTTTTTGCCACTCTCTTCCAAACTCACCATCCTACTCATCCCCCACTAGTGTGCTTCCTCCTCCTACCACACAATAACAACGTGACTTCAATCGGCGTCAAGCCTTTAAGGACATGGTCCATCGACACCTTTGAGAGACCCACCAACACATTGACCTTCATGGTCCTTCTCCATCATCATACCATCAAGGCCATCAACTTTACCCTACTAATCTCCGCACATCTCCTTAATGCAAACATTGTCGCTACACTCAGTCACTTGTTATGGATCTCCGCCAAGAGATGCGTGTAGCACTACACAATGTCCTTGACGGAATTGAGGCACTACTACGGAGGCCACCTCAGTAGAATCATCTCTCTAAGTTCTCGGGGCCTCAAACTTCTTTTACTTACTTTCTGTTAACAGACACTCCCGGGCCCCATCGGACCCTACCATACAAGGGTCCGACAACCCAACGAGGGGTTCGTCAGTCCCTGTTTGTCACCATTCTTTTATTTTTTATTTTTACGCAATGTAATTCATCCTCTTTTACCAACGTTTCACATGCTTCTAAGCTGTAAATTTACTTGGGGCGAGATGAATGGACCCTTTTTTTCTCAAATCATCACTTGTACATGTATGCTAATATGTTGTGATCATGCTATAATCTTGACTATATCTTTCTCTAGCTAACTTTCTTTTGCAAGAGTTAAGCTCATTTTCTCTTGAACATTTGGCATGAATCAAGGGGGAGTATTATATGACATGCAACATTTGTTCACTCATTTTTATGCATTTCTTTCTATTTGTAAAATGTGTAATTCATAAGACCATGTGTTGGGTCTTCCATGTACATGTAACTCTCTTTTTATAGGATTTTCATAATCCATATATCCCGGTTCTCCAAATTATGGGGAGTATGAACCGAGGGAGAGACAATGGAAAAATCTTTTGCTCTCTATACTTCTCTCTTAAACTATCAAAATATATCTCTCAAAATCTTTTTCCATTTATCCTTCCCTTTTTCTTTCGACAAAAAGGGGAAGAAGAGAAATAAGCTCATATTTCTAAAACTTATATGTTGATGCTACTACCAACTAAAAATAAGTTTATGTTTTGTCTTCAACAAAAAGGGAGAGATTATAAATACAAATATCGCACTAAAACGATATTTATGTTTTAATCACTCTTAACATTTTGTTAATGACAAAACATTAAACATATTTTTATGTTTGTGTTTCAATCAACAACTAAGTATTTTAATCTATGAACTTATGTTCTAAACTTTTTATAAAAAGTATACACGTTAAAACTTTAAGTGCAAAAATAAAATGGACATAATGTATCTTTCTCTCTTTATATATCAGATATATAAAAGTCAACCATCGCTATATTGACTGATTGTGTGTGATCTTGGATAAACATTTATGAGGCAACAAAAGTCAGACCCGGGTGGACCCTTGGGTAAAGGGTCCGACGGGTTATGTGGGTGTTTGTCACTTTGCCTATAAATACCATGATTTGTCCAATCTTAGAACTCACCCCTCTTCTAACCTTTCTCTCTAATTCTCTGCATATATCTAACTTTCTAACCCTATTCTTATCTTACTTCTTGTCTCTCGTAATTTAGATCTTTGTGATTTGAAGATCGATTACGATAATTCTCTACTCTAAGCTTTGATCCTTTAAAGATTCACTTTGTGTGAATGTGTTAAGTGTTACCCACACAATCACCATTGTTGTACCCATTCTTCTACCTACTTGTGTAATAGTGTGGTTGGTGTTGTAAACCATAAAGTAAATAGTGTAAAGGGAATTTTTGTACCTGTGTAAAGAACACGACATCCAAGCTTAGGTGTCAATAAAGATTTTAAGCTAAAGTGTGAAGGTTTCTCCACTGGTGTAAAGGAGATTCATTTACTAGTGAAGTAGAAATATCGAGTGGATACTCGAGGAGTGGAAGTAGGGGCAAGATAAGTGATATCTTGCTAGGCCGAACCACTATAAATCATTGTACATTGTGGTTTATTTTATACTTATCTCATCTCTATTAATTTGTCAATCACGCTTGATCTATATCCATAATAATCACGAAAAAGTTTCAAAGTAATTAAAACTAATTAGTAAAAACTATTCAAACCCCTCTAGTTTTATACACTCATGTTAACAAGTTTTGTCGTCGTTGAGAATTTGGTGCATTCTTGCCCAGATTCTTCCATACTTCTTCCACATGATGAAAAATTCTCCAAAACACCTCCAAATCATCTACAAATGCTTCAAGTGCTTCCAAATTGCTAAAATAAAATAAAAGAAAAAGAATTATGGCATTTTAAGGCATATTTAGACAAATATGGGGTTAAATGCCCCCTAAAAATCATATAAAATGACATCTCATCAAGTTTATATATTATAGAAGTCTTGGGTGGGTCCTAGCTTAGAAACACCTTTAACATGTGATTTTGTGAATGATTAACTTGCCACAAGTAAAATTCCACCATCATCCAAATTCGTTTTAATGTTGAAACCCTTTAAAGACCTCTTTGATATTAAATGCTGTGACACCCCCAAATCAGGTTTGCAGCGGAATAGTAATTGGGTGTCACGTTGCAGATCACAGAACAAATGGCATACAAAGCATTGATCATATTTACATGATTTGAAATACAATTGATACAAATATGGTTTTAGTACAATTAGTTGAAATGTTAAATATCAATTGTTACAAATATCCCAGTGAAAATAGATCCCCCAATTATCATGATGCTTTTAAATGATGCTCAGTACATGCTCAAATAATCCAGCTTAATTTCCTGAGAAAAACATGCTTAGAACAGTCAACATAAAGTTGGTGAATTCATAGAGTTTTGTAAAATCATAGTTCAAGACTGTAAATTGTCCTACATAGTGTTGCACAGAGTTTGATATAAAAATCAAGTGTAGGATCTCAAATATCCCATATAGTATTTCATAAGGTTTGATAAAAATCAAGTTCAGATATATCAGTATGTTCCATGTATTAATGTACCAAATAATAAAAGGTCGAGTTTAGAACCGCAAACATAGTATCGCACAAAGCCAAATACTATAAGCTAATTACATTCCCATATTGCCCGAAACTGAGACTTGACAATTAAGTCCTCGACAACTGAGGACCCTTCGCCTTATTAAAAGCCACCCATAAAAATAATAAGTGCTGACATGTGAAACATCTGTTGTCCTGGCCTAGGCACAGTGAGCATGACTCACCTAGATGGGGACGGTCAATTCCAAATAGATCTATTTATAACATTCAGGCAATTCAAAAATTCTAACAGTTTTAGATGCACGGGTCATGCGGGTTCATCTACAATAGGCAAATGTAATTAAGGGTAACAGTTCAGTTTGCGTTTCCTCGATCAACAGTTTATTAAGTATAAGTGTGGGGCCACGATCTCACGATATAAAAATCATATAGTCAAAACAAGTTATAGAATGTCTCCCCCTCACGGGTTAGTAAAAACATAAATAGTTGTGAAAGGCGATGCTATGAACTCACCTGAATAGCAGTGTACGGATAAAATCACAGATAGTCCAGATAGTATGCTCACGATAAAGTTAATTACCTAAGTAATTTAAATGATCTCAGTATATGCATATACAATGCATCGATGCGTCCAGATAATTAAAGTGAATGCTTATACTTGTTTTAAATATCTCGTCGTTTATTATCCGATCCCTATGTATTTATTTATACATAGTGAGTCCTTCAAGTTTCAACGATTCACATTAAAAACCTTAAAGTTTATTTAATGTATAAAACTTTAGTTAAATTACACCAACGTCCTCAAGTTTATAAGTTTAGCCGAATAAACCCCTAGTTTATGAGTTTAAGGAAATGACGGTTTTAGTCCTTTTGGTTTAGGGTTTCTTTTATAGTTTTAATTAACTAATTAATAAAAGAGCTAGGGCTTATTAATCTTTCAGCATATGGCAAAACAAGTCCTCCACATTTTTAATCATGTAACACTTTCGGTTCTTGCCATAAATAGTCCCTAGGGTTTCTATAGCTTTCGGCTTGTGTCCAAAACAGCCCCTAGGGTTTGTCTAGGGTTTATTAAACTTTGCAAGTTGGCAAAAGGGGTCCCAAAAATATAAATGTAAGGGTGGATTTTGTAAAATGCCGTGAGTTGAGGGTAGTGTTTTGACACTATCCAAAACTCCAAAATTAACCTCAACTCACGGCATTTTACAAAATCCACCCTTACATTTATATTTTTAGGACGTGAGTTTTTATACTTGTTCATTTAGATCTCTTAACTTAATAAAATTACTAAATTAACCCGAAAGTATTATTTTTACTACTTTTAGTCCGAAAACTTATAGATCTACTATTTTAACCCCAAACTTCATAGATCTATCATTTTAAATCCATAACATTTATAGATCTTATTGTTAAATCCAAAGGTTTGTGAAATCATATTTTTCACACTATAAGTTTTATAAAACCTTATTTAATAAAAAGAAGTTTATTTTAGGCAAGCTTATTATAGTGGCTTAAAACTAAATCCTATAAGGCAAAAATAGTGAGCTTATAGATCTAAGGCAACTAGTTATAGATCTAGTATTTCTAGGTTTATCTAAATATTACAAAATTAACATATATTGAACCATTAGGGTTTAAAACCCCACATCTAATATATGCATGCTTATGCTTTTCATAGTTTTTCTAGTTTAACTAGTTCATAAGGTTATGTTCATCATGGTTATCAAGATTTTACATCATCTTAACACACAACCCATTTTAAGACGTGACCCATATAGGATCTAGGGTTTCATATTTTTGTTTCAACATCAAGTTTTACTAGTAATAATCATGTGTATGTTCGTGTGTATGAAAAATAAGTATATTGAAAGATAGGTTTTAAGTTACTTACTTGTTTAGGTAGATCTAGGAATGAACAAATGAATAAGTAGTGATTAGAGCTAAGTTTCAACAATGGTGAACTTTCTAGCCAAAATCAAGTCGTGAGCTTTACTAGGGCTTTTAGGGTGTTCTTGTTGTCTTGAAGATCAAGATACTTGTAGGAGTAACCAATGGTTATTATTTATGATGAATGAGGCATGATTTAAGGTTAGCAAATGAAGTAGTAATGGAGTTTTGGAGGATTTTGGTGAAGAACTAAATAAAGCCGTGAGCCATGGTGAGATGGGAGAGATTTGTGAGTTTGTATTTTGTGTGTGTGTAGAATATACGGCCAAGGGTACAACTTGTAGGGATATTTGATATCTTAGGAAGATTGAGAGGATCTTAGGAAGATTATAAAATATATGTTAGATATTATGTTAGATCTTGTGTAGGATTTGGTTTGTGAAATGAAGATATACACGAGCTAGGGAGAGAGATATCTAGGATAGATTTTGTACCAAAATCTTGTGTATCTACTAGGATTTGATATGAAATATCTTGGCTAGGATTAGCAAGATTTAGTTTAGATATTTAAGCATATGGCCTAAACTAGCAAGGTATTGTGTATGGTGTCATAGTGTTGTGTAAGTATGGCATGGTATACATGTGTAAGAAAGTATAGCAAGTTGCATGGTTCCTTGTAAGTATAGTATGCATTTGTTGAGTTATAGGTATTTTTGTTGAAGCTTTAGATAATTTAGTGAAAGTATATACTGAATATATCATTATAATATTTTACTTGAAGAAAGTAAATAAATGACAATGTCAAAATAATGTACATTGTTTTTAAAGTGTGAGGTGTTTATTTCCATTATAAAATATATGTAAATATATACATATAGAAATAAGTCCAAGTACTTAATAATTTAATTAAGTAAAGTTACAGTTTATCTCAAAATATGTACTGAGGCAGTAAATCTATTATTCATTCAGGTAGAAGTGTGTATATAAAATTAAGTTAAAATACTTCACTATTTTTATATAATAAAATCATGATTTTTGTACGAAATAAGTCTTGTGATGGTGTATTGTAAAGGTGGTCCGTAAAAATATTATATGATGAATGATAATAATGATGAGGTCGATGACGTGTCAAAAGCCCAAGTTTTAGGGTTTTACAGCACTTACCCGTTATTTTAGCTTTGTCCTCAAAGCTTAAAATGAAGTTACTCGTCCAGGGAACAAGTGAGGACACTTTTTCTTGAACGTGTAATCTTGTGAACTCAAGTTTAGACTCATAGGTGATATTTTAGAAGGTAGTTAGTGATCGTATGCTTCCGACGAGTACATTCTAATAAACAAGGTAACTTGTCTTTTATGTTTTGATAATTTACACATTTGGTCCTTCTATTTTTGTAATGTGACCCTTAGGGCACAATTAGTTTTTTTTTCCAATGAAAATAACTTAGGGCTCAAAATAAGTTTCAAAGGCGGCAAAATCAACCTCTAGGGTTTTTAATCTACGTTAAATAAACTAGGGATTCTTTCAAGTTTGTTAATGTCTATGTTTAGCCCTTAAGAATTTGTAAAAGGTTCATTAAATCATATTCGAGTTCTAATAAGTTTACAAAGTGGATAGAATAGGACAAGTTCGTTTTAAGTCTTGGTTTTTATTTAAGTGGGCTTCCCGATATACTTCTAGCCTGTGGAAAGCAAACATTAGTTTGACTCCAAAGCTACAATCAGTGAAATGGCTAGGATTATTGTTGATAGTGATTGGGTAGGAAGTTGCAAAGAATCTGCTTCATTTGTGGCTGAGCTGGGGCATAAGTTGCGTAGAGAAGAAGTACTTCAAATGATGGAAATCAAAAAAGAGATCAAGAATAAGGAAGTGTGCGTCCCTGGTGAGATGCTAAAAGGGCCATGCATCTACTGTTGGTGGTTCAAAATTTGCATAATTTCGACTTCTAAAAGGTGGAAGTCATTCATTTCAAGGCTTGTTAGACAATTGTATTGTCGAACTAATTGGATCCAAAGAGGAAGAAGATTGTCCAAAATTATGAGACATCAATTATCTCTTTCCGGAGGTAACAAACATAACCCTACAATATACACCCATTTTGAGTTGGGCACGTCTTTTATGCTTGGGTTTGTTTTCCTAGTCGATTTGAGAAATGTGAGCTTAGAAGATAAGGCATCCTCTTACCAAGTATTTTCGGGCTTCGATACAAGAGGTGACACTAAGTCCAGTGTCGATAAAGTATGTGTTATCGTCGCCTTGAATGATCGAGGTTTCATTTCCTCATGGCAGATGAAACAGCTTTGTTAATGCAAGTAATGCCTAAAATCATTATTAGTGTTAACTAATCTTTCTTAGTTTTGATCACAACAAACCATACAACACATTTAGTGTAAAACACAAATTGAATTATTTAACTAACACTATCATCAAGGTAATAATCATATCACTAACCTTTCTTAATCATACTTAGTGATCATCAAAATGATTATCCTTAAAACTTACTTTTGTTAATAAGACAAAAGACTTTTTAATAAACTTTCTTTTTTAGAAAATGTTTTATTAAAATGGAAAATGAAAATTTGAAAATGGAAAATTCCAAATGCTGTTAAAATATCCTTTGAAGGGTTCAAATACCTCAGATATTCCCACCCCACTAAAAGACAAAAAAACGGAGCGGAGTCTAGTGGCGGTACCTTAAGTACCTACGCGGTACCTTAGCGATATGGTACCGCGGGGTGAGATAAGGTACCGCGCACAGTATCCGTTATAGATTCGTTGTAACTTTGTCTCCTTTAAATAGTGGGTCAAATCTCATTTTCCAGCAAGCCTCTTGGACGTTTTTCTCAGCCCTCTTTCTATTTTATATAGCATAATCATTAGTAGATGATCACTTAAATTGTTAAGGATGTTTACATATGATTATCCTCTTGATCCCCTCCTTTACCATGTCCAATGAGAAGATCACTCACTCACTAGTGTAGTGATAAAGATGAATTTATGAGCTAGTCATATTCATCATGATACCCTTTTTGTTTAGGTCAATCCAATGTATTTATGAATACTTGGACTAGTTGTGTTCATCCAAGTTATTTATGGATACTTGGATTTGTTGTGTACATCCATTGCATATGTGTTTGCTTGGATTTGTGTTGTGTAAATCCAAGCTACATGTGTGTACTTGGATAAGTCTAGTTGAGTTGTAATAGATTTGATTAGGAGTTCTCACTAAACTATAAAGTGATGTGGTTGTGTCTTGTGAGTTCTCACTAAACTTTAAAGTGATTAGTAGTTGTGTTGTGTGAAGTTCTCACTTAGCTTCAAAGTGAAGAGTCGTGAAGATTGGTTCTAGATTTCGATTAGAACTCGACATCTAGCCTTGTGTCGTTAAATTGTGAAGTAGGCAACGTCGTGAAGATTGGTTCTACCTTTCGATTAGAACTCGACATCTAGCCTTGTGTCGTTAAATTGTGAAGTAGGAAACGTTGTGTAGATTAGTCCTAGCTAAAGATTAGGTCTCGACATTTAGCTTAGTGTCAGAAAATAATGTAAGCAACGATGTAAGGTTTTCTCCGCCGAGAAGGGAGCTTGTGGATATAGTGGAAATCTCGAGTAGGTGTACTCGAGGAGTGGAGTAGAAACGAGGATAGAGCCTCGTTGTCGAACCACTATAAATCTTGGTGTCTTCCCACTAGGTTGTCTCCTTCCTTGCTCTTTACTTATTTCATTATCATTATACTTGCTTATTATTCTTGCTAGTGCATTTCAATTGAACCTAATCATTATGCAACTTAGCTTTAAGTAAAAGATAGTTTTGATACAAACCAAATTGAAAGCAATTTTAATTTGGTCACTAATCGAAGAGAAACTATTCAACCCCCCCCCCCCCCCCCCCCCCCCTTCTAGTTTCTACAATTGGTATCAGAGCGATGGTCACTCAAGATCTTTGAAGTATATTGTACTTTAAAACTTGGATCGATCCATTGTCTCCTCAAATTAGAAGGTCTAGTTGTACTAAAGTTTCTCTTTGGTCAAAACTATGTTTTCTTTGAAAAATAGGTCTTTTAATTGATAATGTTACATCCCACTTAAGATTAGTAGCCTTTATGCATTTTAGATATACTCTTGAAATGTATCTACTAGTTTGCATCTTGCTTTGTGTAGGTACTCATGAAGATCAATCAATTAATTGGTTAGGATTGAGTTACTTGCACTTTTAGAAGAATCATCTTCATTGATCTTTAACATCTTTGAATGATGATACCAAGATGATTGGGAATGATACTAGTCCTTGAAGACTTAGTAATCATCATAGTCATTGATTGGGCATAGCACTTATTCCTTCATGGATTGCTCCTTGTGGCCAAGGTACGCTTTCGTTCTTCCACACGCCCTTTGATCATTCTTTTGATCATTACTTGACTATGTGCTTGTTCTCGGCATCCTTGCCTTGACATTTATTTGTGGTTTGTGCTTCTTTTCTTTTATCCTCTCAAACCTTCATTGCTTGGATACTTGACTCACTATGGCGATGTAGAGTGAGTTAGTAGAAGCTTAAAGTATCAAGCATGATTTTCATGGTTTGCACCCATACGGTTAGTAGGCCCTTTGTGGGAGAGAAAGTGAATTAATACTTTGCTCATATTATAGTTTAGACTAAGACTATTATTGAAAGTAATCTTAGTTTAGACTTGAATAATTGCTTTGTGTGTATTCATTACCAAAGCCGTTTATCGTTTCGCCGGAAAGGCACGTCTTAAACCACTATATATGACACAAGCTCTTCGTTTAAATTACTTGAAGATTGTCATTAATCCCTTGAGCATTGATCCTAGTCTTGATTCACTTCCTTTGATTTCTCTCCACTTAGTCGTTTTGCTACGAGTAGTCGTTTGTCCGTTTAGGTTCTTTTCGATCTTGATTTAACTCGTAATCCTTCGTTAAGGCATATTGCTTAGTGTTATGATGATCCAATGATATTCTAAAAGGCTCATGATTTAATCTTAAGTATTTTAGAAAAACTGGATTTTTAAAATTTGGCGTTTTTCATAGATAAAAACCTGCCTCTGTAGGCGGTTCCTTATCTACGCGGCTCAAACCCGCGGTTCCTTATCGATAAGGTACCGCGGGCAGTAACTTTTGTCAGAGCGCCAGTTTGAGTTTTTTATTCTTTTTCAAACCAAACTCTCTCTCTCCCAAAAACACACAGCCGACGGGTTTTACTTTTTCCGCCATTGTTGAAGCTTCCAAAACCTTCAATCACTCAAATTAATTGATTCCAAGTTGTGGGTTTTACTCATCCTTCATCTAACATCAATTAATCATAAGTATTTTCTTTCAATTTCATCTATTTTGTTCTAGGGTTCATCCTTTCATAATTGGGGATTTTTAAAATTGAAATTGAATTAAAACCTTAATAGGAATGTGGGTTGACATGGTAATCTTACTATGATTCCTTAGGTTGATATTCATTAAGATTTCACTAAAACCCACTTGTAGAACAAATCTGAATTTAGGCCAAATGATTTTGGTTGAATGATGGATTTGAGATGAACCCATGAACAAGTAGGTAATGACATTGTTAATGCTTACCTAAAAACCTTGTTTTGAAAAACCAATGTTCTAATCCATTGTTGATCTAACATAGATCATGTGTTCTTGGTTAATGATGGAATAGACACATTGTGAACATGAAAATGATATGGATTCAATCCTATGTTTGTCAGGAAATTGATATAACACATTTTCATTTTTCGTTTTCCTTTTTTATTTTCATATGAGTGATTGGAGAAATATTGTCTTGTGTTTGTATTTAGGTACTTAATCATGCCTTCTCAATATCAAAAAGATCATCAATTCACTAAAGATTATATGCCCGACATCTCCCAAACCTATGCTTCCCCCAAACTTCAAAACGCGTTTCCATCCCTTTCCACTCGTTGTTTCCATGAGGGTAGAGTCGTTGACAAGGAAATAACGGGTTATGTCTATATCCTATCTATGTTTGATCTTTCGGTGTTTGATTGCTTGCTCAACATAGAAGAAGATATTTACCCCTTATTCCTTCTTGAATTCTTTAGCACCTACTCCATGATTGAATACAATGGACAAATCTTCATTCGTTTCGTATTGAATGATCAAATGATTCAATACTCTCTTGAAGACTTTGGTCTAATTCTTGGTGTGCCATATGAAGCACTTGTCGTTTTACGGATAAATGGAGACTTGAGGCTCTCTCAGAATCCTTCGATAAACCTCCAAATGACCACACCTAAATTGATCTAGAGTTCATTCTTGAAATCATCTCAAAAGAGCGTGATGGTAACGTTGTGAGAAGCCTTCATTTAAATGTACGAAATGTGAACCGATATGAAGTGCTCTCTAGCGACCTTAAGGATTTTATGGTTCAATGGGCCAATATCCTTAGGGAGAATGTCTTTTGTCTTGGTGGAAACCGAGATCATATCCCGGCGTGTATGGTGCATATGTTGAGTTGCATCTTTACATCCACCAAGTACAACTTGGCATTCTATATCGCTCGACGAATCAATTATGCCCTTTCGAAGCCCAAGACAAACCTTCCCTATGCTATGCTTCTAACTTGCCTTTTCAAAAGGGTTGCTCATGATTTTCCCCACCTTGATCTTTCTCGCTTCTACCCGGTTCATCGGGTTATGTTGCCCATTCAAGAGGCATATGCTAGAAAGACAAGAAGTGATCGAGGATCGAGAAAATCTATTCATCAAGAGATGGATGATGAGGACATGGACATGCCAACAAGTTTTGGTGATGGCATAGGTACTAGTTCTCATTTCCACTCTTCGAGTAATTCCCATCCATCCTCAAACCCATTAGAGGATGAATTTGAAGACTTAGCTCCTCCTCCTCCTCATCATTCTAGTGAAGTACCGAAAGATCTCAATATGGAGCATCTTTACCGCGAAAACCTTAGAACTCGAGGGGAATTGCACGAACACCGGGTTGAATCAAGAAAAGTTTCAAGTTCTTGGGGAATATGATCAAGGTATTGGGGAAGAAGAGAAGGTGAAAGCATTGAAGCTTTTCAAAGAATACATGTTGGTAAACATGTATTGTTGAACAATTTTATTTTATCTTGGATATGTATTAACTTGTGATTGCATGTTAGAATTATCATTTATCTTGATCCTTAATGTTAATTATGCCTTCATGTTTGTGTTTTACATAGCTTTGTGCATGCCTTTTGATAGTTAGCTTATTAGATTATGATCTGTAGTTAACTTTGGCTTGTGAAACCTTTGGGAAAAATCTGGGTTTATCAAAAACTGGAATGGGAAATTTTTGAAAACCTTCTGGTCGCGGTTCCATATCGACCCGCGGTTCCTTATCGATAAGGTACCGCCGGTCCTAGATAAGGAACCGCCGGCCACTGTGCACGACAGCATCTTTGCTTTACACTGTTTTCTTAATTTTGTGTAAACCTTGCATGATTTTCAGTAATAAACTGCACATTTCCTAAACTAGGGCATCTAAATTCATTATTCACCTAAAATGATTTTAACCCATTACTAGTTTGGATCATCCCCTCACCCATTTAAACCCACCTTGTTTGCCATGTTCTTCACACATCAAACATACTTCCCTAAACCTTAAACCACCCTAATCAACCATGGTGTGTACCGAAACCTCAAACACTTCCAAGACCTCCACCCCAAGAAAAACACTCAAAATAAGGGTTAAGGTAGCTAAGCCTAACTCTTCACCTTTCCTCACACCTAAGAATGAGAATGCTCCTATCCTCATTTCTTCATCACCTTCCCCACCTCTTGCACCATGCAAGACTTCTTCCACCCATGGTACTAACCACTCCATTGGTTCTACCTCCTCTTCATTCAACTCTAGAATGAATGAGCTTTCTTCACCCTTCACTCCAAGTGCACCCTTGGAAGTGATCACACAACCTCAACCAATCCAAAGCATTCCTTTTGGGAATGACTTTGATGAATCTTTGGTGACTTCACCATTTACCCCTCACAACTCACCAATTTCACCAACCTTGGAGGATTTACCTCCACACTCACCCATTTCCCCTTTGGGGAACATGCCTCCACTTTCACCCACTTCACCCTTGGAGAACTTGCCTCCTCCACCTCCACCCAACTCAAACATCCCAATTTTGGGTGTCCCTCTTTCCCTCATCTTGGGTGATCCTTACTTTGGGTTTCAAAAAACTCATGGTCCTAGTTGCCCATGTTGTCTTTACAATCACTACATCATCCATAACCTTAGGATGGACATGTATGAACTACATAGGAGGTTGCAAAACTTCTTGCTTACTTTGTTCTCCATGCCTCCTCCTAGGAGATGAATGATGGAGTTCTTTTAATAAAGATTTTCAACAACAAGCCAAAGAAAACCACTTATCTAGATTTAATGATAAGCTAGCTATGTATTAGTTAGTTTCATTTGTCTTTGTACTTTTTTCACTAATGAATGTTTCATGTTGTTGACTTATGGATTTAGCTTTGTGTGATTCTATCCTTTGTGCACACTAATCAACTTTAATTTGAAATTAAAATTGAACCTAAATCTATCACAACCCCTAAACTTGACTAAAATTGGTTCAAAATGATATCTAAATTATTTTGTCACCCTTTGTCAAGACATTCTTTGTGAACGTGTTGCTTTATGCAACCCTAGCATATTTTGGTTCTAATAGAGGTAAAATTCCAAGATTTGCAACTTTTTGAAAAAGTCTCAGTTTTTCCCAAAACCCAGGAAAAACATGGTTTAAAGTCCTCTGGACGCGGTTCCTTAAAGACCCGCGGTTCCTTAGTGATATGGAACCGCCGGACCCTATAAGGTACCGCGGCCAGAATGTGGCTTTTGACGATTTTTTGGTCAAAACTTATAAAACCCTATTCACAGTCAAGATTCCTTATTTACTCAAATTGACTAAACATTCCTTGACACTACACATTTTGTATTCAAATTCTTACCTTGATTACATTTTACTTATACCCCAACCTTGAGATTTCATTCTCACACCTTCCCAACCTTGAGAATTCATTCTCACATAACCTTGAGATATCATTCTCACACTCTCACAATGCCTAACTCCTACATTCCTAACCTTGACATTTCCTTGTCACAACCCCACTCACCCAAAGCTTCCTCATCCAAGCTTTCAAAGAAACCGAAAATCTCGGTTCGACCCGTTTGGGTTAAGAAGAATGAACCATCTTCGTCCAAACCACCCAAAAACCCTACCTTCTCTCCAATCAAGTATTGGAATGAGACTTATACCATAACCCCATCACCGGAGCAAAAGAACATGTTCCACCACCATCACAATCCTTCAATACCCCCCAACTCAATGACCTTTCCACCTTCCCAAACCTCACAAGGCATTGTGAAAACACTCCCAAACCCTTTACCCCACCACCACCAAACCCTAAGTTTGATGCCATACCCCCATCAAACGATTTTGTGTTGCATCATGGATCCTCGTGTGATTGTTGCCGATTTCAACAAATTGAACTTGCTCATGTGTATGAGAAGTTAAATTTTCTTGAATTCCTCCTCACTCGACCTCCTATTCAAGTTTTCGTTCCGGTGGACAAAACTTCGAATGATGCATCGTCGTCTTTTTTGTTTTATTTTATTTTTAGCAATCTTGGAAAACATCACTATTAGACTAGCTTATGCTTAGTGGTTTATTTTCCATATTTATTGCTTTTAGATACTCATACTATGTGTATGACTATCTTCTTTGTTGTATTTTTTTTACCTTTATGTTATTCGTGTGCTATCTAATTAGTTCTATTTTGAGTTGATCTTGGTTAAATTTTTACAATTGCTTATGGGTGATTCCATCAATTCTAAAGCTTTAACCCATTGACAAGCTTATCATCTTCATAGGATTGAAGTTTGATTTTGTCAATTACCTCTTTGGACATACTTAGCAAAATACTTGCTTCTAATTTGAGATTTCTTCTCTTTCTCCCTCTCAAGTTACTTAGTAGGTAGTGATCATATATACATTGGTGTTTCTTTCCTTTCTACTAACCTTTGTGTAGCATGTCACCTTAGCTCACAAACTTGGTGCCCCAAGCAAGAGGGAGCAACCACCAAGGGGGAGCTACTAGCAAAGTTCGATGCACTTCAAAGACTTATGCTAACCTTTTTGCTACGACAAAGGGGGAGAAATGATAGTGATAAACTAGTTAATAATTCCATAGTTTGTGTTTCTACATAAATAAGTTTATCGTTTGTCGTAATCAAAAAGGGGGAGATTGTTAATGCAAGTAATGTCTAAAAACATTATTAGTGTTAACTAATCTTTCTTAGTTTTGATCACAACAAACCATACAACACATTTAGTGTAAAACACAAATTGAATTATTTAACTAACACTATCATCAAGGTAATAATCATATCACTAACCTTTCTTAATCATACTTAGTGATCATCAAAATGATTATCCTTAAAACTCACTTTTGTTAATAAGACAAAAGACTTTTTAATAAACTTTCTTTTTTAGAAAATGTTTTATTAAAATGGAAAATGAAAATTTGAAAATGGCATATTCCAAATGCTGTTAGAATATCCTTTGAAGGGTTCAAATACCTCAGATATTCCCACCCCACTAAAAGACAAAAAACGGAGCAGAGTCTAGTGGCGGTACCTTAAGTACCTACGTGGTACCTTAGCGATATGGTACCGCGGGGTGAGATAAGGTACCGCGCATAGTATCCGTTATAGATCCGTTGTAACTTTGTCTCCTTTAAATAGTGGGTCAAATCTCATTTTCCAGCAAGCCTCTTGGACGTTTTTCTCAGCCCTCTTTCTATTTTCTATAGCATAATCATTAGTAAATGATCACTTAAATTGTTAAGGATGTTTACATATGATTATCCTCTTGATCCCCTCCTTTACCATGTCCAATGAGAAGATCACTCACTCACTAGTGTAGTGATAAAGATGAATTTATGAGCTAGTCATATTCATCATGATACCCTTTTTGTTTAGGTCAATCCAATGTATTTATGAATACTTGGACTAGTTGTGTTCATCCAAGTTATTTGTGGATACTTGGATTTGTTGTGTACATCCATTGCATATGTGTTTGCTTGGATTTGTGTTGTGTAAATCCAAGCTACATGTGTGTACTTGGATAAGTCTAGTTGAGTTGTAATAGATTTGATTAGGAGTTCTCACTAAACTATAAAGTGATGTGGTTGTGTCTTGTGAGTTCTCACTAAACTTTAAAGTGATTAGTAGTTGTGTTGTGTGAAGTTCTCACTTAGCTTCAAAGTGAAGAGTCGTGAAGTTTGGTTCTAGCTTTCGATTAGAACTCGACATCTAGCCTTGTGTCGTTAAATTGTGAAGTAGGCAACGTCGTGAAGATTGGTTCTACCTTTCTATTAGAACTCGACATCTAGCCTTGTGTCGTTAAATTGTGAAGTAGGCAACGTCGTGTAGATTGGTCCTAGCTAAAGATTAGGTCTCGACATTTAGCTTAGTGTCGGAAAATAGTGTAAGCAACGATGTAAGGTTTTCTCCACCGAGAAGGGAGCTTGTGGATATAGTGGAAACCTCGAGTAGGTGTACTCGAGGAGTGGAGTAGAAACGAGGATAGAGCCTCGTTGTCGAACCACTATAAATCTTGGTGTCTTCCCACTAGGTTGTCTCCTTCCTTGCTCTTTACTTATTTCATTATCATTATACTTGCTTATTATTCTTGTTAGTGCATTTCAATTGAACCTAATCATTATGCAACTTAGCTTTAAGTAAAAGATAGTTTTGATACAAACCAAATTGAAAGCAATTTTAATTTGGTCACCAATCGAAGAGAAACTATTTAACCCCCCCCCCCCCCCCCTTCTAGTTTCTACAAGCTTAAATTTTCTGTGACACCCCAAAGGGGTCAATTGAAACGGAAGTCGTCACCCCAAAAAGGGTTTAAAATGCAGCGGAAATGGACACCCGCAAATGGGGTCGAATGCAGCGGAAGTGGTATTTGGGTTAAGGATAAGCCAAAAGTCAAGAGCGCAATGCTTTGATCTAAAAGAGATGAACATGAATCTTCCTATGTTTCTGGGTGAGGATGTAATGATATCAGGTATAAGTTATCTTAAGGATAAGATATTACTGGAGGAATTCGCGAGTCAAAAAGGATTACATTCTATAACTGGATAAATAAAATAACATCAATTATGAATCATGTCGAATATATTTAAGCTCATGTGATTATAAATTTCTATTTACATCGATAAGTGTCCTCATCCATGTAAGGTAAAATTTATAACTCCATTCGGTGACCTATGATTTCTTTATTCAAACGAAAAAACGTCCTAATTCGTTTCAATAAGGATTTCATAGTCCACCTTACCTAAATATTTCCGGCAAGGCTTAATATTTAGAATAAATATAATATCTCAGATAATAGATATTATTAAGATACTTTACAGCTCGTTTGCTTATAACCTTCGTCTTCAGACGTCCCATAACATCTTAATACGAAATTATAAATAAACTTCTGGTCCGGTGGCTTAAGATTTCTCTCTTAGACGTCCCATAACGTCTCGAGAGGAAATCATCATTAACTTAGGATCAAGAGACTCAGGTCCCATATGTATAATATAGGATCATAAGTACCTTGATTTTGAGTTCCACCGCATCATTTAAAGATGCAAACTTATCCAAAAATAATACCACGTGAAAATACTAAAAGCAAACGTGTATATGTCGTTAATAAGTCGTGTTCCGTAGATATACGTACAAAATTATAAGCGAGAGAAAAATAAATGTTGACGCGCGATAACGTGCACAAGAATACATATCAAACAAGGAACTCATATATGCAATATAATGATATATTACAATCATAAGTATAGGCATTGTATCATATAGTTCCTTCTAGTACGGTATATATACATATATACACATAACAGCAAGTTCAAACATCTAATAAAATGTAGTACACGGGATAATGCTCCCTAGTCTGTTTTTAAATATTCCAGTATGTACGATTGTTGTAAATCCGTTCCTATTATGTGGCCAGTCAGTTTTCCAAGTAGTCAAAATAGACCAACCGGTTTATAGTTATCAATTAATTATAAGCAATAATCAGCGTATATGAAATGATTAGAGTATAAGCTTAAGCTTGATACACATTCAATCATGGAGGATTTTAAGAATCTTAGTATAATATTTTCAGGATTTATTTGGATTTCATTATAGTACCAACTCGTTTTTAGACAATTCATTTATGTTACTATATTTTAGTTAAATACATCGTTGTACAAGTATTAATAACTTCCATTTAAGTAAAAGTATTTTACTTACCATTGTTGTATTTTACTTTTATATTCTACGCACATTAAATTTTATAATTTTTATGAACAGTTATAAAAGTAATAACACTTTATTACATTTAATTTAATGTCCCCAAAGTTTTTGCAAATTAAATAATAACCCTTTGTTTACAACTTTCAGAAAATGATGGTTCTAGTCCATTTAGTTTAGGATTCACTCAAGTTTTAATACATTAAATGAAATAAGGGGTCTAGGGTTTGCTTAAGTTTCGGTTATTGGCAAAACAAGTCCCTCTATGTTTTACTAAATGTACACTTTCTGGTTCTTAACAGTTTTAGTCCTTATGGCTTCTAGCATGTTCGGGATACGACAAGTGTAGTCCCTCTAGTTAAAATTAGGTTTTATAACTTCCATTAAGTGGTGAGAATTGTCCCTAGGGCTTCTAAATTCTTCTGCTAATTACACGATTAGTCCTTAGAGTCATAAAATGACAATTTATCCTTTAAGAATTTAATAAAGTGGCCCTTAGGGTTTAATAAGTCACGAATGGCATTTATTACTCCCTAGACTTTCAAATATTTACAATATTAGTCCTTGTAATTACTGTTTTATCAAGACAAGTTTCAGTGTCACGGTTTAATCCATGAGTTTAATGAATTGACATTTTTAGTCCAAAAGTTTTCATAAGATATATTTTTGGTATAAAAACTTTGTTTAAGTATAATATCACTAAGTGGGCTTATTAAATCTGCCAAAAGAGCTAATGGGCTTCCCAAACCCTTATTAAGCTTACAAGATCCATTAACAATTTTTGTGAGCTAAGAATTTATTAATGGGCCTAACTACATTTTTTAGATCCATTAATATTACAAGTTTTACTACATAGGTCCATAGGACAATAAATGGGCCTAATGGGCTTCCTAATGGGCCTAAACATATTTTAGTCAATTAATAATACTTAACCATTTATCTAGGTGTGAAGTTTATGAAACCTTACAAGCTTATTACTGGTTTGTAAAGATTAATTCTAGATCTCTAAATAGAGAGTAAAAACCTACGGTATGTTTATTTCCGGGTTTTAAATGAAATCCAAGTTGGTTACAAGTTTGTATATTAATTATAAGCTTTACAGTATTTCAAGATAAAGTCCAATCTTGTTTTATGTTTACATTTAATTTACGAGGTCCCAAAAAATAAGATTTAGGGTTTATTATAAGTTAACAAGTTTATTACAAGTTCAAAAATGAATCAGATAGCCCAAGCAATATTTCTTTTCCATGTGTTTTCATTATGAAATCTAGGTTTAACAAGTAAATTTTAAAGTCCATACATAAGATCTAGGTTTTTACAAGTTTGTTATAAGTTCAATAGGATTTAATCAAGAACTCAAAAAATCTAATATTAGATTTTTCCAAGATATATAAAAGTCTAGTTAAGTTTACCAAAGATATGGTAAGGATTTTAATAACTGAATTTTTGCCTAGTTAAAAAGTTCGTTGATGTGTGTCTCTTCGAATTGAAAAAGGAGTTTAATGTGTGACTCAGTTTTATTTTGGTGGAACAAAAGTGTTGTCGTTGTAGTATATTAAAATGTGCAAAAACAATTAAAGTAAAAGTGCGTTTAATAAAAAAAATGCGTTAAAGTAAAATGACTTAAAATTAAATCTAAGTCTAATTAAACGAAAGGTGCGATATTTAAAAACGTGACGGAAAGTAAAATAATTAAATGACTTAAAATAAAGCGTGACAAGAATTAAAAATGGACAAAGTATAAAAACATAAGCTAAAAATTAAACAAGGCAAAACATGAAAAATAAACCCACCGTCGGAATATATTCCGATCAGACCTTGATCGGAATGTTAGCTTACCCCCAAATCGGAATATTGATCAGAAAACCAATCGGAATATGTCACTTACCCGATCGGAATACCAAGCAAAACCCCCAGATCGGAATGTTACTACCTACCTTGATCGGAATATGGAGAGGCCTTTGGTCGGAATGCTGTTCGGAATCAGTGATCGGAATATTGTCACCTATTCCAATCGGAATAACCCAAATAACACCTTGATCGGAATGAGGATCGGAGCACCAATCATAATAACTGTCACTTATCTAATCGGAATAATCAAATCCTACCCTGATCGGAATACCAAAGTCTCCCAAATCGGAATATACAAACCCTTTTCCGACCAAGCCAAGAAGCTGGTCGGAATGTGAAACCCTTTTCCGATCTGTAAGATCGGAATACGGAGGAAAGTACACAAAATAAGCTAGAAAAATAAGCTACTATCCTAATAAGCACTAGACGAAATTTCTAAAGCAAACCGATTAAGAAAAAGCTATTAAACAGAAATTTAAAGACTTTTAAAACAAGAAACGAATAAGCTTTACGAAAAACAAACTTTTATATAAAAATGACTTTTATAAAAACTTTATAAACTTGAAAATAAACAAAATAAGCTATGAAAATAAATGATTTAAAACAATCAAAAGCATAAAAATGAAATCTTTAAACAAATAAACAAGTCAAAAAGCATATAAATCAAAGATTAAAGAAAAGTAGAATGAGATCACCACGATAAAGTAAAGGTGCGAGAATTAAAAGAAAAACTTACTTGAAATTAAATGGTAAATAAGGTGCAAGACATGTAATTAAAGGTATTAAAGGTGCAAGACAAGTATTTAAATTGACATGAAAAGTAAAGGTGCAAGTAAATAAAGGTGGAAGAACTAATTGTCACGATTAGTCAACAAGAACAAATGAATGAAAATGGGAAGTATTTATAGGTGATTAGGGGGATGGTTAGAGGAAGCTTCCTCCCCTCCTTCCTTTCTTCTTAATTGCGCCCTTAAGTCCTTCCTTCTTAATCTTTTTGTTAATCTTGGAATTTGATGACTTTTGGCTCGGGATTTCTTTGGACTCGTCTTTTAATTCTTCGATAAATAAGACTTGAGTTCCTCGGATTTAAGTAAACTTCCGTCTTTTGACTTTTTCTTCGATAAATCTTCAGAATTGGTCTTGGACTTCCGTTCTTTTTGCACTCTTGACTGCTTGACTTCGTCTTTCATCTTTTTCTTCAATAAAAGTTCGTAAATGCCCGTGAATTCCCGTGTTTTCTCCACTTTTCACCTTTTCGTCCTAACTCATAACAAAAACACAAACCACGCATAATTCCGACATAAAAGACATAAAATACACGTTTTGGTCCGGTTATTATTGTAATTAAGTGGTAGAAAAGATGTGTGTTTACACACATATCAAATCCCCTACACTTGACCATTGCAATGTCCTCATGCAATGCATTGGTTACAAAGGAAGTTTACATTTTTCATCATAATCAATCCACGTTGGCCTTTATTAAAGAGAAAGAAAACTATAAACATTCAAAATAAAGAAATCAAAAACATACCTTGGGTTTTGGAAATGTTATGAATAATCATCATCCTCAAGTTTTCACTTTCTCCAAACCAAGCTTAAAAACGAGATCATTGTTATTATAAGTTAGCAGACTAACACGAACTCATGTGGGCCAATTATTCACTTAGACTCCCTTATTCCTAGGTGTATCTCTTATATTTTATTTTTGTCTTGAATGATTACGAGGATGCATTGTTGACTTATTTTGATAGTTATTTAGTCCGAAATTAAAGTGAACGATTTAATCAATAGTTAGCTAAAGGACAAAATCTTTTAAAACTGCTTCTCGGGACCTCATAAAGTTCATATCTTGGCATAACTCGCTTCGCGATTTGAGACCTTTCTCGGACCGATATTTGGCAGCGACTTCATACTTCAAACCTTGAGAGACGTTCATGAAATTATGGTCTTCTCTTCATATAGGAATTTCTTCACTTGAAGTTTTGAGAGATTCATCCTTGGACCACGACTTCTTCATTTTTCTCTAATCTTTATTTTGGACTTTGATATACAACGATCCGCCTCCTTTTATGACTTGGATCTATTTATCCTCATACCTTGCTAGGGTCTTTTCGGATACACTTCTCCATGACTTTTTGGGAGTTTTGCTTTTTGGCGTGTGTCTCGATCCTTCATATTGATTTTTGATAAATGATTCTTCACATCACTTTTGGATCTTTAGCAACAAAATATAGCCCTCATGCCTTGTTAGGGCCTTTTCGGACTCGCCAATCTTCGCATCCCGCTTCAATAAGTTATGCCTTGGCTATGAACTCTAATCCATACCGAGCAACTTTTAAACGATCTTGGGCTAGAAGCTAAGTAACTTTTCAAATCGTACAACCTTATTTATTAGCAGATAAATTATTTAGCAAGCGATGGGAGAATAGGCTCATAATTAACTCACATAAATTCACGAAAGAATACCGGACTTATAACTGGCTCTATCATCTCTCGTTCTCCACAGTTTAAAATCTCAAAGAATGAGAGTCGTGGATACTTAGCCTATTAAATCAAAGTTCTGGGTTTTCGAGTCGCCTATAGGATCTTGCAAATTCTTAGACTCTTTCAAGTTTAGAAATCGCGTTTTAAAGTTCCCTTGATAAACGACTCTCTAGGATCAATTATAGGAACTTGCGAAAAGTTCTTGTTCTTAACCCGTGGGAGTTAAGACTTTCGCGTTTTATAGCTCCCTATATAAAAGCCTAGCAAAACTTGACTTAAACACGTTAAGGATACTAGCTAGAGTAACTTAGATAAGTAAACTCGGGTTGAGTAAAAAGATTCACAACGTTTGAAAATTAAAACCACTTTATTAAGCATTTATTCTAATAAGGAAAGAAAATAACTATACAAAGGGTAAAACTAATAGGCCAAAATAGATCAAAAATTTTGAAAAATGTCGAAAAATTAGTTTTCCGGTTAAAATGAGGACAAATACAAGGAAAAGGCCACTTAACTTCGATAGAAGTCACCCTACACTTAAGATAAACATTGTCCTCAATGTTTAAGCGTGTGGGAGTAAACCCCCCCTACACTTAGGACATTGTGCACTTTGTTTAAATCTCGCTAAGGAAAAGGACAACTAAAGAGATTCCTATTTTAATATTTAAGAAAATATAAAATAGTGAATCGAAAAGAGTTTAGGATAGAACCGGGAAGAAGTGGACACGGAATCACGAGTCGTCCAGAATCATCAAGAGTGTGTCTTTGAAGCTCGAATCCCTGATTAAGAGAGGAGAGGAAAGCAAACCAACGGGTCTCCCCTACACTTATGATAAAGAAAGCGAAAAGATAGATGCATGGGTTGCCTCCCAAGAAGCGCTTGGTTTTTGTTAACCGAGTCGTGAGCCTGACTCGACCTGGATCATCAACGGAAGAAGCATGAAACATATCCACCAGGATCAAAGACATAGTTTTCGTCCAATAAATAGCACGAGCTTAAGGCGAACAAGGCAAGCCAAAGAAGAGTAGGCAAGGTTCCCTTAAGCAGCGATAGAGCACGGTGGAAGCAAGGTTGAAGTGGTGCAAGCAGATTTCCATAAGTTCCAAAGATTTTTCCTTTAAGTTCATCAGGTGGATACTGAGATGGCTCCAGAATGTCAATACCGGGATCGAACACCTTTTCCTTTAAGCGAAAATAGCACTCAGGCTCAGCAGAATGGGAAGAAGATCCGCGAAGAAGCACAACCTCGTCCTCAGAAGGGGGACAAAGAGGTGTTAACTCATACGTGCTGCGGATTTCGGTGTCGACCTGTTGCTTCTCCTTAGAAAGAATGTGCTTCAAATCCAAAGTAGGATCAAGACGATAATCTTCAAAGTCATAAGGAGGAGCATCACTCTCATGAGGGAAGTAAGTGTTGAGAAACGTAGAGAAATCTTCCTCAAATGAGTAATCGTCCAAAGTAGGATCGAGTGATGGCGGAGGATCTTCATCAAATGTAGATGCAATGTCATCAGTAGAAGAATCGCTCGAAAGAGTATCGGCATCCTCAAAATCATCAAAGGTGGGCATGCCCGGATACTCAGAAGTAAGGTCATCATAATCATCCGAATCTGAGCTAGAATCATCATCATCATAAGCATCAAAGAGCGGTGGCGAATCATAAATGGGAGAAGCTTCCAAAGTATGGAGAGAATCATCCACATCATCATGAAAAAGTGGATTATCGATGCAAGAGTCGAATAGAGGATTGTCGTAGACGGTAAAGTCATCGAGCACATTAATCATATTCACTGATTCGCGGCCTCCAAAGGTTGTACTGGTAAGCTTCCCCATTTTGAAAACTTGTGCATCATCCCCGACTCTTAAGATTAACTCACCTTCGGCCACATCCACTAAAGCTCGTCCGGTTCTCAAGAATGGCCGACCAAGTATTAAAGGAATACTAGGGTCCATTTCATAATCAACAACGACAAAGTCGACCGGGAAAGTAAATGTGCCAACTTTAATAAACACGTCTTCGGTTATACCAACGGGGTAAGCGAGAGTGCGGTTTGCAAGTTCAAGAGTCATCTTTGTTGGAGTGAGGTCGGGCAATGATAGTGTTTTCCAAACACTCAATGGCATCAAATTAATACTAGCCCCGAGATCAGCAAGGGCAGTAAATTCTTCGATTTTGTTGAACACGCAAGGCAACACAAAACGACCGGGATCTCCAAGCTTTTTCGGAAGTTCTTTAAGAATAACTGCAGAGCAATTTTCATTTAAGCGTGTGTTGGCGAGTTCAATCAGCTTCTCCTTCTTGTTAAGCAATTCCTTAAATGCTTTAACAAATTTGGGCATGTGGACAAGTGCTTCAAGAAAGCTAATGTTGAAGTTCATTTGAGAGATCATCTTCACATAGCGTGTCACTTCAGAGTCCTCCTTGGTTAGCATTTTGGTCTTGCCTAAACGAGAGGGATAAGGGATATTGGGTTTGGGTGGTGAAGGTGCAGGTGTAGCAGGTAAAGGTTGAGATGTTGAAGGGTCATTCGTGGGAACTTCATCACGTCGAGGCGGAGACGGTAATGGTGCACTAATACTAGGTGTAGGAGGAGTAGGGATAAATGGTGGTGGAGGAGGTGTAGATGATGGTGTTGGGATTGGTGGTCCTACGATGGTGACTCCACTACGGGTAGTAATAGCACTCACATTGGCTCGCGGATTAGTGACGGTGTTTGAAGGTAGAGAACTCGAAGAAGAAGGTTGAGCTGCGGGCAAGAAACTAGCAAGCATATTTTTCAAATCATTGGTTTGATTGCTGAAGGAGGATTGAATATTATCTCGAAGCTCGGATCTTATCTCATTTCCTTGCTTGGTAATATCTCCTTTCAGATTGATAATTTGACTCTGAAGATTCTTGATTTGCTCACCTTGGGTTCTCATGATGGCCTCAACATCCGGATTACTGGGTGGGGTTTGTTGGGCGGGTGGGTGATAAGGATTAGAAGCTCTTGGTGGGATTTGGTTGCTTCTATTGTAGTTGTTGGCGGGGTTTTGGTTTTGAGGAGAAAACCGGGTGAAAGGTAATTGTTGGACCGGTAACTCAGCAGATTTCTATCCCCTTGTCGAGCTTGGTAATTTTCTGGTGAATAATTACCATAAGCTGCATACACATTTTCCGGATTTCCTTGTGTTGAAGGACATTTGGTGTATAGGTGTGGACCGCCGCATGTTTCACAAGGAGTAGCAACAGCTTTAACTTGTTGTTGTTGTTGGTTTGAAGCCAAGAGTTGCATACTTCTGCTCATTTCAGTCAGCACACGGGTGAGTTCGGTCATATCAGGGTTTGCTGAAGTGGAGGAAACATTGACTCTCGGGTGGTTCCTTGAAGAAGCGGAGGAATCCCAGTTTTTGTGGTGAGTAGTCATGTTCTCAATTAACTCTCTACACTCCTCGGGTCTCCTTTTCATGAATGTGCCACCGGCGGCTGCATTAATCGTATCACGATCTCGAAAAGTCAAACCATTGTAGAAAGTGTCTATTAAGGTCACAGGGAGCATGTTGTGGTTTGGACATCGATCAATCAAGACATTATATCTCTCCCAAGCATCAAAAAGAGATTCATCGGGATCTTGTATGAAACCGTTGATTTGATTGCGAAGGCTCGTGACCATGGACGGTGGAAAGTAGCGCGACAAAAAGCGTTGAGTCATGTCATCCCAAGTGTGAATAGAATTCTTCGGGAGACGATCAAACCATTTCTCGGCATGATGTAATAAAGTATGTGGAAAGAGTTGTAGGCGAAGTTCATCCATTGTGGCACCAGCCAACTTCATGCTTTGGGTAATTGTAATGAATTTGTCGAGGTGTTTGTTGGCATCATCATCAGGCAATCCACGGAATGGGTTAGTTTGCACTTGCTGAATCATGTGGTGCTTCAACGAAAACTCAGAAGCGTTGATTTGCATCGGCGCAATCGGTCCTCCTCGTCCAAACATGGTAGGTTGACAAAGCTCCTCCATTGTCCGAAGATCGGGCTGTGGAAGAACATTGTTGTTATTATTAAGGTGCGGTGGAATATTATTGTTGTTAACACGTGACATAGCTAAATCTTCTTGAGTCTCGGGCTCTTGATAATTAGAAGATCTAGTACGCATACACCTGAAAATGCAAAAGAAAAAGAAACCAAACACAAAGACAATATATATACACAATAAAGATAAAATCTTTTTGGATTTTTGAAATTTTAATTTTTATGGATTTTTATCAATTTTTTAATTTTTATGGTTTTTTGAATTTTTTTATGCAAGAAAAGTAACGCTCACAAGTGAACGGATCCCAAAAAAGCAACGCGTCTCTCACAGAAAACCGTTAATCTTTACGAAAAGAGCCGGCAGCGGCGCCATTTAATAACTGAATTTTTGCCTAGTTAAAAAGTTCATTGATGTGTGTCTCTTCGAATTGAAAAAGGAGTTTAATGTGTGACTCAGTTTTATTTTGGTGGAACAAAAGTGTTGTCGTTGTAGTATATTAAAATGTGCAAAAACAATTAAAGTAAAAGTGCGTTTAATAAAAAAAATGCGTTAAAGTAAAATGACTTAAAATTAAATCTAAGTCTAATTAAACGAAAGGTGCGATATTTAAAAACGTGACGGAAAGTAAAATAATTAAATGACTTAAAATAAAGCGTGACAAGAATTAAAAATGGACAAAGTATAAAAACATAAGCTAAAAATTAAACAAGGCAAAACATGAAAAATAAACCCACCGTCGGAATATATTCCGATCAGACCTTGATCGGAATGTTAGCTTACCCCCAAATCGGAATATTGATCAGAAAACCAATCGGAATATGTCACTTACCCGATCGGAATACCAAGCAAAACCCCCAGATCGGAATGTTACTACCTACCTTGATCGGAATATGGAGAGGCCTTTGGTCGGAATGCTGTTCGGAATCAGTGATCGGAATATTGTCACCTATTCCAATCGGAATAACCCAAATAACACCTTGATCGGAATGAGGATCGGAGCACCAATCATAATAACTGTCACTTATCTAATCGGAATAATCAAATCCTACCCTGATCGGAATACCAAAGTCTCCCAAATCGGAATATACAAACCCTTTTCCGACCAAGCCAAGAAGCTGGTCGGAATGTGAAACCCTTTTCCGATCTGTAAGATCGGAATACGGAGGAAAGTACACAAAATAAGCTAGAAAAATAAGCTACTATCCTAATAAGCACTAGACGAAATTTCTAAAGCAAACCGATTAAGAAAAAGCTATTAAACAGAAATTTAAAGACTTTTAAAACAAGAAATGAATAAGCTTTACGAAAAACAAACTTTTATATAAAAATGACTTTTATAAAAACTTTATAAACTTGAAAATAAACAAAATAAGCTATGAAAATAAATGATTTAAAACAATCAAAAGCATAAAAATGAAATCTTTAAACAAATAAACAAGTCAAAAAGCATATAAATCAAAGATTAAAGAAAAGTAGAATGAGATCACCACGATAAAGTAAAGGTGCGAGAATTAAAAGAAAAACTTACTTGAAATTAAATGGTAAATAAGGTGCAAGACATGTAATTAAAGGTATTAAAGGTGCAAGACAAGTATTTAAATTGACATGAAAAGTAAAGGTGCAAGTAAATAAAGGTGGAAGAACTAATTGTCACGATTAGTCAACAAGAACAAATGAATGAAAATGGGAAGTATTTATAGGTGATTAGGGGGATGGTTAGAGGAAGCTTCCTCCCCTCCTTCCTTTCTTCTTAATTGCGCCCTTAAGTCCTTCCTTCTTAATCTTTTTGTTAATCTTGGAATTTGATGACTTTTGGCTCGGGATTTCTTTGGACTCGTCTTTTAATTCTTCGATAAATAAGACTTGAGTTCCTCGGCTTTAAGTAAACTTCCGTCTTTTGACTTTTTCTTCGATAAATCTTCAGAATTGGTCTTGGACTTCTGTTCTTTTTGCACTCTTGACTGCTTGACTTCGTCTTTCATCTTTTTCTTCAATAAAAGTCCGTAAATGCCCATGAATTCCCGTGTTTTCTCCACTTTTCACCTTTTCGTCCTAACTCATAACAAAAACACAAACCACGCATAATTCCGACATAAAAGACATAAAATACACGTTTTGGTCCGGTTATTATTGTAATTAAGTGGTAGAAAAGATGTGTGTTTACACACATATCAGATTTCAAAGATACATTAAGATTCCTAAAGATAAAAAAAATCTAATTTAAATTTTTCCAAAATTTAATTAAGTTCTTCAAAAATACAATTATTCAAGAAAAGATTTCCAAAATCCTTTTTATCTATTCCAAATTTTTCAAGATTTTCCAAAATCTATTTTTTTTTATTTTCCAAGATTTTCCAAAATCTATTTTAAATTTTTCAAGATTTCCCAAAATCTATTTTAGATTTTTCTAAGATTTTCCAAAATATGTTTTAGATTTTTTCTAAGATTTTCCAAAATCTATTTTAGATTTTTCTAAGATTTCCCAAAATTTATTTTAGATTTTTCTAAGATTTTCCAAAAGGGTTTTTCTAACATGTGCCCTCAAGCACATGTTAAGCCATATTTATTAAAACTAACTTTCCTTTTATATTAAAAAATACATTAAATTCATATTAAATACATTTAAAATTCACCATAAATAAATAAGAATTTGCATTTAATAAACTCAAACTTTACTTTTATATAAACACAAACATGTGCATTGTGGGCACATGTTAGAAATTCCCTTTTCCAAAATCTGTTTTAAATTTTTCTAAGATTTTCAAAAATCTATTTTAGATTTTTCTAAGATTTTCCAAAATCTATTTTAGATTTTTCTAAGATTTTCCAAGAGATTTGGTTAGATTGTATTTAGATATTTGTAAGGGTTGTTATGTAAAAAGTTGTTTGTGGTTACAATGCATTGTTCAGGCCATCATACTTCAGAAGCCATTCTATAAACGTTTGAGGAGCGAGGGCACTTTAAATCGTAAACCCAACCACTCAATCAAAACGTAATATCGAGATGGAACATCTTTAGTATAAAGCTCCCTACTAACATGACATGTTTATAAGTTTCATTAAATACGTTAAGTATTTTCATATTTTAATATCTTCATAAAGATATTAAACAGTCGTAATACATAAAGTACGTAAATCGTTAGCATCTAGTGCTATCATAAATATAGATGCAAAGGATAATAAATTGTATTTAAATCATATAGTTATGCATGCTCTCTATGCTAAATGCTCTCTAAGTATGTCCCCATCAAAAACCCAGTTTTTGAAATCTAAGTTTTTGAAAATTTTGTCCGGTTATAGTTCAGTTAATAAAATAGAAAAACAATTTTATTTTTGATCTGATTCTCTATAACCATTGCTCTGATACTATTTTGTGACACCCCCAAATCAGGTTTGCAGCGGAATAGTAATTGGGTGTCACGTTGCGGATCACAGAACAAATGGCATACAAAGCATTGATCATAATTACATGATTTGAAATACAATTGATACAAATATGGTTTTAGTACAATCAGTTGAAATGTTAAATATCAGTTGTTATAAATATCCCAGTGAAAACAGATCCCCCAATTATCAGGATGCTCCTAAATGATGCTCAGTCCATGCTCAAATAATCCCGCTTAATTTCCTGAGAAAAACATGCTTAAAACAGTCAACATAAAGTTGGCGAATTCATAGAGTTTTGTAAAATCATAGTTCAGGACTGTAAATTGTCCTACATAGTGTTGCACAGAGTTTGATATAAAAATCAAGTGTAGGATCTCAAATATCCCATATAGTACTTCATAAGGTTTGATAAAAATCAAGTTCAGATATATCAGTATGTTCCATGTATTAATGTACCAAATAATAAAAGGTCGAGTTTAGAACCGTAAACATCATAAACATAGTATCGCACAAGCCAAATACTATAAGCTAATTACATTCCCATATTGCCTGAAACTGAGACTTGACAGTTAAGTCCTCGATAACTGAGGACCCTTCGCCTTATTAAAAGGCACCCATAAAAATAAAAAGTGCTGACATGTGAAACATCTGTTGTCCTGGCCTAGGCACAGTGAGCATGACTCACCCAGATGGGGCGGTCAATCCCAAATAGATCTATTTATAACATTCAGGCAATTCAAAAATTCTAACAGTTTTAGATGCACGGGTCATGCGGGTTCATCTACAATAGGCAAATGTAATTAAGGGTAACAGTTCAGTTTACGTTTCCTCGATCAACAGTTTATTAAGTATAAGTGTGGGGCCACGATCTCACGATATAAAAATCATATAGTCAAAACAAGTTATAGCATGTCTCCCCCTCGCGGGTTAGTAAAAACATAAATAGTTGTGAAAGGCGAGGCTATGAACTCACCTGAATAGCAGTGTCCGGATAAAATCACAGATAGTCCAGATAGTATGCTCACGATAAAGTTAATTACCTAAGTAATTTAAATGATCTCAGTATATGCATATATAATGCATATATGCGTCCTGATAATTAAAGTGAATGCTTATACTTGTTTTAAATATCTTGTCGTTTATTATCCGATCCGTATGTATTTATTTATACATAGTGAGTCCTTCAAGTTTCAACGATTCACATTAAAAACCTTAAAGTTTATTAAATGTATAAAACTTTTGTTGATGCAAAAGTTGGGTGATCCTTGCTTGACCCGAATTAGGCTTAATTCAGGCTGGCTTGGGCTCCGGCTCCTGCACCAAGTGAACTATTTGGTTGAGATCCTGCACACTAAACAACACGCGTTAGGCTTACCGTGGGAATGTTTCCCACGATTAGACTCCGGCGTGAGAGTAAGTAATCGGTTAGGGTTTATAGGAGTTGAGTGAGTTGAGATTATAGAACGTAATACCTTTGTGGAACCCTTGGGGTTCCTTTTATAGGCAGTGAAGCCCTAATGGGCTATCACTGATGCTTCGGCCCCAAGGAAAGGATAAGCACCAGAAATTAGATTGATTGTTATCTTCTAATTATGGTGAGTGAATATCCTCTTCTTTGGGATGAATCATATTCAGAGATAGAATATGATCCTGTCTAACCCTGTACCGGTCATGCCGGGCCGTGGGTCGCACACGTGTGTGCGGTTACTGTTCATCCAAGCCCATAAGCTTAAATGACATTATTCCCACCCATCTGTGATGGGCCGGATACGGGTAGTACCCATGGGCCGGTTCCTGACCCGGCTGGGGACTATACGTCATCATGTCCCCCCAGTCTAGTTGTTACAGCCGTAGGCGTAACCTCTAGACTATCAAGATGCTCTCCGGACATACCAAGAAAGACCTAGGGAATGAGAAATATTGAAAAATTTGCTTTGGCCGCACGTGGCTGCCTGCCTTAGGAATATTATTCTAATAGCATTTCAGCTGCACGTAACGGCCGAGACAAATTAAATGTAGCATTGAATATGGTCTTACGTAAGACCGCATATCCCGACACAAGAATAAATGCATTAATGGTAGTCAACTGACCAGCCGCACTTCTGTAAAAGTGCACCATTAATGCCCACCATTGAGCCACGCAAAAGTGCATCCAGGTGAAGGTGAGGCAATTACGGATGCTCCAGCGGGGAAAATAGGCGTGTACACGCGCCTATTTGACTCGGCCAACTATCGTATCCCCCTGTCCAAATTCTTGGTAGATCTGCTATTGTATTATGACTTCCACATAACCCAGCTTCACTGCATAGGGGCGTCAAAATCAACCAGTTTGAAATTACATGCCATACATGCGGAGTGACTCCGACCGTGAACCTATTTAGGGCTTCTTACTTCCCCCAACTAGTGAATGGGTGGCTATCGTTTAAAAAACGACCCGAGAACACCCCCCATGACGTATAGGAAGCCTTTAGACTCCCTTAAGAACTGGTACGACCATTACTTCTTTGTTGATGAGAAAGTATTCCCTACTCCTTTCGTACTCAAAACCAGAGCACCCAAAGAATTTCCGCCTAAATCCAAAGACTATAGCAGCAAAGACTTAAAAATACTAGATACCCACCGCACAGAGTTCCATAGGGGGTTTCCGGAACATTTTCTGTGTTTAGTAGGATTAAGCCGCCGCTACTTTGGGAGGGATGACTTATATCCGTGCTTCCTGACGGAACAGGGAGAGGGTAGGTTTACTTATACCTTGTGAATGTGAAATGTCATTTCTATTGTAGATCCGTACTAACCCATGTCTTTATAAATGTTTGCAGAAATGAACCTACACGGATTACTACGCCAGCGCGACCCAATGAAGGTGCCTGAAGGGTTCCGCCCACTGAAGGAGAATGAACTCCCCCTACTCGATGCGACCGCCGACCGCACCATTCCACTCGAAGAGACATCCGAGCAAAGATCAGATGAAGGGGAGCCTGTCATCGAGAAATCCCCATTGGACTTCCATAATGAAGATGGTGAAGAACTACTGTTGGAGGGAACCGCGACCCACCAGGAAGATGAAAACGATTTCCTTAACGAAGACACCACTCAAGCTTCCGGGTCCGCCCCGCTCACATCTAGGAAAAGAAAGACCACCAGGAGGGTGGCAAAGAAGATAGGGGATGAGGTCGAGGCCTCGAATGCTCCCCCAAAGAAACTGAGGAAGGACCATCCGCAGTACCCGGAGGGAAGTGGTACTGCGACTGCTCAGGCCGACTCTACCCCGCACATGGGAGAGCAAGTCTGGCGAGCTACCCCTGTGAGTGCCGTAGCTCCGACCGCCCCAGAACCGGCATATGGTACCACGTAAGTACCCTTCGAACGTCAGTCGTGTCATTTGGTTTGTGAAATATATAATGATTAAACAAAATTCGCAATGTTAATAACAGGGCGGATCCGTCGGCCGTAGCCCAAGAGGAAGAAGTTGAGAGGAATCCATCCCCCGCACCATCAAATAGACCCCCATCCCCTGCTGCGACACATGCCGAGGAGCCACTCCCTGAAGGGCCAGAAAATAGTCTGCGCCTAGCATGGAATCTCTCAAGTCTAACAAGGTTGGAAGCGGAATCGGAGTGCTCAGAATTCATCGAGCACATTACCCCTCCAGCCCTTGCACAAGACTTAGATAAGCTGGATCATGAATCCCTTCTGGAGCAGTTTGATGTGTCGTCTGCGCATCAAGTGACGGTGGGTGCCGCTCTAAGACGCCGCCTGATCAAGGCCCTGGTGAATGTGAAGCGGGCCGACAAAAGGATAGCTCGTCGGGAGGCCATGGTTGTGAAGAATGAGAAGACCATTGTGTCATTGCAATCGGCGCTGGTGACGGCCGAGGCTACAGTGAAAGAGCAAGCGCATCATGCCGACAGCCGAGAAAAGCGCATTGCCGAGCTTGAAGCCCTTGTAGCCGCATCGAATGAGAAGGTATGCTTTCGAAAATTTTATACATACTCTTTCCTTGATGTTTCATTCGACCCAAAAAAGAATATATTATCCTTGTGATAACTCAAAGTTCCATATGCAGGTGTCCGCGGCCGAAGCTTCCACCAAGGTCGTAACCGTACAAGCCTTCAACATCGCCCAAGAGCGCGATGCGCTGAAGGATGAGCTAACACAAGTGCAGGCCAAGTTGGAAGAGCAAACTGCGACGACGGAGGAAGAACTGGGCAAGATGGCCACAAGTTGTGCTGAAAGACTATGTCCCCCCTTGCTATCCGCCATAGCTGGACGTAGGTGGATGATTGGGCAAGGAATACGCCTCGCCGTAAGCAAGGCCATGGAAGCTCCACACCTACTGCAAGCATTCGCCGGGGTCGTGTCAGATGGAATCGACCGTGGTAGGCATGAGGGTTTGGTTAAGGCTGCGGAATTGATAAGGAAGAACGAAGACATCATGCAGCATCCCTACCATAATCCTTCAGCTGCGGACAATATGACCGCGTCAATGGATGCACTGGCAGAGATCCAACACCCTCTTCTGGATGAACTCGAGGCGCTTAAGGATGCTCCGAACGAGGCGGTAATGTCCAAGCTTACTGTGGATCCCATCCCCTTGACCCTGCCTACATACGACTCCGTGGCGAAAGTGATGAAAGGTGAAAAGCTGCTTGTGGAGGCATTGGATGCGACTGCGGTCAAGGCACAGGCTGGAAAGGACGCTCGCGGGGAGGCCCTCCATGCTCTGATTGAAGAAGGAAAGAGAGACATAGGGGAGTTCCTACCTCCCTTGTAATTTATCTTGTAAACATTTGTAACTTTTATTCGTCTGTGCATGTACACGGCTAAGACTGATATGGTGGATAATTGTCTTTTGTTTATAGGTCCGTGATAACCACGACCATTTTGTTATTTATTTGGAAACTTGTGTATTTTTATTTTGTTAAATATCGTATACCGATACTGCATGAGATGTCACGTCTTACACAAAAGGGAAAATACATTCAAGTCTATAATTTACTAGACATGCGACGTGCGTCTTTATTTATGCAAAGTACTACGTGAGCACGACATACGGAAACTTATCACAACGTCTTGTGAGTAAGGTGTCTAGTAAGGATACATGATCCGCGCCGCTGGGGTTGCATCCCTCTTACGCGACAAATTGAATTAGTAGGTTCACTTAATCCTCTTATCCCGCCTGGAGGCGTATAGTACATGTACGGTGATTGAATGAATGCATATGAATGAAACATGGCATATTATAATAATAATTAAAATTCATATGACTAACACAATCCTAAAAGATAATTTGCACAAAACAAGCCGTGGAGCTAGCTAGGCACCACAGCATTTTATTAGAACGTTTACATTTTTCGTTTGAACAAGCATGATAAGTCCTAAGAAACAAAAAAGGAACCTAGACAAAACATAAGAAGCAAAACAGATAGAGTGCATGGATCTTCATTAAAGCCACATATAGCGAAGTACCCATGCGGAAGCCGTAGCTTTCAAAGATAGCACCTTTTGAGATTGGAGATGTTCCATGTGCGTTCCAGGTCGCGGCCATCCATGTCACGTAACTTGTATGCGCCTCGTCCCAAGGCTTCCGTGACCTCATACGGTCCTTCCCACTTAGGGCCCAGCTTTCATGTATTCTCCGCTCGACTTGCTTCGTTAGCACGATAGACATAATCCCCCGGTTGAAAAGAAACACCTTTAACCTTGGCATCATAATAAGCCTTCATTTTAGCCTTGGACTTAGCCTCATTAATGGCTGCTATCTCCCTTTTTTCTTCCAACAGATCCAGGTTGATTCGCAGCTGCTCGTCGTTCGTGACGACATTAACCTCCGCCGTGCGGATGGTAGGCATTCCTATTTCTGCTGGTATAACAGCTTCAGTGTCGTAGGCCAATGCAAATGGAGTATCTCCGTTGGCTGTTTTGATCATAGTCCTATGTGCCCATAGAACATGTGGTAACTCATCCACCCATTTGGCACTTCGTTCATCCAGACGTGCCTTGATGCCGTTTCCCAAGCTTCTATTCGCTCGTTCCACAAGGCCATTTGTCTGCGGATGCTTAACAGACGCGAAGCGCCGCTTGATATTCAATGATGCACACCAGTCCTTGAATGGATTATCCGCGAACTGTTTACCGTTGTCCGAGATGATTTCTCCTGGTAGGCCAAAACGGCACACAATATGCTCCCAAACAAACTTTTTAACTTGTTTGCCTGTGATGGATTTGACTGCCTTGGCCTCTATCCATCGTGTGAAGTAGTCCATCGCGACAATCAAGAACTTAACTCCCCCCGCAGCTACAGGAAATGGTCCTGCGATGTCGATTCCCCACTTATAGAATGGCCATGGGGATGTGATAGGTGTAAGCTCCTGCTGCGGATGTCGTGACACTGGTCTATACACTTGGCAATCACTACACTTGCGAATCATGTCGCGCGCGTCCATGTGCATGGTATGCCAATAATATCCTGTCCGTAAGGCTCTAGCTACCACGGATCGTGGACCTGCGTGCATGCCGCACAACCCTTCATGTATTTCACTAATTACATAGGTAGCCTGACATGGTCCAACACACCGCAACCACGGCTGCAAGAAAGAGCGCTTATAAAGGATACCTTCTCGGAGTTCGAAGTGTTGCGACTTCCTTCTGATGCGTCGCGCCGCTTTTTCATCGTCCGGAAGGGTTTCACTAGTCAAATAGTTGGTAATCGGGGTCGTCCATGTAGGTCCATCCTCTTCAACTATAGTAGCGACCTCCCCTTCTGTTATAGACTTCTCCTTGAGTATTTCCACCAAAACTTGCTTGGACAAGTGGGCGAAGCTTGTGGATGCAATCTTGCTAAGAGCGTCGGCCTTCTTGTTCTCACCTCTTGGCACCTGCTTGATAGAAAACTTGCTGAAAGCCACGATGAGCGACTTGACTTTCTCCAAGTATCGGACCATGTTGTCCTCCTTAGCCACATATCCACCTAGAATGTGGTTCGCGACAAGCCGTGAGTCCACGTAGGCCTCAAGGTTGCGGACTACCATTCTAGCGGCGATTTTTAAACCCGCAATTAATGCTTCATATTCTGCTTCGTTGTTGGTGGCTGTGAACTCAAAACAGAGGGCGTACGTAAACTCCATTCCTTCTGGATTTGTGAGGATGAGGCCAGCTCCTGACCCATCCGTACACGAAGATCCGTCCGTAAATAACACCCATGGTTCTGTTGGAGTCTCGTCTTGTTTTACGATTGGTCCTTCCTCATCCGGCTTCTCTATCAGGAAATCTGCCAAGATCTGGCCTTTAACAGCCGTCCTTGGCCTATAAGATATATTATGCTCCCCCAATAGAATGCTCCATTTTTGTAGCCTTCCTGCCACATCCGGTCTAGAGATTACCTGCTTTATTGGTTGGTCAGTAATGACTACAATTGGGTGCGCCTGAAAGTATCGGCTCAACCGCTTTGTAGCAAACACTAGTGCCAAAACCAATTTTTCCATAGAGGAGTAATTCAACTCCGGCCCTTGTAATGTTCTACTTATGAAGTAGACCGGAGTTTGTACCGTATCCCTATCCGTCATGAGTATCGCACTTATTGCTCCATGTGTGGCTGAGAGATACATAATAAGTTCCTCCTTTGGCCGGGGAGCTACTAGCATAGGGAGAGATGCAAGGTGCTGCTTGAGTTGGCCAAAAGCTTCCTCGGCTTCCTTTGTCCACCGGAAGTCTCCCTTCCTAATGCACTTCTTGAGTGTCTTAAACAGGGGTAATGACTTCTCTGCGGACTTTGATAGGAACCTATTTAGCCCGGCCAGCTTCCCATTTAAGGATTGTACCTCCTTTCATGTCTGAGGGGATGGCAGCTGTATTACTGCATCCATTTTCTCTGGGCAAGGTTTGATGCCATTTGGATCAATCATATATCCAAGGAACATTCCCTTCGTTACCCCAAACGTGCATTTATTTGGGTTTAGCTTCATATTGATCCTCCTCAGTGTGTCGAATGTCTCTTGGACATCCCGGAGAAGTGCGTCCTCCGTATGACTTTTTATGACTAAGTCATCCACATAGACTTCCAGGTTGCGGCCTATATGTGAGTCAAAGGCTTTGTCCACAAGCCGCTGGTATGTAGCACCGGCGTTCTTTAGTCCAAACGGCATTTTTGTATAGCAATATACGCCCTGACTAGTATGGAACGCCGTTTTTTCTGCGTCCTCCTCCGCCATCTGGATCTGGTGGTATCCTTTATATGCGTCCAGGAAGCACTTAAAGGGATATCCACATAGGGATTCCACTTTCCAGTCAATCTCCGGTAACGGGTAACAATCCTGTGGACAGGCTTTGTTCAAATCCGTGAAATCCACACACATGCGCCAACTTCCGTCATGTTTCTTGACCATGACCGGATTGGATAACCACTCGTGGTAGTATACCTCGCGCATGATACCTGTGTCCACTAGTTTCCGTACTTCCTCCAATATCACTCGGCTGCGCTCAGGCGCCTGGCCGCGCTTCTTTTGCTTGACGGGTTGGTACCCCTGGCGGATTTGGAGCTTATGTTCTGCTATCGCACGTGGCACGCCCGTCATATGCTTTGGCTCCCATGCGAATATATCTAGATTTGCACTTAAAAGAGAGCACATGGCCCTTTTTCCTCCATCCGAGAGCGCCCCCTTATGGATATCTCCTGTTCCGGGTAGTCAGGGTGGATTGCCACCCTCCAATTGGGAGGTGGTGATCCATCCTTGGGTGGAACAGGTGGAGCCGGTGTTGTCACGGTATGACACTCGGATGCTGGTACGATTGTGTTGTAAATGGTCACAATTCCTCCCTCAACAGGGAACTTGATCATTCCGTGTGCCGTGGAAGGTACCGCCCGTATAGCCAGAATACCTGGTCTTCCTATGATCCCATTGTACGGAGAATGTGAGCGTATCACCATGAAGTTCATCCACGCCGTAGTGGAGTGTTCCTCATTCCCAATGGTTACAAGCAGACGCAGTTGCCCTATCGGCCAGATGGTGTCTCCACTAAAGCCAGTGAGCGGCGTCGTGGCCGGAACTAATTGGCTTCTTATTTCTGGCCGTAACTGCACAAAACAGTGTTCGTACAGTACTTCTGCTGATGACCCTCCATCCACATACATGCGACGAACATTGTGTGTTCTAATGCTTATCTCAATAGTGAGAGGCGCATCAATCACATCGCTTGCTGTGATGGGAGGAAATGAGATTTCCTTGCCGCGTGAAAATTTTTGACCGATTTTCTGCCTCGTGCGGCATTGTCTGGATTGGATCAAGTATATGGTCGAAGCTTTGTCCTTTTGGGGATCCTTCTTGTCATACTTCTTGTTGTCTTTTCCATCCTTCCAATCCTTAACCAAATGCTTGAGTTTACCTGACTTGATCAGCGACTCAATGTGCTTCTTCAGCTGGATACACTCCTCCGTGCTATGGTCCTTGTCATTATGGAACTCGCAGAAACGATTTCCTTGACGACGGTCCGGCGGAGTTTTCATTGGGAGAGGTCTCGGAAAATTTGCCCCTTCCGTCAGCAAGATCTCCCGGTAGGACATCTTTAGGGGGTAAACTTATCATCCGGCCGTCCTCCTTTGTTTTGGCTCTTGTAGTCTGAGCCCCTACTACTGTTTTGATTGCTTTGACCACCCGACTGTCTCCGGGACTGGTCGTTTGATCGGTAGCCGTTTCCTTTGGAGGGGTAAGCCGCGGCAACCGCTGTTTCTCCCTCTATGAAGTTTCTGACCCTTTCCATGAGATCATCATACCTCTCTGGACGCTTGTCATTGAGATGCCTGATTAACTCCCTATCCGTTATGGCGTGCATGTAGTCGGAGATTTTCAGGAGTTCCGGCATCGTCTTTGTGCGTGTGCACTCGTCGTTGAAGCGTTCAGTGAAGGCTTCTGTAGACTCCCCCGACCGTTGCTTGACACTTGCCAATGAGACCGGATCCCTATTATACTTCTTCTGCTGAGTATAATTATTTTTGAACGCAGTGCGTAGTTCCGTGAAGCTATCGATGCTTCGTGGAGGGAGTCCCTCAAACCAGTCACGGGCATTGCCGATCAAAGTCGAATTGAACATTTGGCACCATATAAGCATGGACCATCGCTCAATTTTAGCCTGCGTATCAAATATTTTGAGGTGATCATCCGGATCACCAGTTCCATCATAGGTCTTGACACACGCCGGCATGCGACGTTTTGTGTCCTCGGAGTAGTTCCGTATTCGGAGAGTAAAAGGATCTTCCCTGGGATCCGCCCATGGACGGGTGAGCCTAGGGTCATACCATGGGTCACACCACGGGCGGGAGAGATCCTCCGCTTCTGCCTCTCGATAATAAGGGCCACCATAATACTCATCATTGTTTGGTGGTGGTGGAGGGGTACGTCTAGGCCGGTGACGCTTGGGCGGATGGTCATCCGAGTCCTCTCCTGATGGATATGGAGACGGGGGTGGTGCCCCATCCCTTGGGTGAGGACCACTCTTTTGAGAAGAGCCAGGAGCCTTCTTCCCAGTGTCCATCCTATCCCACACACTTGTGCGGCGAGCGGCTCTGGTCAGCTCTCGGTCTAGTCGCTCGGGTGAACCGTCAGACTTCTCTCCCCCTTCTCGTGACTGTGTTAGTTCCTGTATGAGGCGATCTCCTATGCGCTCAAACACATTCCTAGGTTGAGGAGTTTCCTCGAAGATGCTCTGCTCTTGAGGTCGGGTTTTCCTTTTCCTCTGATTTTGGGAAGAGGTGATTGGTCCGGTACTGCCGAAGTTGAGTCTAGATTGGAGGTTTCTCCCTAGATTCAACCTTGATGCAATCCCTGGGACGATCCTATCAAAGTTCTACGTGAGAACTCGAGTGAGATCCTCCTCGCTGAGTGGTTGGACTTCTACTTCCTCCTCAATCGCTGGTATGCGCGGCTCCTTGTTAGGGGGATTGGGCGCACTCCCTGGATCAGGGTTGTCCAGGGTTGAAGTAGGTGCGGGAGTTATGGAGATCGTGCTCGTCACCCCCATGGACTGAAAACCACCACGGTTACTAGGTCCACCCACTGGGCGGCTAGGGGATTGATTGGGGATGAGTATCCCTTCCCCTTGGGACTTCCCATTTCCAGGATTTGTGTTCCTGGGATTAGCTTGCGGATACCCCTTCGTCATTGAGAGTTCAAGATGAGATTTTGCTCTAGCTTAGTGTAATGGGTCCCATGGATGGCGCCAACTTGTTGATGCAAAAGTTGGGTGATCCTTGCTTGACCCGAATTAGGCTTAATTCGGGCTGGCTTGGGCTCCGGCTCCTGCACCAAGTGAACTATTTGGTTGAGATCCTGCACACTAAACAACACGCGTTAGGCTTACCGTGGGAATGTTTCCCACGATTAGACTCCGGCGTGAGAGTAAGTAATCGGTTAGGGTTTATAGGAGTTGAGTGAGTTGAGAGTATAGAACGTAATACCTTTGTGGAACCCTTGGGGTTCCTTTTATAGGCAGTGAAGCCCTAATGGGCTGTCACTGATGCTTCGGCCCCAAGGAAAGGATAAGCACCAGAATTAGATTGATTGTTATCTTCTAATTATGGTGAGTGAATATCCTCTTCTTTGGGATGAATCATATTCAGAGATAGAATATGATTCTGTCTAACCCTGTATCGGTCATGTCGGGCCGTGGGCCGCACACGTGTGTGCAGTTACTGTTCATCCAAGCCCACAAGCTTAAATGACATTATTCCCACCCATCTGTGATGGGCCGGATACGGGTAGTACCCGTGGGCTGGTTCCTGACCCGGCTGGGGACTATACGTCATCAACTTTAGTTAAAATGCACCAACGTCCTCAAGTTTATAAGTTTATCCGAATAAACCCCTAGGTTATGAGTTTAAGGAAATGGCGGTTTTAGTCCTTTTGGTTTAGGGTTTCTTTTATAGTTTTAATTAACTAATTAATAAAAGAGCTAGGGCTTATTAATCTTTCGGCATATAGCAAAACAAGTCCTCCACATTTTTAATCATGTAACACTTTCGGTTCTTGCCATAAATAGTCCCTAGGGTTTCTATAGCTTTCGGCTTGTGTCCAAAACAGCCCCTAGGGTTTGTCTAGGGTTTATTAAAATTTGCAAGTTAGCAAAAGGGGTCCCTAGGGTTACTACTATGTTTCGGCAAAGGCAAAAAGGGGTCCCTAGGTTCCTATTTATGTTACACAAATTACCCTAACTTAGTAATAATTACATTTAAGTCCTTGTTGTTAATTTTGGAGTTTTAGATAGTGTCAAAACACTACCCTCAACTCACGACATTTTACAAAATCCACCCTTATGTTTATATTTTTGGGACGTGAGTTTTCATACTTGTTCATTTAGATCCCTTAACTTAATAAAATTACTAAATTAACCCGAAAGTATTATTTTTACTACTTTTTAGTCCGAAAACTTATAGATCTACTATTTTAACCCCAAACTTCATAGATCTATCATTTTAAATCCATAACATTTATAGATCTCATTTTTAAATCCAAAGGTTTGTGAAATCATATTTTTCACACTATAAGTTTTATAAAACCTTATTTAATAAAAAGAAGTTTATTTTAGGCAAGCTTATTATAGTGGCTTAAAACTAAATCCTATAAGGCAAAAATAGTGAGCTTATAGATCTAAGGCAACTAGTTATAGATCTAGTATTTCTAGGTTTATCTAAATATTACAAGATTAACATATATTGAACCATTAGGATTTAAAACCCCACGTCTAATATATGCATGCTTATGCTTTTCATAGTTTTTCTAGTTTAACTAGTTCATAAGGTTATGTTCATCATGGTTATCAAGATTTTACATAATCTTAACTCACAACCCATTTTAAGCCGTGACCCATATAGGATCTAGGGTTTCATATTTTTGTTTCAACATCAAGTTTTACTAGTAATAATCATGTGTATGTTCGTGTGTATGAAAAATAAGTATATTGAAAGATAGGTTTTAAGTTACTTGTTTAAGTAGATCTAGGAATGAACAAATGAATAAGTAGTGATTAGAGCTAAGTTTCAACAATGGTAAACTTTGTAGCCAAAATCAAGCCGTGAGCTTTACTAGGGCTTTTAGGGTGTTCTTGTTGTCTTGAAGATCAAGATACTTGTAGGAGTAACCAATGGTTATTATTTATGATAAATGAGGCATGATTTAAGGTTAGAAAATGAAGTAGTAATAGAGTTTTGGAGGATTTTGGTGAAGAACTAAATAAAGCCGTGAGCCATGGGTGAGATGGGAGATATTTGTGAGTTTGTGTTTTGTGTGTGTGTAGAATATACGGCCAAGGGTACAACTTGTAGGGAGATTTGATATCTTAGGAAGATTGAGAGGATCTTAGGAAGATTATAAAAGATATGTTAGATATTATGTTAGATCTTGTGTAGGATTTGGTTTGTGAAATGAAGATATACACGAGCTAGGGAGAGAGAGATATCTAGGATAGATTTTGTACCAAAATCTTGTGTATCTACTAGGATTTGATATGAAATATCTTGGCTAGGATTAGCAAGATTTAGTTTAGATATTTAAACATATGGCCTAAACTAGCAAGGTATTGTGTATGGTGCCATAGTGTTGTGTAAGTATGGCATAGTATGCATGTGTAAGAAAGTATAGCAAGTTGTATGGTTCCTTGTAAGTATAGTATGCATTTGTTGAGTTATAGGTATTTTTGTTGAAGCTTTAGGTAATTTAGTGAAACTATATACTAAATATATCATTATAATATTTTACTTGAAGAAAGTAAATAAATGACAATGTTAAAATAATGTACATTGTTTTTAAAGTGTCAGGTGTTTATTTCTATTATAAATATATGTAAATATATACATATAGAAATAAGTCCAAGTACTTAATAATTTAATTAAGTAAAGTTACAGTTTATCTCAAAATATGTACTGAGGCAGTGAATCTATTATTCATTCAGGTAGAAGTGTGTATATAAAATTAAGTTAAAATACTTCACTATTTTTATATAATAAAATCATGATTTTTGTACGAAATAAGTCTTGTGATGGTGTATTGTAAAGGTGGTCCGTAAAAATATTATATGATGAATGATAATAATGATAAGGTCGGTGACGTGTCAAAAGCCCAAATTTTGGGGTTTTACAAATGCTAGGTGCTTACGCCATTAATGTGGAGTTTTGATACTTTATCAAACCTATTGTAACCTATATGGCATGACATGTAGTGAGTGATTTATTTTTGTTTCCGTTTCCTATTGTATTACTTATCATACACCCGAGCGATGTGAGAATGAAACACTTATGAGATGTGTTAGCATTTATATTTTTCGTATTCTACTAATGAGAGTCGATTTGGTTGTGTTATTAATATTTTTATTGATTAAGTTAAATACCTCAGAATACTATCTTTTAGGTGAAAAAGCTTATATGCTTGGGGACAAGCAAATTTCAAGTGTAGGGATGTACGATGAGGTGTCATTTATATGTATTTCCGGGGTCATTTAATCCCCATATTTGCCTAAATATACCTTAAAACGTCCTAAATCCTTTCTTTTTGCTATATTAGAATTATTGAATCACTTTGATGATTTGAGCTCATTTTAGTCACTATTTGGATGATTAGAAGCAATTTGGAAAAAGCCAAGACATGTACACGAAATTCCATGAAGAAGCACAAGACCAAAAGTTACAATTGCTAGAGACGTAGTTTGCGGTATGCCAGCCACCGTCTATACCCTACGCAAGACGACATTAGAAGAAAGTGTGAAGCCGTCATCGCAGTTATAATGTGACGCCATCTAGGGTAACTTTCTACATATACAAACCTCTTATTCTAAAAATTGATTGAGAAACCTTGGGTACTGTGGGAGCAGCCCTAATTTCACCTTGTAACTCCATGTTCATTTGATGATAGAGGTTTAGTTAATTCAATCATTCATAATGTCTATCTTATGCTTGATTATGTCTTTCTTTACTTCTTTTGACATGCTTGGCTAGATCTTTATGTGTTTGCATATGATTGCATGAAACTTATGTTGTGAATCCTATCTTTATATTGCTTTGATTGATTTGTGTGCACGTTAGGCTTAAGAAATCCAACTTCTTATCTACATTAGTTGTTGATATGTATTAGGAAACGTGATTGCGTTGAAAGGATTCCCTTGGTTCCCTCTCCATACCACTAGCCTCTAATAGGGATGATCTCTATTTAAGTGTTCTCAATGCATCTTTTGACGCTTGGGCGCCTAGTAATAATCTTCATACTATGTTGCTATGTGTGGTCTTACTTTTGTCTCACATAGATAGTTTTTTCTTGTAATTAGTTAATACTAGAAAAAAAACATCTACACATTTAAATCGCAAGGTGTGACGAGCAATAAAAAATGAGAGAATCAACTAAAGAGTAGTGCATGATTAAGTAAACACGTTTGTTTAACCATAAGAGTTTCTACCACGTTAGATAATTAGGATAATTGTAGTGATTATGTAAAACCCTCCTTAAATCATTGAATTTACTTGCTTTTTTAAAACATAAAAATATATAAAAATATTAGTTTAGCTTTCTTTCAATATCGACCTTAGTACATTCGATATAAACCTCTCACACTACTCCCCTGGAGAAAGATAACAGTATCGCGTCTTTACCTATACTACAATACGTCCATTAGGTGCACTGCCCAGTGGTTGTAATGCTTTTTGTAAGAGCCTTAGGACACTCGTGTCAGGTGGACTACTATAGATGATCGAAGCAAAAGTTACTCTAAGAGAGAATTGCAAAAATGGTCCGTGTGGTTTGGTCAAATTGCATGTTTGGTCCGTCGAGTTTCTAAATTGCAAAAATAGTCCGTGTAGGAGACCTTGAAGTCATTTTGGTCCTTTTGTAAATTGAAATGATTAAATGTCACACCCCACCATGGCGGAATATGGGGCGCGACATATGGATATCATCACAACAATAGCGTGTCTATAGAGATAACTAAATGAAATGGAAATATCATGAATAGTGACACAATGTCATGAAGATATCACAAACAATGCAGGCGTCTAGGTAAGTAGGTAAAAGGTCTACCTCTTACCTATGAGAACCCGTACTTTCCCAACATTATTTTATTCTTTTTATTCGTGCTTCTTGAATTTTCTAACGCATTACGTTTTCTTGTATTGTTATATGTAAATCCTGAGATTTTTAAATTATACTTTTCAAGTATTTTCTGATCGTTGATAAATACTTTGTATGGAATTATAAAATTTTTATTTTATTTTTCCATATTTAATTTAAATCAAAGTTTTTGATTTAAAATCACCCGCGTGCGTTTTACAACGAGTTTATTCAAAATCAATGTACAAAGAGAATTCCTAGTGATCGCGATACCGAGGGATGCCCAAAAGCTTACGTTTATTTATCGATTGTTTCGATAATTAATATTTTCGACGATTTCGTTTTAATTACGTATTAAGTCGTGTCGGGAATCATATAACCATTTTTATGATGCATTGAAACTTTTGAAAAGTATTTTTACGAAACCCGAGCCCCGTAAATATTTCAGTATTTACCAATAACCATTTTCTACCCTTTAAAAACTACTAATTGTTTTTAAATCCACAAGAATGCAAACTTGGCAATTTGACCTCCACCATACTATATAAACAAAATTTTAACCATTTCATTTCATTTTACCAAACAAAAACACACACACATAGATTTTGCTCTCTCCTCCCTCCTCCTCATTTATTCCGCCACCACCCTCACCATAAAACACCCTCAAAATTTATTTTTGATTAAGAATCTTGTTAAAACAATCAAAGACCCATGTTCTAAATGTTCTTGTGATTCCATTGATACAAGAACTTCACACATGCATCAAAATTTCATGATTTTATGAATTGGTGGTTGGAAAATGTTTTGATCATCTTGCATGTGTTGTATAAGCATTGATCTTCATGCTTTCATGTTAAAAAGGTTGATTTTTGATCTTTGATTTTTGTTAAACTTTACATACAAGTATTTTTAGGAGTGTTTGGTTGGTGGGTATGATAGTATGATGATTCTATAGGTATGAGAATGATTGGTTTTGGTTGGAAAATTGATTTGACTTGTTTTCTAAAAGTACAATTTGGGACAGCAGGTCTTTAACTGATTTTTCGTGGGTTTAAGTTCTGTGAAAGATTAATATTATTTGATATTGTTATAGAGTTTTCCGAGACGGTCGTTTTGGTATAAGATAGAGCTTCTAAGTCATTACGTGTCAAAAGTTATGCTAGTTTTAGTTTTCGTGTACCGGGAGACGCAAGTCGGCACAATCCGAAATTGTGGCTGATTTTGGGTCGACTCTCGGGGACTTCAGGCTTGGTTAGATAAATGTATCTACTGGTTTTCAAAGTTACAAACTGAGTTTGATGAGTCTAGTAGTGGTTTCAAAAGACGGATTGTCGAGTTAGTACTTTTAAAGTGGTCCAAACGGTTTTACAAAACAAGTGTATAAATTTGTCCCAAACTTAGAGTCGAGTAAAATGTCGAGCTGATGGATTTAAAGTGTGAACATTGGCTCAAATTTTGGTGAGGTCTTATACAGGTTATAAGTGACCTTGACACCAATTTTCATCTAAAACGGATAAGTCTAGACAGAGTAGATCGGTGTGTACATTCGGGGTGTACTTGCTGATTTTATTTTGAACACTTAGTTCAATGTTTGTGTTGCCTGAGTTTGAGTATTCACCATCGGTCATGGTGACTTATTCAAGTGCTTAGTCATTATATAAATGACTTAGCTACCGGTCCAAGTAAGAGTAAAGGATAGTTTGACTTGCGTTGACTTGGCATCGTATAACGGGTCATTTTCAAGTGTTCAAGTGTTTTAACGAATAACTTTGGATAAACGGATTCATTTGGTTCGTGTCAATGGTTTTGAAACATGAATACTTTGAAAATATTTGAGTCATATTATATTTGGTACATATCGATACTTGAGTTCGAGTCTTAACGCGCGCCTTATTTTGATAGGTTGCGGCTTTCGTTTTCCCGGGCATCCATATCGTTGGTGATCGTCTACCACTACCGTTTCTACTCAGTTGCTGAGTACCGTGATTGACTTACCTCGTGGCTAAGGTGAGTTCATAGCCCCTTTTTACTTGTACATGATTTCTAAACACGGGGTGAGATTTTACATGGTGGAACACAACCATTTAAACACTGTATGCTATCCAGAACTTGTATGCTATCCTTAACATGTATGATTTTCATGTTTCCATTGTTATTATTGCTTTTTAGTCTAGCCTTGAGTTTCCTCTCCCGATCATGAACCGTTAATTTCGAGTACTAAGCGCGAATTTTGTGGGTGGATCCATCGGGATTGACTGTCCCCGTCTCAAGTACCTTGATGCACTGATATTTGTTTTATACTTGAGTATTTAGGCTGAATACTCCCTAGAGGAACTTACATTGAGTTAAGCTTCGGTTCATGAACTGAAGAGCAATAATAATGGTTTCGGACTATGGTTGACGAACCAAACTCCATACTACTTGTTTTACAAATGAATGCTTGTGTTCCACACCTTTATTGCTAAACCTATGAATTTCACTCAACTTTGTGTTGACGATTTTACATGTTTAATCTCAGGTATTATTACTTAGCTTTGCTTGGATGGGAGCCCGCAGGATATTATCGCAGCTTGGAGATTTCTATGATGCTTTTGAAAGATTGGTTTTTTATAAACTTTCATAAGCTTATTCTATCATTTGGGCAACTTTATGTTATAAATCGAGACGAAATAATATAATTTTTCCGCTTCTAAAACTCTGGGACCTATGTTTAAAAACTCTGACCTTTTATGATGTAATGTACATGTTTTTATTTCGTCAGCTTTGTATGAACTGTAATTCATTGTTTCTTGTACTATGACGTGTTACCCCCTCGTTGCCTAGTTGTTCCATGTCAGATTTTGGGGGTCTCACAGATTGGTATCAGAGGATGGTTATAGGGAACTGAGTCATTTTCAAAACTTATTCTATAACCGAAAGTTCAAATATTTCATGTTGTAAGTGTCAGACACAGAATCTGCCAATGTTGTTCGATATCTGCGCGGATAACTCTCTAATCCTTATTGTTTACTTTTAATTACCTTTATAGTATTTCATCTTTTGTTACATGTTGAAATATTACATTACCTTAATGGCGATAATTACTATGTCTTTTCAAAGCCTTTGTGCTTCATGAATTATCATTGGGTATTACTGTGATTACATATGCTCTTACTGTATTTCTTGAATTCTTGTTCTTGTTAATTGATCTTATTGCAATGATTTTATATCGTTATGACGTTACATACTTGTATTCAGAGCGCGTATGCTGCCGACTTTCCATACTCATTTTTTGAGTACTATTGCTATTTCATTTATGCGTGATACGACTGACTTCATATACTCGTTAGTTTTGAATCATCTGTTTTTCTCGACTCACTGTTACATGTTGTGCATACTCTCGTGATACCATTGTTCGGGATCGAATAAGTGTCGTTTTCGACGAAACTTCTTATTTTCATTCTACTACCGTACGTGTTGCTTTCATTGTTTAATTTCTTTAATATATCTATTTAGATATCCAATTTGCTTGTCGACCATTTGAGATTGAATGTCTTGAAAAATAGTCTATAGACCATTGTGTAGCTCAATGTGTCTCCGGAAAAGACTAAAGGACACCATGTGAGTCACACATCTCGAAGCATTCGTTGAATCAGTACCTGAATAATATTGTGGGTTTTCATAATCTTGATTTACCTTTACGCCACTGTCTTACACGACACTTGTACATGGATTACATCTTATTTCATTGACCATTCTACGTTTCGAATTCAACTTACAACATCCGTTGTACCTTGAACACATGATCGTCATTTATTATGTGACGATTGTTTGGTATACGATCCTACTGGTATCCTCCCTTTTTCATTAAACCTCCTCGCCTCAGGAGTGTGACTTGTTAATATTTTGTTTCTTTCTCGGTATGTCTTGTGATATTGGAAAATCACGCCGCCAGGAGACCTTCCTGCATTGCATCTTGCAGCCGAAGACACGAATGATATGCGTCGTTTTTTATCTCTTAGATTATCGTTGGCATTCTTGAACCATTTCCATACTGTGTTTTCTTTACATGATTAATTATGCAGTTTTTATTCTCTTTCGTCTTTATGGAATCCACAAATCTCGTGTGTACATTAATTTTGAGTCATTATGAAATTTGGATTTAATTTCAAGCTGTGTCGAAAAAATATATTTTGTACAGAAACCTTACAGGAAATTTAACAGTATCGAGAAAATATTTTTATAACATTAGACATAAAAATATATATTTTTACCTGTTGAGATGTTCGTCTAGGACATAATACTTTACCAGTAAACATTAAAATAGAGCAAATTACGATCATTTGAGATTGTAAATCTAAGAAGTTATTTTTCTGAATAATGCTAAAATATTATTTTGTTGACAGATTTAATGCAAGGGCATTTTCGTCCATTTTTATTCCGTTTCAAGTCTCGGGTAAAACTTGAAAGTTGTCCATAATTGTTTTACATCGAAATTCATTAGACTTTGAGTCTTAGAATATCATTTAGTGAGTTAATTGGTCTAGTCAAACCCAAAAGTCAAAACTGATAGACTTTAAAAATATGATTTCAAGCGTTTTTGAGTTCGTTGAGCTCGTAAAACTTTAACTAATGATATTTTGCAAACTAAAAACAAGGATTGCGTTTGAACAAGTATAAAATAGTAACTTTGAGTTTGGTCATACATATACATAGATCTTGAACTTTTGAAATTCGGTAACTTCCTAATATAGAAACTTTTTGGAGTGATTGTACTATTTGTTAACTGATACCCTATTTTCTTAAAAGTGTATTTTTGTCAAATAAATCACGATGTGCACACATACGGATTCCTTTATCTTTTCTTTTATATATGACTTATTTGTCATTCTATATTGTCTTTCTTTGCTGCTATCGTACCACTGAATTGGACCGAGGTTGAAGTTCTTGCTTTCATATCGTTTGTTATCATCTTGACACGTGTCTCCTGACGATTCCTGCTAAACCTCTTGAAACCTTAGTACCTTGTAACCATTTCGTTGACTGTCTTGAACTACTCCTTATTTCCCTCTTGTAACCCACTCGCTACTTTATAAACTATTGTCATGTTACTATATAAACTCAAACTGGTCTTGTTTGCGAATCATTTTACAAAAGGTTTCATTTGGGCTTTCTTAAACAATTGAATGTTATCTTATAAAATTAATTTATATTAATTTTACAATGTATTTTCACAAATTGTTCTAATACGGTCTTATAAAGAACCCTTGTAACTATACAAATTGTTGATTTAAACAGTTAGCCAGTAACTTCTAGGCGAAAGGTTTCATATTCTTGTATTTACAAATGCTATTATATACATATTTTAAATAATATGACCTGTAATACTGGTTTGACGAAGATGAGCATCGCATTGCTAGTCCTAAATTATGCATGGCCTGATCACCTATGCCTAATTTAGAAGGAGCCATGCAAGGCCAAATAGTAGTCGCCCTAAATATTTGACCAAGAATCAACTTTTTAATTATGTTCCTTAAAAAGTTAGATAAATAAAGTTTAGAAAACTTTTACTTCTTATGCGAGTAACAACAATTCGTGACTTACACATAAGAACCCTTATCTTTTCTTGAACAAAGTACATGCCTCAAGCACAGATTTCCTTACTCAGTGATCTTTGCTTTACTTGTTACCTCATCATCCTCATGATACAAATTTTTTTTTTTTTGGTAATCGTGATTTCCGACTCATTGGCCGACTAATCCACGGGGTTTGAGCCCACCGCCACACAGACTCAAACCAGGTAAAGCCCTCCCTTTTTAGGAGGTTGGCATGGCCACTTCAAGTTTGTTTGCACCTAGCAGGAATTGAACTTGAGACCTCACACACTTTGGAGTGATAACCACAAATCCTTTTGCCACTAGGCCACCCTTGAGTAGTTCTCATGATACAATTTTCGTTATCATTTGCCTAAATTTTTACCATTGATACCAGACCTGAAAGTTTCAACGTTATTATGTCTCTTCATCCATCGATCTTCTTTATCTATCTTGGTAGACCTATGAAACGCCTCTGGACGCGATTAATGATTTATGACTGGACGTGAACGATGATTACGTGTATTTTCCATGTTATGTGTTAGACTTCATCATCTTGAAATTCATTCGTGAGAATCATATGTTGATTTCGCCTTTCATTACTAATGTTGTTCATTTTACTGGAATTACTCTCAAGAAACTTCTTAAGAATTTTTATGATTCGAAAATTCGTTGTGTGGATTTTCGCATTCGATCGTGTATCGACCAGTGAGAACTTAATAAGTTGTTATTGGTGTCACCAACTGCATTCCAGAAGTGATGACTTGCTATAATCCTTTGTTTCTTATTACTTTCATCATCGACGCATCTATCTATCGCGTTTGTTAAGGATTGATACGATTTTGTTCTATTCCCTTGTGTTATCGCTCGCATACAGATTGTTGACCTTCATATGATTTATATTCGTTGCTGTCTTGTCACCTTTTGAAACCAGAAAATGTTACGTGCTTATCCTTTGATACCTTAAACACTTTCTTGAATTTCTAAAAATTATTATTAATTTTTAAGAACGTTTTATACATTTTATCAAATGTTTAAATTACCAAAATAACTGTTTCAAGTTAAGTACATGATCTATACATCCTCTTTGGTAAATTTATAACTAGTATTTAAAAAGGATATCAAACTGTATCTTTTAAAGTATTTGATTCAATCGTACTTTACTGTCAGTATAATGAAATTATTAAATTAAATTATAATTTCTAAACAATGCATCTAAATAACTTGGAAAATCTAATTTTTCCTAATGGTAACGATAAACCTGAGTTTTTAACGAAAATTTTATGTAGTCACCCGAAAAGCTCTTAAGCTGATCAAAATAACTATTTGAACTGAGTTACTTTTACCTTGAAGTCTTGATCAAGAAAAAGATTTGACAACTGTTTACCCATTTATTTTATATAGAGTTTGATTTTTAAATCACTACACCTTGTAAAATTTTATTTTAATAAAGAAAATATTTAAAACTAAGTTTTAAAGTAATACCAAAATCCTAGACAACTGATTGTGACAGCTTGTATTTTAAATGATCATATGTTATTTTTTTCCCCTTCTATTTCGCTTGTGACTAGATTCTTACATTTTAAGATTGTCACGTTTTACAGTTGCACGACTTGCGACCCCTTGTTGATTTACAATCTTGGTTCATTTTATTGCACTTTACCTGTTTAAGCGATTCTTGTGTTCATTCTTGTTAGTTTATCGCACGTATTTCCAACAATTCTATCTCTTGATGTATCTCCGTATTGAAAGATCGTTATCCTAATCCAAGACTGAAAAGTTATACGAAAAGGAGTTAAGAAATTGAAGCGTAGTGAATTCTAACCGTTAAGATTCGTCGTGGTACGGAAATTACCTGGGAAGCAATAAATTTTGTTCTACACTTTGTACCTCCTCTTGTTTGCATCTTCTACTGTTTTTAGGAGAACTCTAGGGACCAGAGTTCCTTTAGGGGGGAAGACTGTGAGAACCCGTACTTTCCCAGCATTATTTTATTCTTTTTATCCGTGCTTCTTAAATTTTCCAACGCATTACGTTTTCTTGTATTGTTATATGTAAATCCTGAGATTTTTAAATTATACTTTTCAAGTATTTTCTGATCGTTGATAAATACTTTGTATGGAATTATAAAAAATTTATTTTATTTTTCCATATTTAATTTAAATCAAAGTTTTTGATTTAAAATCACCCGCGTGCGTTTTAAAACGAGTTTATTCAAAATCAATGTACAACGAGAATTCCTAGTGATCGCGATACTGACGGATGCCCAAAAGCTTACGTTTATTTATCAATTGTTTCGATAATTAATATTTTCGACGATTCGTTTTAATTACGTATTAAGTCGTGTCGAAAATCATATAATCATTTTTATGATGCATTGAAACTTTTGAAAAGTATTTTTACGAAACCCGAGCCCCGTAAATATTTTCAGTATTTACCAATAACCATTTTCCACCCTTTAAAAACTATTATTTGTTTTTAAATCCACAAGAATGCAAACTTGGCAATTTGACCCTCCACCATACTATATAAACTAAATTTTAACAATTTCATTTCATTTTACCAAACAAAAACACACACACATAGATTTTGCTCTCTCCTCCCTCCTCCTCATTTATTCCGCCACCACCCACACCATAAAACACCCTCAAAAATTATTTTTGATTAAGAATCTTGTTAAAACAATCAAAGACCCATATTCTAAATGTTCTTGTGATTCCATTGATACAAGAACTTCACACATGCATCAAAATTTCATGATTTTATGAATTGGTGGTTGGAAAATGTTTTGATCATCTTGCATGTGTGGTATAAGCATTGATCTTCATGCTTTCATGTTAAAAAGGTTGACTTTTTATCTTTGATTTTTGTTAAATTTTACATACAAGTGTTTTTAGGAGTGTTTGGTTGGTGGCTATGATAATATGATGATTCTATAGGTATGAGAATGATTGGTTTTGGTTGGAAAATTGATTTGACTTGTTTTCTAAAAGTACAATTAGGACAGCAGGTCTTTAACTGATTTTTCGTGGGTTTAAGTTCTGGGAAAGATTAAGATTATTTGATATTGTTGTAGAGTTTTCCGAGACGGTCGTTTTGGTATAAGATAAAGCTTCTAAAACATTACGTATCAAAAGTTATGCTAGTTTTAGTTTTCGTGTACCGGGAGACGCAAGTCGGCACAATCCGAAATTGTGGCTGATTTTGGGTCGACTCCCGGGGACTTTAGGCTTGGTTAGATAAATGTATCTACTGGTTTTCAAAGTTTACAAACTGAGTTTGATGAGTCTAGTAGTGGTTTCAAAAGACGGATTGTCGAGTTAGTACTTTTAAAGTGGTCCAAACGGTTTTACAAAACAAGTGTATAAATCTGTCCCAAATTTGGAGTCGAGTAAAGTGTTGAGATGATGGATTTTAAAGTGTGAACATTGGCTCAAATTTTGGTGAGGTCTTATACAAGTTATAAGTGACCTTGACACCAATTTTCATCTAAAACGGATAATTCTAGACAGGGTAGATCGGTGTGTACATTCGGGGTATGCTTGCTGATTTTATTTTGAACACTTAGTTCAATGTTTGTGTTGCCTGAGTTTGAGTATTCACCATCGGTCATGGTGACTTATTCAAGTGCTTAGTCATTATATAAATGACTTAGCTACTGGTCCAAGTAAGAGTAAATGATAGTGTGACTTGCGTTGACTTGGCATCGTATAACGGGTCATTTTCAAGTGTTCAAGTGTTTTAACGAATAACGTTGGATAAATGGATTCATTTGGTTCGTGTCAATGGTTTTGAAACATGAATACTTTGAAAACATTTGAGTCATATTATATTTGGTACATATCGATACTTGAGTTCGAGTCTTAACGCGCGCCTTATTTTGATAGGTTGCGGCTTTCGTTTTCCCGGGCATTCATATCGTCGGCGATCGTCTACCACTACCATTTCTACTCAGTTGTTGAGTACCGTGATTGACTTACCTCGTGGCTAAGGTGAGTTCATAGCCCCTTTTTACTTGTACATGATTTCTAAACACGGGGTGAGATTTTACATGGTGGAACACAACCATTTAAAAACTGTATGCTATCCAGAACTTGTATGCTATCCAGAACATGTATGATTTTCAGGTTTCCAATGTTATTATTGCTTTTTAGTCTAGCCTTAAGTTTCCTCTCCCGATCATGAACCGTTAATTTCGAGTACTAAGCGCGAATGTTGTGGGTGGATCCATCGGGATTGACTGTCCCCGTCTCAAGTACCTTGACGCACTGATATATGTTTTATACTTGAGTATTTAGGCTGAATACTCCCTAGAGGAACTTACATTGAGTTAAGCTTCGGTTCATGAACTGAAGAGCAATAATAATGGTTTCGGACTATGGTTGACGAACCAAACTCCATACTACTTGTTTTACAAATGAATGCTTGTGTTCCACACCTTTATTGCTAAACCTATGAATTTCACTCAACTTTATGTTGACGATTTTACATGTTTAATCTCAGGTATTATTACTTAGCTTTGCTTAGATGGGAGCCCGTAGGATATTATCGCAACTTGGAGATTTCTGTGATGCTTTTGAAAGATTGGTTTTATATAAACTGTCATAAGCTTATTCTATCATTTGGGCAACTTTATGTTATAAATCGAGACGAAATAATATAATTTTTCCGCTTCTAAAACTCTGGGACCTATGTTTAAAAACTCTGAACTTTTATGATGTAATACATGTTTTTATTTCGTCAGCTTTGTATGAACTGTAATTCATTGTTTCTTTTACTATGACGTGTTACCCCCTCGTTGCCTAGTTGTTCCATGTCAGATTTTGGGGGTCTCACATTACCAAAGACATACAATTAACAAATAACAAACATATAGGTGTCTATAAAGTATCACTTAATCAAACATTAAATAAATACTAAGAGGAAAAGGGGTTCCTCAAATGCAATCCTAAGGCTCCCAGCTAGCCACTCCTATTCTCACACTTAACCACATTCTCACCTGAAAGAGACACTAAAACACGTCAACATAAAGTTGGTGAGAGTCATAGGTTTAGACTCCAACGCCAAATCAGTTATAAGCTGTGAATAACAACCATTAACAAAAGAACATATGGACAATGTGCTACAATTATGTATTAACAACTAGCATTCAAGATTAACCAATCACCACAAATCCAAGGCTCCAAGCCTTACCAATAACCACAATTCCAAGGCTCCAAGCCTTACCAATAACCATGGTTCCATAGGCGCCCATACACCTATGAACCAATCCCAAGGCCCCGCCTTGTCAACATCCCCTTGGTACCAAGTCAAACCACAATAACTGAGACGGTACGTGTCCCCCCGATCCAAATCATAAACACAATCAAGAATCACATAGCAGTTAATCACATAAGTGTACACACAAGTCCATCACAAACCAGAAAAACATTCACAACATTCTTTACAAAACCATACGGTGTCTCTTCCATTCCATCTGGAAATCAAATCATAAAAAGACATGGGACTATGAAACTCACCTGAACAAGCTTCTCCAAGTATCTGCGCTTTAGCAAAATCTAAACACACAAACGTATACAATCAAGACATGAACCACATACCAAAATGGCTCATCAATCTATGATGGATATCTAACCTTGTCCTACAACTTAACCCTATTTATATGCCATATGCATCTCATGACACCCCTCTATAAAGCCCTTAACTTAGTTTAGTTCATAACTCGCCCCGTTAACATTTAACCCAAAACAGTCTCCTTTTTCATACCTTAAACTATGGGTCGAACACCCCCTTAACCAAATCAACTTCCTCTGTAAAAGAAACCCTATGCCCTTACATGTGTTAGCTAACTCTCCCTTTTGGTCGCAACCTTGAAGACACTGTTAAGGCCTCCACACACACACACACACACACACATATATATATATATATATATATATATATATATATATATATATATATATATATATATATATATATATATATATATATATATATATATATATATATATATATATATATATATATATATATATATATATATATATATATATATATATATATATATATATATATATATATATATATATATATATATATATATATATATATATATATATATATATATATATATATATATATATACTTTTACCTATCCAGAATTTACTGATTTTGAACATATGAAAAGTTTGTTATGATCAGAGGGTCTTACCCTAACCCATTTGTTTAGCCCTCCTCCAGATCTTTTATTTAATATATAATCTAAGTCTCATGTTCGTTTGAAGGTCCAATTATACTTCTAAGTACCCTAAACATCTTAAAACATTAATTTAAACCCGACTGATTTCAAAACTGTTTTGACCTCCGACTGTTGTAACCTGTTTTTGACCCACTTCCCGACCTCCAATTTAGTTCTCGTTTCTTGCATTTGAAATCCAACTCAAATACATTTCCAGGGGTACCAAGATCGAAATTTAAAAGTTTGTAAAACTCTAGATATGATCAAAACAATGACCCAAAAATTCTGCTAGTTTTTAATGACGAATTTAAAATGATGAACCTAATTAATCATACATAAACCCTAATTAAAACCTAAAAATGATTTACAATGATAAAAACCCATTAATTACATCACTAATTACAGGTCATTAACAAACCCTAATAAAAAATTATGAATCTCAACCATAAACCATCATATTAAGTTACATATACGTAAATTAAACGTTAATTGTCATAGTTTTAGTGTGTACCTTAAACCCTAATTGAATTATTGGGTTTTTCTTGCTCCTCCGTTGATAGAAACCACTGAGATTAGAGTTATGGAAAAGATAAATTCGTTTTTGGGGCTAAAGGGGGTAATATGGGTAATTAAAACTAACCAGGAAGCCTAATAGTACTCAAACTGGGCTCCTCTTCCTTTCCTTAAGCAAAATTCGGCCCAAAACCAAGTCCAACACCCTATGACCTACTTTTTTTTAATTATATTACTGTAAATTAACTATTAATTATTATTACCTTAAATTTCCTTAATTTATTTCAGCTCCTAAAGCCTCCCGAACCCCAAAACCGTTAAACTAGTCAAATTTACGCGTATACCGTAAAAGATGTAAAATATACGGTTTTATAAAAACTCTTGAAATATGAAATAAACCAATTAACTAAGTCCTAAATGACTTAAAACCATCCCGAAAAATACTCCCGTGACTAATTACCTCATCCAAGACCTCTAAATGCTAATCCTTAAATCGTAAAAATACGATTTTCTATAATACATATACGTATACGTAAAACAACGAAATAACACCATCTCATTTCATAGTCACTACCATGTGGGCTCATGAACATAAAATAACCGTTCCTCGATTTACTTATGAGTACCATATACCCATAAACGATATCCAAACCACAATCTATACACACCAATTAGCACATAAACACGTAAAGACACGTAACTTGCACAAAATAAAACTAAATGACGAACCTAAAAACCGCGGTTGTCACATTAAAATACACCCTCGTCTTCATGCTTTAATTTTTTGTATGAACGAGGGTATTTTAGTCATTTCAATTAACAAAAGGACCAAAATGAACTCCAAGATTTCCCCACGGATTGTTTTTGCAATTTAGAAACTCAACAGACTAAACGTGTAATTTGGCCAAACCACACAGACTATTTTTGCAATTCTCTGTTGCTCTAATATGGTTTTCGAAACGAATTCTCTATCTCTTGCAATTCTCTCTTGCTCCAATTACTTGACTAGATCATGATTCAACCGGTTTAGATCACGATTCAACCGGTTTAACCAGCCATCTCGAATTTATCTTTACTATGAAAAAAAGAAAAGAAAAGGATATTCCTTGAAGAATTGGCTTTTGGGCATGGCGAAAGGGTGTTTTGTCATGTCGGCATGACCACCTCTCCACCTGTATTGAGAAATAGAATCATTCATTCAATCAATCAAATAAAACCGGTTCGTTCGTCGACACCCGTCGTTTGATAAATACTGTAGTATATTCTTTGTATAAAAAACAGAGAAAAGAAAGAAATTGAAAATTGAAAATTGAGAAATAAGAATGGGTGCATCCTCATCTACGGAGAAATCATCAGTATCAGCTGAGCAACGTGAAGCTGAATCATTAGTTGCCTCAACAGGAGCTCTTACCCTTGTTAAAAATGCATTCTCTAATCTTCTTATTAAACCCGACCTTCAATCCATTCCCATCACTTCTTTACAGGTATTTATTCATTTATTATTCCATTTTCATCTTTTTTTTTTATTTAACTTTCTTAAATTGTGAATATAATTTATTATTTCCTGCTTGGGATTTCTAATTCTCTACTTTATATAGCTGCCTCACCTGCTTTTGGGCTTACCTCACTTTTTGTGTCTTATTTTCAAAATATTTAGCTTATATAAGCTTAACATATCATCATAAGGTTATGTTATACAAGCTGAAAACTTTTAAAAGTAAGCAGCAAAAAGTGAGCTTAAGAAACATGAGCCCAAAACCAAGCCCTAATCCCGTTATATAAGACAAAACATTGGAGTGCTTTTTTCGGATTTTATAGTTATGTTTCGTAAACTCACTTTTTGTGGCTTATTTTCAATCTTTTCGGCTTATATAAGCTTACTATGTCGTAATGAATGTACAAGCCGAAAAGTTTTTAAAGTAGCAGCAAAAAAGTGAGCTTAAGAAACATGAGCCCAAAACCAAGCCGTAATCCCGTTATATAAGACAAAACATTGGAGTGCTTTTTTCGGATTTTATAGTTATGTTTCGTAAGCTCACTTTTTGTGGCTTATTTTCAATCTTTTCAGCTTATATAAGCTTACCATGTCATAATGAAAGTGTATAAGCTGAAAAGTTTCAAAATGAGACACAAAAAGTGAGCTTACGAAATATAAGCCCAAAACCAAATAAGCGATAAGTTATATAAGACAAAACATTGGAGTGTTTGTTTCGGCTTTTATAGTCGGCTTATGCTTTGTAAGCTCACTTTTTGTGGCTTATTTTGAATGTTTTCAGCTTATATAAGCTTACCATGTCATAATGAAATTGTATAAGCTGAAAAGTTTCAAAATGAGACACAAAATGTGAGCTTACGAAATATAAGCCCGATACCAAATAAGCGGTAAGCTGGCTATAGAAATATACCAATATCACTTCCCAAACACACATATACTCAACTTAGAACTACCTTTCGCTCGTTTCAGAAATATAAGCTATCTTTTGGATCCTATATGATTTTAAATAAGCTCAAAAAAACGAGCTTATATAAGTTTAACATATCGCGATAAGCTTACAAGCTGAAAAGTTTCAAAATAAGCTCCAAAAACTGAGCTTACTAAACATAAGCCGTAAACCCGTTATATAAGACAAAACATTGGAGTGTTTGTTTCGGCTTTTATAGTCTGCTTATGTTTTGTGAGTTCACTTTTTGTGGCTTATTTTGCATCTTTTCTGCTTCTATAAGCTTACCATGTCGTAATGAACTTGTATAGGCCGAAAAGTTCTTAAATTGGCCATAAAAAGTGAGCTTACGAAACATAAGCCCAAAACCAAATAAGCGTAATCCCGTCAGTGGCGGAACCAGGAAAATAGGATGTGGGGGGCATTTTTTTTTACAATAGCAACAAAATGTGGAAGAAAAACTATGATCGAATATCGAAATGATAAATCGAGTATTTTGACTTAGAGATGAAGGATTTATACGGTTTTTAAAGTGTAAAATGTTGGGTTTTAGTACGTGGGTGGGGGTGGGTGGGGGGGGGGGGGGGGGGGGGGGGGGGAGATTTGAGTTTTGGGTGGGGCGCACTTTCGAGAAAAGATAAAAAAAAAAAAAAAGTTACACTAAAATATCGTCTTGTTCGGCTAGCCATGGAGGGTACCGCCCCCCAAACCACATGAGTGGATCCACCCTTGAATCCCGTTATATAAGACAAAACATTGGAGTGTTTGTTTGGCTTTATACTCGGCTTATCCTTTGTAAGCTCACTTTTTGTGGCTTATTTTAAATCTTTTCAGCTTATATAAGCTTACCATGTCATAATGAAAGTGTATAAGCTGAAAAGTTTCAAAATGAGACACAAAAAGTGAGCTTATGAAAGATAAGCCCGATACCAAATAAGCCGTATAGAAACACCAATATCACTTACCAAACACACATATACTCAACTTAGAACTACCTTTCACTCGTTAATAGATAAAAAATATCTATATGATTTTAAATGGGTATTATCACTTCTAGAATTCGCACGAGATGAGATCAGATGCCAGAATCATCAATGCTTGGCAGAAATGCTTCTATTGCGTGTTTAGGGACAAGTCTCTATGACATGAATCAGCTTTTCTGCCTAATATTGAACCCTAATTACAGTTACAAGATATTGTGTCTAACGGGATGCTTGACATGAATCAACTTTTCTGCCTAAAATGAACCCTAATTATAGTTACAAGATATTGTGTCTAACGGGACGCTTGACATGAATCAACTTTTCTGCCTAAAATGAACTCTCCCGGACAAGCCATAAATTGCTTTGTATCAATCTATCACAAAGCTTCAAGTGAAATAGTGGCTTATCAGTGTCTACTGTTATTACAATCCAAATTAACCTTCTTATGAGCAATTTCTATTTAGTGAATCGTAATGGTTTGCATGTTGTGGCAACAGAATGAACTGTCTATATATGTACGAACAAGAAAGAAAATGTGTGATTTTAAAATGTCCGTTGTTATTAATTTCAGGAATGCTTTGAACTATCCATTGATTACCAAAGTTGTGAAGCACCCTTCAAACCGGAAGCATTTCCCACATTACTGAACCATGTTGGCCGTTCAATAGTTGATCAGTTTTTTATACCACAAAAAGACAGTCTAAATTTGATTTCATTCTTAAATGGCTACACCAAATGCTGCGGGAGGATGCCGACATCGACTTCGTTAAATAATTTACTGAAAGTATTTCAAATGGCAGTTGTCAAGTCAGGAGCCACAACAGGATTACAAGTCGAGTCTACTGAGGACGACTATAAGATAAACGGGTATCTAGTGCCAGCTGACTTGTTATCGCTTCTTTGGATGTGTTGGGTCATGTCTTGGAATTCTAGAAATACAAAGTTATCTAAAGAGAGTGAAAAGTTTGGTCTACCGGATATTAATAATTTAATAATATCGGCTGTTTCATCCTGTGGTGAAGGTGGTGCTGAACTAAATATGTGGGATGATAGTCTTATAGGGTCTGACATACAACTTCCTATAGGGAAGCTTCATGGGTGGGTTCTAAAAACGGTGCCTAACCTTCCTGATTGCTTAGTGCAGTTCGTTCATTCAAGACTTTCTATCGCCGCATCTCAACAGGTACTTCATTATTTCTTATTATATGGAAGGTCGTTATAAGATACTTGTAGCAGTAACTTATGTGGTGATTTGGTCATATTAAAGACAGAAGTTTTGACTCATATACTTAAGAACACATAATAAAAGTCCCCGTAAATGCTTTTCCCTGATCCTGTGTTGTTGAAATAATTTCTTTCCTCAAACATAGTTGATCACCATTTTTGAACTTTAATACTTTATCATCCAAGCAGTGAGCAAACGAGCATGTGCTTGCCTGTAAATATCCCAAGCAACTAGTGGGAATAGGTGTAAAATCCAACGGACTTAAATACATTCTACTGGTTCTTGTAATTGTTTTTATATCGATTATTGTAGCCATTTGACTTCAAGTAATCTGTGCACGTTTGTTTCAAAAGAAGCAATAAACGTGTCCTTATGTCCTTTGGTAGAGATGTTTGTAGAACAGCATATTGTTTATGAAGAAGCTACACACATGCACATAGGTGGAACTAAACATTCTCAGGCTTAAGTTAAGGTGAATAGTAGTGATTAATTATAATTCTCATGTTTTCGAACTAAACTATTTGTATACACATGTGTGCGCATTTGTCATGTAATTGATCTCGTATTACACTACATATTTGTAACTATATTTGGTGAGTTTTTTACTAGTCGGTGCTAAGTGGAACTATTCTCGGTTGCAGGACAAAATGGAACCAACATCGTCATCTACCAATGATGGTCCCATAATATCGCAATCCAGGACCTATCTTCTGACGCCTTGCAGGGCCTGGTCCATTTCTCTTACCCTTAGGGGTACTATGCGTGATGAAATTCTGAAAACATGCTTTGAGCCTGATTCTGATGAAGTGAAAGAAAACATACTATACCGGTTTGTCTCTTTTTTTATCTTAGTTTAAAGTTGACTACTTGGTATCTGAGCTGGGCTATGTTTTGTTTAATTAAGTTGAGTTGAAAATATCATCTTGGAATATCTCGAAGAAATAGTAAGGGGTGTTTAAATGTGCGTTTACACTGATTATGTTGATTTGGAGGTGCATTAATCGGTAACTAGTGTTTCAATGAAGTGATATGGTTCTGATATGTCAAAATGATCACATTTGGACAATCATACTCGGAGCTACTAAAAAAATCCATCATCAATATATATATATATATATAAAATTACCGAACTATCTCTTACTTTAAGTCTTTAAGCAAGTTAATATCTATTTACCCAAAAAAGCAAGTTAATATCTCACCCATGCTGTAAAATGCAATCATTGCAATCAATTGCGCATCCAGACACCCATATATGCTATATGTTATGGCCTACCTTCAATGAAACCTAGTTTTTTGAGATTTCTAGATTTCATATCCTAGATCCCTCATCCCCCACACCCATCCAGTGCTTTGATTCATAATTTCAGCTTTTACTCACAACTAAAAATGATCTCAGTTTTTATTCAACTTTTGTATTTTTCATTAGTCTGTTCCTGCATGCCCAACCCTACAAGCTTTGTCATGGTAATGAACTTTTACGATATTGGCATGGAAAAAGGGCACCATTCGACCATTTTACTCACAACTGTAAAGTCATATTGCCCAGCATAGTCTCTCCCAACTTCAAAGAAAGAAAAATTTACATGTCTATATTTGAACACTGCTTATGTATAGAAATTGACACGAATGGGGCATTAAAACTAATGACTTCATCTTATGTTTCATGAGTGGCATAGGATTATTACGATTATTTTCATAAATGCATGAAGTTAATTTATGTTCTCTTAACCTCTGATTACTGAAAAATCATGTAGGTCGGCTCTTCATGGGAAAGGTTTGAACAGGCTTTGGTCGAATGTTGAAGGATACAATGGTCCAATTCTTCTCCTTATATCTGCTACTTCAGAAGATCATAGTTGGATAATTGGTGCACTTACTCACCAGGGTTATGAGAACAAGGACACGTTTTATGGAACTTCTGGAAGTTTGTATGCCATAAGTCCAGTTTTTGATCAATTTACATCTTCAGGTGCATAAATCTGAAGCACTTTTGTCTTTTATCTTTTATAAAGTACGATCAAGTACAGATTGGGCAAATTTTGACCTGTTTTGTTTAGCTGGTTCTACATTTGGCGTGTTAATATTGTATTACAACCCTTTTTTTTGTTGATAACCATGGTTTATATGCAGGTAAAGAGAAGAATTATATGTACAGTCACCTGCACGCACCTGGTTATGAGGCGAAGCCAAAGCCCGGGGGACTTGCATTTGGGGGATCCATCAGGAACGAGAGAGTATTTATAGACGAAGATTTCTCCAAGATCACTGTGCGGCATCATGCGTATGACAAAACTTACCAACCTGGTCCCCTTTTTCCAAATCAGGTACATTCCTGATGCACAAACTAGTATTATTGTCTATCTTTTATCACAGTTAGTGAGTTATTTTACCATGATCGACATCCATTTTCAGTGTAAAAATATATGTTACAGACAGCAATGTCGATTTACTATACGTAAGGATGGGTCGATTTATCTCCAACGGTCAAAGGTATAAAGCGAAAAAGAAAAAAAAACTAGCCATAAAGAGACGGGTCAAGACCTTATATCTCTTTATTTAAAAGTTCACAACCTCCTAAATTGTTTTATTAAAAAGAGGATTTCTATTACTACCTTATAGGACTGGTAATCATGTTTAATACCTTACATCATACAAAATTAAATAATTGTAAAAAGACATCGACAAAAAGTATTGTCTATCGCAGCCGAACCTAACCCACTTTTTAACGGCACTAGCTTTCTTTTATAACTTTGACATATTACCCAACCAACCAATCATACTGCCACCAAAATGTACTACATTCTGTTCCAGACGTTCTGCATTGAGATGGATGATATGAAAACCATATGTTTTAAGGTGTGCTTCTATGCGTAGTGAAAGTGTACGCCCAAGGTGTGCTTCTATGAAACATTATAAGCATTAGACTAGAGGGGATCATTTTCAAGAAAACTAACTAAGAAAACAGGTCAGCTCTATGGGTAGTCACCAAAAGTGGTACGCCCAAGTTTTTGCAACTTCCCTAGTTGACTTATGAAAAGATTGGCATAATCATTTTAATTAACAGGTATAGTGATCGTATTTAATGTTTTTACTTATTTCAGAAAATGGGGAAAATATGAAATAGAGAGTGTTGGTGGGTAAAACCAACCTCGTGTGAGTGTGTGACCAACACTTGTTACCCAGCCAACCCGACGTGCCAATTTTGCCTTATATAACGTAGATTGTAGAATGTATTTGCAAAGATGAAATTATTTTGAAGAAAATGATCTAGAAAGTCTTTTTGAGTTAAGAATACTCTTTGCCTGGCTTTTTACTGACTGTTCCTTTTTTATCTGTATATCTTTACGGGGTGTTCTGTTGCAGAAAATATACTGAATCAATACATATATTGTAAAATTTCTACCTTTTTACCTACACTCGATTATAACTCTTGTATCTGGTTTCTTGTAGGGGTACTTGCCTACCGAAGCTCAAATTTTGGAGGTGGAAGTATGGGGATTAGGAGGCGAAAAGATAAAGCAACTTATGAATTCATTCCAGAAGAGAGAACAGCTTTTCACTGAACAAAGGCGAAAGGTAAATTTTCACGCTTGATGTCATCATGATCAGACGTGAAAATGGGAAAATAAAGGGACCAGAGACCAGACCAATCTAAACAACTCTGGTTTCGGTTTAGTTGGTCCAAAACTAATGATTTTTGAAATCAGAAAACCAAGAACTAACTAATTATAGCTGGTTTTTCAGTTTTGTGGATCCAGATCGAATTTTGTACACTTGAAGTCAAGATATTCCCTTGCTTTAGTTCTTTTTTTACCGACTTTGTTCTTCATTGTAGGTCGACTTAAAAACTTTCTCGAATTGGGAAGACTCGCCAGAGAAGATGATGCTTGACATGGTCTCAAATCCCGGTGCTGTTCGGCCTGAAAAGAGATAAATCAATTTCCTGTGAAGGTATATATTGGTTATGGTGCAGTTGAATAAAGGCATTTGTGTGTGATGTCAATACAGGTTACCGGCTTTTTTGTTGCTTGGGCTTGGTTGAGTCTAATTGATCATAGAATCAATAGCAGTCTTGGATTGAATGAAGTGAGATTAAAGACAATCTATATGTATATATGTAATTGTATAACGGAAATATGCAACTAAAATATAGCTCTTTGTATTCATTTAAAAAGCTCACTGGGAAATATATTTCACAATTGTTTTGCTTATGACATCAGAGTTCAAACTCCCAACGACCGAGTTACCTATTAGACGAGATATATGAAATGCCTGTTCTTTCAGTTTATTCATATGTCCATTCTGTTCTGTTTCATAAAAAGATACTTGTCAAAAAATTTAACGCATTTTGGGACTTTGGGTAACTTTTAGATTGATCAATATGTTTTGCACTTAAGCAAGTTTTTTAACTGATTCATTCAGTTCGTTATTTTTATATAACGAAAATAGGCTCGTTCTAATTGGAATTGCCCCTATTAGGTTCTCCGCTGCTCAACTGGGTAATCTGTTGAGAAATAAGGATTGCATGTATCAACCCTACATGCAGATAAGGCGCATCATGCCAGACGTGTTACCATGCTTTTTCGTGGTTACCTGTTATCTTATTACTTTGTGCATACTTTACGTCGCCAAGCGTCTTCCTAAAAACAGGTGGCTTTGTATCTTGTAGACTTATGGTAATTGATGCATCTTCTAAATTCTTTAAAATACACCAGGGAGAAATCTATGCTGCATTAGATTAGGCTATTAGCTGACACGATGTTCTTGTTTACAAATGACTATGTCAAACCGATGCATGGCAATAGTGCATCAGCTATCACTGTGAAGTTCATTAGTGGTGCGTCCGAGTTAAACTTTGCAGAGCTTAACTCGCCACGGCAATGTTATGCATGGCCTGGAAAATTTGTCTTTTTAAGGATGTTTCTTATAAACCAAATCTTTTTAGACTATAAAGAAAAATTCTGAATTCGGCTCGAGCTCGGCTAAATATCTTAATACATTACATCTAAGGCATAAGAATACAGAATATACATATGAGAACATATATATTACTCAAGATTGATGATAACTTGGGCCGAGTCATAATAAGCCCGAGCTCGAGTCGTTATACATTGGGAAAATAGACAAATAAGTTACTAAAGTTTGCTTAAATGTTCACCTAAGTTACTAAAGTATTTTTGGTTACAAATCAGTTACTTATGTTTAGTTTACCTGTTACTTAAGTTACTCCTTTTGTTGCAACCTTTTGTTGCCGGTAACTCCTGACGTGGCATATAATATTAATGGGTTAAAACACAAAAATGTTACCAAAGTTTTCCAAAATGTTCATCTACGTTACTAAACTTTTTTTTTGTTACAAATAGGTTACTAAAGTTAAGGTAGCAGGTTAAATAAGTTACCATGTACAGTATGTTTTAACCCTTGGTATTAGGTAAGTGCCGACGTGGAATTGCTTATTTTTTATTTGTTTAAAGAGTAAATTATCTTTTATTTTTAAATTATGTGTATCCTAATAACACATGATTCAAGAAAAAATGATCGTAGCAAACCATCTGCTCCTAAGCTATCTTCAAACTCTTTAATTTTACTTTTTCATTAAGACATGACGAGCAACTATTTCGATTGGGTTGACGAAGAAGAACGGTGAGTGTGTGTCGGATGAATGGGTGACGGTGGTTGTAGTGGTGGATCGGTTACGATGGTCGGAGGTTGTGGTGGCTGGCGAGAGTGACATTAATCTTTTTTCGGTGGTAGCGTTTTCTATATATAGATCCGGTGGTGGTGAGAACTGGTGGTGGTGGCCGTTGTGCTGATGAACGAACATTGAGGAGTCAACAACATTCTTGTTTGAGGTGGGACCCATAAAGTGTTGACGTGGCCATAACAACAGGTTACCAACAGGTTGCCCACCCTCGGAGTAACCTAATTGTAACTTTTTAAAACTTCAGTAACTCATACAATTAACCCGTATACTTGAGTAACCTTTTTGTAACAAAAAATACTTTAGTAACTTAGGTGAACATTTAAGCAAACTTTAGTAACCTATTTGTCTATTTTCCCTTATACATTTTAAGCTCATTGTTATAGCTTAGTGCAAGCTCAAAGCTCAATAAAGCTTGACTCGAATGAGCTGGAGTTACTCAGCAAAACTCGACTCGGTTGCACCTCTTTTAGTAAAAGTGATCATCAAACATCAGACTGGAGGACATTTAATTAGATATCACCTCTACTCAACTACAGGAAATCATAAAGATGATCATGAAGCTAAATCAGTAAATCTCATTCTTTATACATTAATAAAACCCGTAACATCCTTACCGATACTTCTTAGTTCTTACAAATCAAAATGAGAGCAGAACAAAACTGGCACGCGACTCGAGTTTACAAACAGATACACAACCACACCATCAAGAAAAAAAATAATGGTACGACTAACTGACAACCAAAGCGTACATTTATCTTATGAATTCATGTTACCAGGAAGAAAATCACATGGATTTCAATGCATACACTAGCCAGGCTATCTCAAATGCTGCTGCTTTACATTATTTTTGCCATTTCCTCTCTGCTACAAGCACACATAACAAAAGGGAAATATGTGAGACAGGTCAAAGTTTCCGAAAGACATGAACATAACCTCCTAAATTATTTTAATCAAAATTTTATGTTATCACAAAGATAATGTACTTTTTGGAACCATATTTGACACGCAAAATATTTTAAAATATTTTACTGGTATAGGTTTTATACGTTCTGGGTGAAACATGTTACCACAAGCACCCATTTTGACCCCTCAAGTCCTGACAAATAAATAGGTGACATATAAATAAAATCCTCAAAACTTACCTCCTTTATCAGTTCCTTTTGTGGTTTGCTGGGCCTGAGGTGAAGTCCGCTTAATGTGAGGCGAACCATGTCTGCCATTTGCACCTGGCAACGAGTGTCTCTTTTTCAAGTAAGCGTCTTTACCTTGCACATCGGGACTTGACCTTGGTGAGTTATTTGCAAGCGCTTTAGCTCTTGCCGATTCAGTCACTTGCATGTAACTCGGTATAGAATTACTACTGCTACTATCTCTCGGCTCCATATCAATGTGATCAGAACTTTGTGACCCGAAAGAATTTCTTCGCTTCGTGGGTTTACTCTCTCTAGGTAAATGGTCCAAACTATTTCTTAAACCCGAACCAAGGTTAGAACTAACAGGGGATTTTTTACTATTAGAATTTGATTTTGACTTCGATTTTTGACTGGACAACTTCTTATCAGTCTTCGATTTGTTGTTATTTGAGAGGTTGCTATAAGGCGTTCTTGGAGAAGCTGCTGGAGATGATTTGTCGACCTCATGGTGAATTTCAGTCACCAACTTTTTTGGAACATCAGATGTGCTACCCTCAACAGATTGTTTGACTCGTGACGTATCACCATTATCATCAGGCTGCAATAGTTCCCTTCCAGCAAAACTCTTCCCGTCGTGTTTATCTGATAGAGCCATAAACGAGTGAGTCAACTCAGTACCTAGGAGATCATGCTCTTCGGCACTAATACTTTTGTTATCACCAGCCTCTTTATCTAGATCTCTAGTTTCCTTTTCATATTCAACGTTTCCAGCCTCAGACGGATCTGGTGAGTCGAGCATGGATGTGACTGAAAGTTCAGTTCCGCATTCTGAACCACCGGTTCGACCCACTCTTAAACTTTCATAAACAAACGATTCTGCTGGATCAACATTTCTTGTCTGGATTGAATTTGCAGGGGAATCCACGCTGACCGAAGTCAATGAATCCTTCTTAGAAGTCAACTCCTCGAATCTTGAATGAGCAGCAATGAACGATGGATTCTTTTTTGATCCAAACACAGACTTCCTACCATCAGAATCTGCTTCTTCAGTGGCAACCCTTTTGGAAGAGCGTTTGGGTTGTTCGGCCTCATTTGTGGGCTTCTCGGGAACTAAAGGGGGCTTACTTTCATCAAAAATGATATCAGACTTTTCAAGAATCACATTTCCAGCTTGGTTTTTGGTAACATCAATCTTGTCCTGCTCGCCTGTCGATTTATTTGGTTCCATTACTTCAGGAGAAGAGACAGACGTCCACCTTTCCATCCATTTCCAGGATTCACTTTCCTCTGAAGGACTACATTTGATGTTGATTTGTCTGGTGCGTGGTGTGGATTCCAGTAGCTATTGTAGAAATTACATTGTTACTTTTCTTTTCATTTACTCAAGTAGAATATGAACAGCTATGAAATACAGGGTACCGATTTCAACCCATATATGAGTAAATAGGTTAATTTGGATTTTCCTTTATCTTCAATGTGTAATTAATGGTAACTTTAGCTGAATCAACGGGTCAAATAGGTCGAAAGTCGCCCAAAAGTGTAACACCAGTTACAATATACAGTAGACCTGAATCATTTTATATAATTGTGTGATTGTGTCGATTTTTTTACTCGTATTTAAACAAAAATTAACAAAAAAAGAGCTTGCATTTTGACCAGATCCGACCAATACCAAAATATATGACCACTTTGACCCAAAACCCTTTTCAACCGTTTGCCGCCAATTTATGAATAGTCAAACAGTTTCAGAAATAAATATGAAGCTTTATTACCTGGATAGCAAATCGGTTACTGAGTAGCTTTTCAATGGAGATATACATAGGACGTGGCTTGTTTCTGATATCTTGTATTCCCTGAAATAAGACAGAAACGACATACAAATAGTTAGTGCATGAATCAAAGGCAGAAGATAGAACAAATTTTTTTTCGCAGGCAAAAACTTGGGTTGATTGTTCACTTCCCACTTTTAACATAAACAAAATATTCACACGTCAAAGTAAGGCAAGTAACTCCAAGTTAACTTTTATGTTATCGTAATAGGAAGGTACGAAGTATTGTATATGCGAAACCCAATCCTAAAATGGAAACTGCTGCATCAATTGTAGCAAGGATAATAGTCAGTTTGATGGTATTAGAGAAATCCTATCTATCTGATATTTTCAGAAATAATGGCTCCAGGATTTTATCTGATCTAACCTTTAGACCAAGTATGTCTGGTATAGGCCTAGGTCCACAAACTTAAAACAGGAGATCTAATCAATGACCTTAAATACAAGATGGCTCATATAACCATTCATATAGAAAATGCATAAACATTGAATGAACAGTTTACGAGAAAGCATAGAGTTGCAGTTATGACACTAAACGTGCAGGTGATGCTTGTAAAGATGATATTGCCTATTTGCTTCAACATTATTGCGTTACATTACAACTAGAATAAATGCATGTGATCTGTAATACTAACAAGTTTTCCTCGAAATAAGGAATATACTAGTTTTGAAAAGGAATACTTCACAAAACTGGCACTTGGCAGGCAGCCAGGCATCAAACTTGGTTTCTTTGACCCATTTACTCATAAATGATTATATCTTTAAGAGGTCACGCGGACAAATAGCTAAAAGGGGATCCAATCATATGGGGGAAAATGGGTCGAAAATTGCCCAATGTGTTATATTTCAAATAAATTGGATATTCAAGGGCAACCCCGTAAAAAAGTTTAAATAGTCATTATGCTAAACCACATTCAATAGAGGTAAACATTATAAAAACATCTATAATCGTTGAGATAAAATAAGGCGAAAGTATAATGGAATGTGAAGACAATTATTCCAAATTTCATATGGTTATATACCTTTTTTCCAGTAGAAACTTTTCCCACAGACAGATTAGCATGACGAGAACGAACAAGAGTTTGCATCTTGACAATGGCTTGAATGCAACGCAAAGTTCCGGCAGCCCGACAACGAACTAAATGCCCTCGTACCGCAGCTTGCAGTTTTACAACTTTTTGAAGTCTCGCCAACTTTCTATGAGCCTAAACATGACATACCATAGTAATGTCAAAACTAAACATACACTATATCATTTAAACCTTATTAACTAGCAACATACGTTAGAAGTTGATGGGACAAATGGGGCTGGTTGGTAATGTTTTATAACAGTTCAGGCTGAAATGGGTCATTTATTGGTGCATGTGATACAGATCCTAATCGCTGGGGGAAAGTCTATCGGCGCAAAAATAAAACTCGAGGGGGCTAAGTGTCATTAGTTTGAAGTTATTAGCTAATTACGTATTTCTTTTATCTTGCTGTGTAAGGATCGGTATCTATATATAGACCGATCCCCATTAGGTTTTGGATCATTGGGATTTTGATTATTGTCTTTTTATTTTCTTGAACGGGAGGCTACCGGGTCTGGAGTACCGGCTGCTTATTTATTTGTTAATTCCAGCACTATCTTTGCCAATTCCAATTTGATTCGTATCAAATTGGTATCAGAGCCACTCATCTTGCAACCTGTGATTCATCATGCCGCCAAAAAACAATGATGTGGGAGCCAATTTGGAGCAATTCAAATTGGAAACCCTAGCAAGTCAAGAAGAAACCCTAAATCGATTTGAACGGATGCAGGAGTCGAATGACAGGAATAAGGTAGACGTGGATAAGCGATTTGATCGGTTGGAGGAGTCAATGGGGGAGTTGCTTCAACGTATGCAAGCGTGGCAGCCGTCCACATCCATACCCTCTACAGTCATACCCACCACCCTACCGACTAATATTACACCGCTGACAACCTATTCCGCTACACTACCACCGCTGCTGAACCAACACACAAACCAACACATACCACCTAATAGCCAAAACCCATACCCACCGTTATCCAGGACCAATTATCACCTGTCAACGGGTCAGCCTACAGCCGCCTACACCAGTTTTTCGGGACTGAGGTTTGATTCCCAGGGTTTTCCACTGCCGTATAGTCAGGTCGGGGATGGGAGTGTCACCCGTAGCCATGGGCCATCAGCTAGTTCTGAAGGGATTTTCCAGAATTACTCCGGGAATACGTATGGAGATGCGGGAGGGATATTTATGAATACCACTGGGCAAACGGTCACACCATTTGCGCAGGGGCATGAGCGCGGATGGCAGTCTGGTTCTGATCATCGTTGGCGAAAATTAAAGATGCCATTGTTTGATGGAGAGGACATCTATGGATGGGTATACCAGGCCGAGAGGTTTTTCGAGGTACAAGGACTGACTAGTGCAGGGGATCGACTAAGGGCGGCTGCGTTGAGCTTAGAAGGGTCCGCCCTATCGTGGTTTCGATGGATTAATAATCGCGAGCCTTTTCGCAGTTGGGAAGAGCTCAAGCGACGCTTGATGCACCGTTTCCAGCCTTCCCAGGATGGTAAATTGCTAGAACAATTCTTTTCCATTAGTCAACAGGGAACGGGACGTGAATATGTGACCTTGTTTGAGAAGATGGCTGCCCAACTACCTGGACTATCGGAGGAAGTGTTGGAGGGAGTTTTTATCAAAGGGTTGTCCGCTGAATTGAGGACAGCGGTGAGAACACAACAACCGGCTACTTTAAGTCAGGCTATGGATTTGACTTTGTTGATTGATGAAAGTAGAACCGGTTCAACCGGAGATCAGCCTGGACGAACAGTTACAAAACCGTTGCCGACCCGGATTGGTGGAGGGGGGACTTCTCGACTATCAGGTGGGGTGACGACAAGTGGGGGAGCCAGGGAAAAACAAACGGGGACAGGTAGACCCCCGTTTAAACGGATGACAGAAACAGAGTTGGCAGATAAGAAGGCTAAGGGGTTGTGCTACCGCTGTGACGAGAAATTTATGCCCGGACATCGTTGCCCAGTGAAGAGTTTACAAATACTCTTCATTCCCGAGGGGGACGAAGACGGGACAGAAGAGGATCAGGAAGATGAGGAGCACTTTCACCTCGATTCGGTAGAAGTCTCGGCTCACTCAGTGGTAGGTATTAATACTCCTCATACTATGAAACTTCGTGGCTATATTCGGGGTTGTGAGGTAGTCATATTAATTGACAGTGGGGCCACACATAATTTTGTGTCATTAAATATGGTTAACACCCTTCATTTGGAGGTAACGGGCACGCGGGAGACTGGGGTAATTATGGGCAATGGGATGTCCGAAAAGAGTTATGGGATCTGTCGAAAAGTTGAGTTGTTATTGCCAGGGCTAAGGGTGATCGATGATTTTTATCCCTTGGAGCTTGGTAGTACGGACGTGATATTGGGGATTAAATGGTTAAGACGGTTAGGAGAGGTTCACGTTAACTGGAAGAGGCTAACCATGACGTTCCAGAATGGGGATAACCAAGTCACGTTGTGTGGGGAGCTTGGGTTACATCGAATGGAGGCATCTCTACGTTCATTGGCACGAGGAATTTCAGTTAAGGATCAGGGGTATCTTGTGACTTTAGCGAGTCTAAACGGGGCTGAATTTCCTGAGTCTCAGGTGAATCCTGCTTTCGACACATTACTAACCGAATTTCTGGATATTTTTTCCATGCCTGCACATCTACCTCCCTCACGGGAACATGAGCATGCCATCGTTTTGAAGGGGGGCACTGAACCCATCAATGTACGTCCTTATCGTTACCCTCAATTGCAAAAGGATGAGATCGAAAAGTTGGTGGGTGAAATGATTGAGTCGGGAATTATCAGACCGAGCACTAGTCCTTATTCTAGCCCGGTTCTATTGGTGAAAAAAAAAGATGGGAGCTGGCGTTTTTGTGTTGATTATAGAGCATTGAACAAATCCACCGTGTTAGATAAATTTCCAATTCCCATTATTGACGAGTTATTGGATGAACTACATGGAGCTACAATATTTAGCAAGTTGGATTTGAAATCAGGCTATCATCAGATCCGAATGAAAGAAGCAGACATTCACAAGACCGCGTTTCGTACTCATGAGGGTCATTACGAGTTTCTGGTAATGCCTTTTGGGTTAACGAATGCACCATCGACTTTTCAATCTCTAATGAACCGGGTGTTTCGGCCATATCTACGTAAGTTCGTTCTTGTCTTCTTTGATGATATTTTGGTTTATAGTCGTAATGTGGATGAACATCGGGAGCACCTGGCTATTGTGTTCAAGCGCTTAAGGGATGAGAAGTTGTACTGCAATCGAAAGAAGTGCATATTTGGGCAGAATCAAGTGGAATACTTGGGGCATATCGTGACCTGTGATGGGGTAAAAGCAGATCCGTCAAAAATCAAGGCGATGACGGAGTGGCCGATACCGCGGAATCTCAGGGAGCTGAGGGGTTTTTTGGGTTTAACGGGTTACTACAGAAAGTTTGTTCAAGGTTATGGTAAGATTGCTCGAGTTCTCACCGATTTACTGAAGAAAGACAGTTTTAAATGGACTGAGGCCGCTACAGCCGCTTTTCGCCAATTACAAAGTGTTATGACACAGGTTCCGGTATTAGGACTACCTGATTTCTCGAAAAAATTTACCATTGAGACGGACGCATCAGGCCATGGGATCGGGGCGGTACTGATGCAGGAGGGGAGACCCGTGGCTTATTTTAGTCAAGTGTTAGGTCCGCGAGCTCAGTTGAAGTCAGTATATGAGCGCGAGTTAATGGCTATCGTGTTAGCTGTCCAAAAATGGAGACCTTATTTATTGGGACGCACCTTTACAGTTGTTACGGATCAAAAAAGTCTGAAATATTTATTGGAGCAGCGAACGGTCGTGGGGGAATACCAACGGTGGGTTTCTAAATTGTCGGGGTATGAGTTCGAGATTCAATACAGGCCGGGAAAGGATAATGGGGCGGCTGATGCTCTTTCGCGGCGTGGGGAGGAGGTCGAGCTAAAAATAACTTCGGTAACTACTGTCAGGTTACCTGACCAATTATTGCAGGATCTTAAAAAAGATTCTGAGATGGAGGCTCTACGGCTACGCCTTGAAACTGGTGCTGAGGGAATGGAGGGTTATAGTAGTCTTGATGGTGAGATTCGATATCGGGGTCGTCTTGTATTACCTCGAACATCGGAATGGATACCACGATTATTTGCTGAGTTTCACGGGGGTGCAATGGGGGGTCACGAGGGTACTCAGAAAACGTATCATCGGATGGCCAGGGAACTTTATTGGATTGGTATGCGACGGGAGGTGGCTAAACTAGTTGCGGAATGCGGGGTTTGCCAAAAAAATAAGTATTCTAATCGCTCGCCTGCGGGGTTGTTACAACCATTGGAGTTACCATTTCGGGTGTGGGAAGATTTAACTATGGATTTTGTAGAGGGTTTGCCCAGGTCGGCGGGGTATAGTGTGGTTATGGTGGTGGTTGATCGCTTGAGTAAGTCGGCACATTTCATACCTATGAAACACCCCTTTACAGCATCATCGGTTGCAACAGTGTTCATTAGGGAGGTTGTGCGACTCCATGGGATCCCGTGTTCCATTATTTCTGACCGCGACAAAATATTTGTGAGTCATTTTTGGCGGGAGCTTTTTAAATACCAGGGCACTGTCTTGAAACGGAGTACAGCTTATCACCCGCAGACTGACGGACAATCAGAAGTAGTCAACAGGAGTTTGGAGACTTATCTTCGTTGTTTTGCCTCTGAGAGGCCCAAAGAGTGGGCTAAGTGGCTTCCATGGGCCGAGTACTGGTACAACACCTCTTTTCACTCTGGGATTGGTAGGACACCATTTAAGGTGTTGTACGGTCGGGATCCACCTCGTCTCGTGAGCTACGATCGTGGTACAGCGGTCACGGCTGAGGTGGATCAGTACTTATGGGAACGGGATCGGGTTCTTGCTGAGTTAAGGGCTCAATATAACCGAGCACAACAGCTAATGAAGTCACGGGCAGATGGTAAACGTAGGGATGTTGAATTTGCTGTAGGAGATTTGGTATATTTGAAGTTGAGGCCATACCGTCAAGTTTCCATGGCAAGACGGGTTAATCAGAAATTGTCCCCGCGGTTTTATGGTCCGTTTGCGGTGGTGGAACGGATAGGACAAGTCGCTTATCGCTTACAGTTACCGGTGACTTCGTCTATACACCCGGTATTTCATGTGTCGCAGCTGAAACGGGTCATTGGTGATCACCAGGTGGTTGCTGTCTTACCAGAGGGTTTGGCGACTGAGTCACCACTTGTTCCTGCGGAGGTTTGTGGCTCACGTCTGAATGATGGTCGTCGTGAAGTGTTGATTGCTTGGAAGGACATACCTGAATCCGAAGCAACCTGGGAAGGTTTTGAAGAAGTGCAAAGGCAGTTTCCTGATTTTCACCTTGAGGACAAGGTGAGTTTTCGGGGCGGGGGTGATGATACAGATCCTAATCGCTGGGGGAAAGTCTATCGGCGCAAAAATAAAACTCGAGGGGGCTAAGTGTCATTAGTTTGAAGTTATTAGCTAATTACGTATTTCTTTTATCTTGCTGTGTAAGGATCGGTATCTATATATAGACCGATCCCCATTAGGTTTTGGATCATTGGGATTTTGATTATTGTCTTTTTATTTTCTTGAACGGGAGGCTACCGGGTCTGGAGTACCGGCTGCTTATTTATTTGTTAATTCCAGCACTATCTTTGCCAATTCCAATTTGATTCGTATCAGCATGTCAAGACGGGTCCTTTCAGGTTGACCTACAAAGCTATTTGCTCGCTTATATATCTTTTTATTATAATAATGACTTAACTATGACTAGAATTAATAATATTATTGAGCTAATAACCTACGTTCTTTATGCAAAACGAGTCAGGAGGTAATTAGCATTAAGTATAGACTTTGGGCGTGTTCAAAACAATACAAACCCAAATTGATCCATTCATAAGAAAATAGTCAAAATTGGCAAATGTAGCTAGAGGTAATGATAAGTACTCGTACATACCAAGAATTCCCTAACAGCAGTTTGGATGATTATGACAGATGATTCATCAGGGCCGGAAATGGGTTTAATAGCATTTTCATCAACAGCTTTGGTTACCGTATTAGACACTGTGCTGGCCTTGGTATTGGAAGATGACACACGAGGCAATTCTTCTGTCCATTGATTTGCGGATGCTTTCTCAGATACGGGAGTAGTGACGGGTGCTTCAGTGTTGATCACAATAGGTTCCGAAATCTTGTTCTCAGAAGAAGATATTTCGGTTATAACAGTGTTGCTTAACACTTGTTGACTGGCTGACTTTTTACGGAAACTCCATCCTCTTTTATCAGAACCTTTATTCTGAATTAGTTTCACAAGTTCACCAAGTTAGAAAAAAACTAACACATACATAAATACTTAGCATTTTAGTATTAATAGCATGTATTGTTTATCCGTTTTGCAAGCAGAAAGGTAGATTATATGGCATCAAATATGTATTGTACACTAGATATAAAAAGGAAAGTTTGCCATCCACTAGGAAGTAAAATGGACAATATCCCGTCAATGATCAAGCCAGTATGGGTAGGGAAACATAAATCCAGAAACAATTACACTATTAGTACACCACATAATAACTTGTCACGCCCAGTCGCCCACTAAATGGGCCGAATTAGGGGAACAGACTTAGAAAACATGTAGCCAGCTGAAGTAAAACCTTCATAGGTGACAAAAGCAACTCTTAAGTACCACATATAACATGACGACTACAAAACATAAGAAGTAGTTGAGTGTAAGCTATTGCTGTAATTATATAAGAATAGGGACCTATCGTGTTTTAGGCTTTTAGGATTCTTTTCATGTGCTCCATTTTAGTGGTTCTCACAACAACAACAACAACAACATACCCAATCCCGCCGGAGCGAGGTATGCAGGAGGTGAAATGTAGACAGATCCTACCCCTACCTTCGGGATAAACCCGAAAAACTAAAGAGGCTGCTTCTGGTGGACCTACGGCCAGTGTACATGTGCATAAGGGTGTGGTAGAAGGAAAGACGAGAGCAAGTGCACACTCCCTTTCTCCTGCTAGATGACTAGGCAATAAAAGGAATAACAGGTCTATGATTCTATAACTCAACTCCCATCCTAATGCCTCAAAATCAACAATGTCAAATGGTCGATAATAACACTTATCTTCAAACAATTTAAACAAACATATGGCAATCAGCAAACCTACCATTAGTGTCCTACAATAAGAGAGATACCTAAAACTAGAGGTGGCAAATCTTGCTCATTTTGATAAATATGGGCACTTTTTGATACTTTTCAAACAAAGATGGGGCACTTTTGCCCATTTTTTTATTATTGATGGGTTAAACGGGCGCATATGTAACAAACTAAATGGGCTTAATGGGCGCACATGTAAAATACTAATTAAGCTACTCGGCGAATATTATTTATTTAATTTTTTATTCCCGCCTTTCAAACAAGTTTTTTTATTTTTTAATTCTATATTTTTAGATGTTTTTTTCCCGTTTTAGCTTGCGCCCATTTCGCCCGGTGCCCGTTTAGCCCGTTGCCCGTTTTGCACCTCTACCTAAGACCTAGGTGGCAAAGCCCTAATTTTTCAGCTTTTTTTGGGACTTGTGAGCTTATAAAAGTTTATTATGATACGATAAACTTACATAAGCCCATAAGTCTCGAGATAAGCCAGCGAATTGGGGCTTATGAAATATAAGCCTAAATAAAATGAGATTTCGGGTTATATTTCATTCTAGCATATTTCGAGACTTATGGGCTTATACAAGTTTATCATATCATAATAAACTTATATAAGCCCACAAGTCCCAAAAAAAGCCGGAAAATGAGGGCTTATGAAATATAAGCCCAATTGAGCTTATGTTTGATAAGACAAAATAAACACCCCCTTAGTTCAAAAGATTCCCATTTTGATAGATTCTATAAGAATACAAATGAATAAATTTATAAAGATTCAGCCTTCAATCATATCTAGACCTTAAACCACTTTTTTCATTTCATTTTATAAAATAAAAAAAAAATATATATATAAATAAGTCAATAAAATCCAACTAATCACAAAATGTACCAAATTTATAAAATTTACTGATTTGTATTCTTATAGAATCCATCAAAATGGGAATCTTTTGAATTAAGGGGGTGTTTATTTATGAAAACGGGAATCCTAAATCTACAAACGTTGTATTTAATAGATTTGGTTTTGCTATACAAAAAGGCTAGCGGCGCAGCTTTTGGCCGTTTGCCTTCTCCTAAGATGTAAATTATAATTATTGTATAACACTATAACCACAAAACCAGATTAGCATTCAAATTAAAATTATAATTTACAAAATTATGAAACATAAGCTCAATTGGGTTTATATTTCATAAGCCTTCATTTTTCGGGCTTTTTTTTTTGGGACTTGTGGGCTTATATAAGTTTATTACGACATGATAAACTTATAAGTTAGAAAATTGGGGCTTATGAAATATAAACCGAAATTTCATTTTATTTGGGCTTATATTTCATAAGCTCCGGAGAGTTCTGGCTTACTTCGAGACTTATGGGCTTATGTAAGTTTATTGTATCATATCTAGACCTTAAACTAAACACTTTTTTCATTTCATTTTATAAAATTAAAAAAAGTTAAAAAAAAAAAAAGTCAATGAAATCCAACAAATCACAAAATGTAGCAAATTTATAAAATTACTACAAAAATCCTTAAAAAAACAATACCTGAATAAGATCATCTCTATCAACAGATTCAGAAGAAGCACCACCACCACAAGCAATAATCTTAAAACAATATCCACCACCAGATCTTCCCATCTTTCAACCAACCAATCAACAAACAACTAAATAATTGGAACTGTGTTTTATTTCATTTAAAATTAATGTTATTTCATTGTTGGAACTTGTACTAGTAGAAGCACGTGGGACTGTGGGAGTGTGAGATACTTGCTACTGACTGTTTTAATAGAATAAAAAAACACAACGGCCGGACATTAAACATGTTCCTTAAATCTAGTTTCCTTTTCCCTTTTACTTCCGCCCCCGTTTTACTAATACATACTACCTCAGTTTGATATTAAGTGTCCACTATAAAATACTCCAAGTCTTTGTTCTTGTACTTTGACCATAAATAATTGTACTTGTGTTATGCAATACTTGATGAAAGTTATATAGATAGATTCGATTTTAAAATGTATTTTTATTGATACAATTTTCATCAAGTATTATATAACATTAATAAAAATATTTACGGTCAAAATAAGATTAAAAAGACTTTAAAAAAGTCAAACTGGACACTTATTATGGGACGGAGGGAGTACTTTTCTTTCTTTTCATGTGTCAAAATTATGCAAATGCTTATCCCACGTCACGTCTAGCGCCGACGTCAAGGTCTATTTTTTAACATAGAGGTCACGTCTCACGCATTTGTCTCGCCTTGGCGCCACAAAGACGCGTCTTTTAGAACCTTGCTTATATATAATAAGTTTATAAGCTTTTGTTAAGTGTTTGAATTAGCTTATAGAATTAATAAGGTGAATTGATATAATTATTAAATGAGGATATAAAAGTCATTTTATATACTGTAATATTCATATATAAGTTCACTTATTCTTATATAAGCCTCAAATTTTTGGTTTACCAAACCTCTCTCATACTATAAGCTTAACCAAACACTTCATTTCGACTTATAAACTTATATAAACTAATAAGCTTATAAGCACACTATCTTTACTACATTATAAAGCATCTATCCTTTTGGTTGAAAATTGCTATATTTAGAAATGTTGAAACATTATGATGGTTGAAAATAACTATATTTTGGAAATGTTGAACAATTAAATGGCACAACCGTACCCAATGTCTCTCTCTCGGTCGCCTCTCTCTCTAAACAAAAACCCTACCCCTTTGCAGCCGCTGATAGGTGTGTAAACACCCATCTTTTTACCACTTAATTCGGGCTAAAACGAGACCAAACCACGTATTTAATATCATTTGTTTGGAATTATGCGTGGTCTTTGTGTTTATTGTGTTTTCAGAGCCAGCCGGATAAATATTGAAGAAAACATGGGATTGCACGGGTTTTACTGAAGAAAAAGACTCAAGATAAAGTCTATTGTCCAAGAGATGCAAAAGATTTGAAATCACTGGGCCTATTCGAAGATTTATCGAAGAAAAGGACCAAAGATGGAAGATTTATATAAGTCGAAGAAACTCAAGTCTATTAAATGAAGAAATTAAAAGACGAGTTGAATTTAATCGACGACAAATCCCGAATCAGAATCGAAAACGGAAACTTTTCTGAAAAGACGAAAAGACACAAAGAACGGGAAAAAGCCCACTCACCAACCAAAGGAAACACCTATAAATAGGCCATCCCATACACATTTTTGGGAGTTAGCTAGTTTTTCTTTCTTCCTCCCCACTCCTTCTCCTGGTTCGTGTAACACCACCACCACTAGGGTGAGTGGTGATTTTTATCTTTAGTTCTTTAATCTTGTAATTTTAATCTTTGTTTAATCTTGTCAAAACATCAATCAATCAATACAAGTTCTTGTTTAATCTTTCCATTTCATCTTGTTCATCATCATCTTTATCTTCAAGTTTTTAAGTTTTCATTTTCTTGATTTGATCTTCAAAAGTTGTTGGGTTTTGTGTTTTTGTTGATGGGATTTGTAGTTTATGGTTAGTAGATGCTTTGTGATTAGTTTATTTAAGTTTTTGGTGAAAAACTTGGTGATTTTTGGATCAAAATTGGTTTCCTTGTTCTTCGGGTAAACGACTGTTTTTATGTTCCCAGGTTCCGGATGAACTTTTCCTTCATTCGGAACTTTTTCCTTCATTCTGAACTTTTTCCTTCATTCTGAACTTTTTCCTTCATTCTGAACTTTTTCCTTCATTCGGAACATTTTCCTTCATTCGGAACTTTTTCCTTCATTCGGAACTTTTTCCTTCATTCTGAACTTTTTCCTTCATTCTGAACTTTTCCTTCATTCTGAACTTTTTCCTTCATTCGGAACTTTTTCCTTCATTCGGAACTTTTTCCTTCATTCGGAACTTTTCCCTTCATTCGGAACTTTTCCCTTCATTCGGAACTTTTCCCTTCATTCGGAACTTTTCCTTCATTCGGAACTTTTCCTTCATTCAGAACTTTTTTCTTCATTCAGAACTTTTCCTTCATTCAGAACTTTTTCCTTCATTCCGAACTTTTTCCTTCATTCCGAACTTTTTTTTTTTCCTTCATTCCGAACTTTTTTTCCTTCATTCAGAACTTTTTTTTATTAGTTATTTTTGGCTTATTTTCTCTATTTCATGCATTTGATCTTTTTTTAAGTAGCATAGAAAATCACAACCCTTTTTGTACCAAGAACAACTATTCCACTTTGAGCTGTAATCAATTCGAGAGGATACCGAGATTTAATCTGAACCCATACAAAATCATTGTATCAGCCGCCACCAAAACTCTCCACCACACCACCACCAAATACCACCCTCTACCAAAATCCTCCGCCAAAACCCACACCTTTGTCGAAATCCCAACCACCACAAAACCACGACCATCAAAATTTTTCAACCAACTTCTTATGTAAGTTTCATTCTAATCCAGTTCTCATGTAAGACAAGAATTGAAATTTGAAACTATCCATGGAAACTATTGAACAAAATAATGTTGCGTTCAACAATGTTAACACACACAAAAACATTATTCTTTCTATAAACCCTAAAGCACACAAAAGAATATTGCCGCCACCATAATCGTATAACCACCCGATCTGCCGAATCCGCCACTATTTCTTGATGGTTTAGGTGGTTTCAAGGTAGTTTAGGTTGGTGGTATGGTTGTTGGTTTCGGTGGATTTGTTTCATTTTAATCTAATCTAATATCTAATAGTTTTTATTTTCGCTTTCCCCAATTTTTGGATTATAATGTTTGATGTATCTGTTTGTTTGATGAATATGAAGGTGATTTGGTGAAGATGTTGTGGTTCATGGCTGGATGGATTTTGCCTATCATGTGTTTGATGAAACTCCTCACAGAATTTGCCTTGAGGTATGTTTTCAATTTTTGTTTCCTTTCAATTCAAATCGACTCTTAAACTCAGGTTTGTTTGAAACGACAAAGTAGGGTATATGTGAACTCAGGTTTGTTTCGAAGCGACTCGATGCTTGGGTATATGTGAACTACTTTAAATTACAAGGCATGTGAAAAGTAGATTTTATTCCATTTTTCAGTTTTAGCTTTTGTGTAGCTTATGTGTAGTTATGGGCTTTTGGTGTTTTGATTTAGGCTTAAATGTGACCGCATTAATCCGAGCTTGTTATAATAAGTCCACACCAAACCGACACATTGCCCCTGTCTTTTTCTCTCCCAAGCAAACAAACACATCACTAATCAGACTAGATCTGTTTTAAAAGATGATGGATTTTTGTGGATTTTGATTACAGACTTTAGGTCGTTGGATGGGAGTTGATGATAATAAGTATCTGTCACTCATCAATATCAACACTATGTTTTATCTACAAGAAAGGATTGTTGTGGCAGTCATAGTAAAAACAAAGTGGCCTTAAAGGGTACGTACTTCCTCCCACGAGTGGCCTGAATGGGTAACATTATAAGTCAAAAACTGATAATTATACAATAAATGTTTTATTATATAACATTTTTAGGATTAGAGTTTTCAGACTAACCCAAGTCGAATTAGCGTTTTCAGACTAACCCAAATAGCAGTCAGAAATGCCGATATCAACCATTTATCTCGGAAAGGTGGTTGAAAAAAGTAAACTTTTTTCTTGACGTTTCTATGTTCTTATTCTCATGGGATGATTATGATTGAGGTGTTTTGGCGTTTTGATCAACGTGCACTTGTTTATTGAGTCGTTGACTTACACATAATATAACAAATTTCCTATATGGTCTATATGGCATAGCCATTGTATCTTATTGCTCCTGATCAACTTTATCTCTAACAACGTAATTTGAAACAGTGAATTGGATCCAAAAAGTCTAATGCTCATTGCGGATATCATGTATTTTAAACGAACACTGTCTGACCCATTTGATTTTATAACCCCTTGGTTTCTCTATGAAGTGAGGTGCTGTACAAGAATTGATGACAAAGTTTCCGTATGGATGTGAATATTCGGAAAACAATTTAGGCAGATTGCAGCGTGTAAGGTATTGTACTCTATTCTGCATAGATGTGTACTCTATTCTGCATAGATGTGTTCTATTTTATCAACCATAGCTACTTAGTTCCAGTTTCGATTTGATTGAAGCCTCTAAGGTTATATCACAACCAGTTCGCTAATAACTTAACGTGCCTATGGGCCTAGATATGTGGAAAATGTGTAATGTGATGCAACTGTGATAAATATGGAAGTACCCTACTACTAATATTGATCGACGTGTTTGGTATCCCGTGAGTGTTACTTTTGTGCTAACATTCTGCAAAGGAAAATGCAGATGGTAGTGAGGAAGATGGTACAAAAGGCAAAGGAAAAAGGGGAAGATGGTACATAAGGCACCTGTACATATGTAAGTTCTTCAATTGTCTTTCTTCGTATAGAAAGAATATGTAAGTGTGTAGGTATTTATTTAATTTCGAGCAAAGTATAATATGTATGGTGTTACTGCACTCATATTTGCTAACCTTAGATTATGTGACATTACCTTGTTTGCTGTCTAAAATTGATATCACCAGGTTTCATTTGCATCAGGCTTATTAATCATATTATGTGCCAGTGGGTTGTCTAGAGACGCACAAAAACATTGCAGCAGTGTACGGACTACACACATAAGCTTGCATTGGTAACAAAAAGCAATGTGCTTACTGAAATGAAGATCTTAGCTGCGTGCTTAGATTCCGTACCAAAGGTATGGTTTTGAACTTAAATATAAAGTTGATTTTTAGTGCTGAATTCATGGATCTGTCTGTCTATTCTTTCAACCAAACAACTCTAGAACTACGACACCACAGGACAACAACGACCTTAATTGATTATTACCTTAAGCTTTGAAAATCTGACAAACTAACTTTACATAATGAAAAAGGGTACATGGTTTCCAAAATGTTTCACATACCTTTGATTAAATTTAACGACTTTAATTAATACTAGACATGTTTAAAATAACATCATTATTGAAATACAGTCTTAATATGAACTTTTTACAGCCTCAATTACTTTCTTTAAGTGCCTCAATATGTTCTTTTTCCGAGCGTATATGGTACGACCAAGTCTTTGTGAACGAGTTTAACTTACACATACGTCTTAAGTTTTTTCGTGATTAAGTGTACTACACTCACTATGATTATGTTCCTATTACTTATAGTTGCAGCTAAAGTTGCCAAGTATAGATTTGTTACTTAGAAATTGCTATAGAATGGAACCTTTCAATGTTATACTCACCAACTGTGTACAAAAAAAGTTTTGTTATCTCTGTGCTTATACATGGCTAGGTGGCTAGGTGAGATCCGTGATCTCTTAGTTTCTAACCATATATTTTCTTTGTTACACGCTCTTTGATCCATACTTTTAGAACTTGTCCAAGGTTGAGAATGGATTTCTGCTGCACAGATGCGTACTAGCATATTACATGGGGATCTTATGTTGTTTACTATTAAAGAACTATCTTGGATGGGATCGCTATGGTTAAGGTGAGTATGTTCACTTTGACTTTTATGACGATAGTTAATTACAATATTAGCATTTAGTGGTTCTATTTGTGGCAAATTCTTTTAAAATTTATGTAGTATCTTAATGATGATCCGCCAAAGTGCACAAAAGGATACCAGAACCTGTTGTTCTGGGTTGTATATGTTTGCTATGGCTATTGTTAGCTATAGAGGCCACGGAGTAGTAGCACAGGTTATATATCTCCATTCATTTAAAAGAAATTAATTTTATTACATTCGAGTCTATATGGTTGTGTTAACAGTAACAAAAGGATTTGATGGAATGAAAAATAATTGTTGTGTGATTAAACCTTGATTGTACTGGACATGTGAATGCAAGATTGAAGGTAAATTTTTAATAGTATTGTGTAATAATATCTTGGTGGTGAAAGACTCTTTCACAAAATAACACATATAAAAAAATTGGATTTTGAGAGCTTACTCAACAACAAACGTTTCTAATAAAGATATTCAAATGGTTTGAGTTTAGATATTCAAACGGCTATGTCTTCGTTTTGCAGATGTACTTGGGAATGCAATAGGATCCATGGATGGATGACAACGATTAAGAAAAATTAATAACATGTGACTTGAGGTGTATAGCAGCTATCATATTTAATAGAATATATGTTCTTTGTTTGATGTACGACAACCAAATGTCCAAATGTTATTTTTCGGATGTGTGGTTTTCGTAGTTTTAAATTTTTACAATGGTGTGCTATAGTTCATACATTAAAAAGTATTATTGAATATACAAGTGCCTAGCCATTACACTTGTTTCGTATTAAACCATTTTACTTATATGTTGTTTGATAAATGCTTATTTGACATTTTATCTAAAATTGAATTATTGCATGTTTTGAATCATTCCATTACAATTTGATCTTATCACGATATGACGTATATTTAATTATCTGTCACGAGGAAATTTCCGCCGCTATGCGCGGGTAATCGCCTAGTATAAGCTAAAACAAACACCCCTAACTAGTTAATGTGAGACCATTTACAATAGTTGAGGCAATTAATAACTTTTTATTATTTTAAAAAAGAATTATCATATGTTTTAAGCATTGCATTTAAAGTTTTTTTCAAAAGTTTTTTTAGAAAACTTGAAAAGAATCAAGTCATTTTTTCAAATCTTACTTATTAAATATGATGTGCATTAAATGCCATAAATACTTCAAGATTTTAAATCTTTAAAGATTTGAGGCATTATTGATACTCTAAGAGCATTTACAATGCAAAAACCATGAAAAGCTTTTTACAATTTTGTAAAGTTATTAAAAAAGCTTTTTTGCATTGTAGTAAAAAGGTTTTTCAATAACTTTTTACCAGTGTTGCAAAAAAAGGTCTACAAGGCCGATTAATCACCGCACGTAGTTGTGTGCGAACCGCGTATTGGTCGTATACGGATAGTGTTAGACGAAATCACAATCTAAGTAGGACTGTTATTCACCTAAAGCAAGGGGATATCCACTATCCTTATTTAGAAGATAAGCATCAATACCAATATGTTAATTATCCCTTGCTTGGGGCTCAAGATTCGGTAAATCCAACTAGGGTTTTACCGCCTATATAAAGAACCCTTTAGGTTCCATAAAGGTACGATTATCACACTATTCTTACCCTAACCGATTATCTTAAACTTAAAACGATTACTTACTCTCACGCCGGAGCCTGATCATGGGAAACAATATCACGGTAAGTGATGTAGTAGAAATGTAACTTGTTTTAAGAAAAACAAGTAACAATGGCAAGTATTAAGTTTCAACGTTTAGGAAAAAGCGAAAACGACGTGGTGAGTTCGTTCTCAAAGGAGGTGTGTAGTTCTGATGCCAAAATTAAAAACTTTATTTGGATTAGTTTCGTTTTTGGTGAGAGAAAAGATGAAAATTAAAGATGGATTACGCTAAAAATTAAAATACGACGAAATCGCGTTTTCACGCGAATCGAGACGAAAAATAAAAATAATTAAAAAAATTCTAAAAATTGCAGTTAATTCCTAAAAAGTCTAATAAGAGTGAAAAATCAATAAAACTTTTGAAACCTCTTATTTAATTATTATTTAATTTTAAAAATCTATTTAAAAACCAAAAATTAAAATAACTAAGAAAAAATCCAAACCAAGATTTTACTAATTGTAAACCTAAAACATATTATTTAACAGTTAAAAAGTATTTTTCAAAATTTTTAAAACTTAATTAACTATTTTTAATGACTTTATAAAAACAGAAATAAAAATAATGATTAAAATAAAAAAAAAGAGGGAAAATCTTAAATTTTGCCAGAAAATCCTAAAAGTATACTAGTTTAAGGAAAAAATAAGAACACGTGATAAGCTATGCTAAATAAGCCACAACAGCTCAATTAAGCTACATCTTATTATTTCAAAAGAAAAAAAAGGTCTTAAATTAAAAGAAAAAGACGAAGTGTAACCAAGAACAAGCTTGGTACACTGGTATGGACTTGGACTCCCACTCGATGGGTCACAGGTTCAAGACCGAGGCCTTGCTTTTTGTTCTTTTTATTATTTTTTTATTTTTTCTTGAGGCATAATCAACCTCAATAAGTAGTTACTTATTGGGGAGGTGAAATAAGCAAAAAAACAATAAGCCAATAAGCAAAAACAAGCAACAAAACAGTCCAGATAAGCAAAACTACAAACAGTGATAACTTGCACACTACCAGATATCGGGCAAACAAGCTATGTCTTGTTGTCAGATATCTGATAAGACACAAACACAGAGATATCGGACAAGTGCAACTAGTGAATTTTTTTTTGTGAAATAAGATTTAAGGTATAAGTTGTAATAAGCCATAAAACCTAAAACCTAATAATCAAAGACCTAAAGCATTCCTAAAACTACCATATTTCAAAGTTTGATAACCTAAAATAAAGTTTACCTAAAGAATTTACTCTCTGGTGTTTTAGGATTGTTTTTGGAGAAAGTGTGCAAATTTTGTTCACAATTAATGCTTGGCAATTCACAAACCAGGTAACACAATAAACTTAACAAATGGCAGTCATAATAAGGATTTGGACAACATATAATAAATTGCAGAAAATGACAGAAAAACTTAGAACATGCAAACTCAAGATTCAAACTTACAAACTCAAACAAATAGTGAAAAGTGACTATTCTACTAAAGGCAAAAGTGTGTAGGCAGGTTTTGCTGAGATATGTGTCACCCAATACCCCAAAATAAACAGACCCAAACACCCTTTTAACTTTTGAAAACCAAATTTATATAAAGACTTTGATTGTATAAACTACTAACTATCATAAAACTGACATGAACATGAATGATATGCAAGATTAAGCTAGGATTGATACTAAAGAACAACAAGAACATTCACAAGCAGTTTTCACATAACCACAAAATTTTGAAATTTTTTGAAGGGTTCAAGCTATTACCTATCCTGACCTACTCCCAGGCCAGGATATGGTTGATGATGCCATCTCCAAAGTGAGCTGAATCTTAGGTTTTGGAAGAATTGTTATGATATGAAAGAGAGAACTAGACTACCATAGTTCACACCAAGGGACTACAACAGTCCACTTGGTGGATATCTTCTTGGTTCTTGCACAAGCACAACCAACAAAATACTTGTTTCAAAAGCTTAACAAGCTTCTTAGTTTGTCAGACTAAGGGGCTTGTGGCTTTTGGAACAGTGAATTAAACAATAGACAGAAAAATAAGCTTTCTCAAAACCCTTGGAATGAAAAAAAAGATTTTACAAGTGAGATTAAAAGTAGCCAACAAGAATGAACTTTGATACAAAAGATCACTACTCTTTGAATTTGTTAGATTTAGGAGGCTATGATTTCTTTTGTATCAAAGGGTCCCTAAAAATTCTTGACAAAAGATTTTTTTATCAAAACTTTTAGTATCAATAACAAGTGAATAAAATAAGTGACAAGAATTTAAATTGCATAGAAAGAAAGTGGAACTCAAAAAATTGCAAGGTTTTAAGAACACTTTAAATATTAATTCTTAAAAGTTTACAAAAAAAATTTGGAACAAAAAAATAAAGCTAAGTCCTACACGCCTTTATATATTAAGCTACATATCATTCTAGAAAGGAAAAAGGACTAAACCCTAATGTGCTCGAACTTCCAATTTTGCGCTTTAGATTTTGAATTTTGAATTTATCAAAATTGGTCAAAAATCATGCTCATTTGACTTTGCAGAGATTCTTGAAGGCCAACTGTCTTGATTGCATCTTGGGCGTCCAAATAAGTGTGGGGAGGAAGGAATCTTGCTTATCCATTGATCTTGTCGACTTTGGGAGTTGGGGTGAGAGGGACGGGGCAAGGGAGGTCCCCACAGCCCACATGGTTGTGTTGGTGAAGGATTTGGGGGTTAGGATTTGCTTAATAGACGTTGAATTAGCAATATGAAATGATTCATAACATAACCCCTTGTTTTGAAGGATTAATCATGATTAGGGTTCGTTGGGGTGAACAGTTGTGAAATTAATCTGCTTTTAGGGGTAATTAAAGTGTTTGGCGCCAGTTTTATTATTATTAAATCTGGTTTAAATTTAGATTAATAATAATAAACTAGCTTGGGCTTGTGTCAGGTAAGGTGGGACTGGTTGGGCTTTGTTATGGACTAGGTCGGGTAATGGGCTTAAATGGGTTTGTATTGGACGATTTTGGCCCCTGAACTTTGTAATCTTTTGCAATTTGAACTCCCAAACTTGTAAACAGAATTAGGGCAATCTCCTGTGATAAAATCTTTGGCCATTTGTCACATTTGGTCCTTGTGTACTTTATTAACTTGAATAAGGACATTTTTGCCATTTGAACATTCTTCAAGGGCTATTTATTTCAATTCTTGAAACTTTAGGGACCCAAATGTAATTTGAGATTTACAAGGGTATAAAGTGTCAAGTCTTCAAACTTGGAGGACCAATCTTATACATTCTTCAAACTTCAAGGGTATTTTTGGAAAATCATTATTAGGGTCCTGTTCTTTGTGCGGCTTCGTTTCTCGTATTCGGTTTTGCTTCTTTGTCAATTTCATGATATGCGTACCTATAATCACACAAATAACAAATACAAGGGTTTTTGCACGGTTTTTTTTTGTTATTTTTATACATTTTAAGCCCGATTTACGCGATGAGACTATGTATAATTAGAACCTCATCACTCCCACATACTAAACCATTGTTGTGCCCTCACGCAATGCTAGAATTAAGTATCGTAGCACTTCCAGAATGCATTTTTATTCGACATTTATTGAAACATAAATTTAATTTAACTACTAAATGTGTTTTAGACATAATGTATGATTTTCATCACGATTAGATGACTTTTAGGGTCAAAGAATAAGAACACGTGACTGCTTCATAGAAATAATTTCGTCGTCCCCGATTTTCACTTAATTTTATGCTAGCGTGGAACAAGATCTTTGTCATTATAAGTTAGTAATGCTAACACTACTCATATGGCTTAATCACGTACTTAGACTCCCTTATTCCTAAGGTGTATCTCTTATATTTTATTTTTGTCTTAATGATCACGAGGATTCAATTTTGACTTATGCGATAATAGAGATTAGTTCCAAAAATAGAGTCGTAACGGTGTAACCAAAATTATTAAATTAGTAACCTTTCCTAATAGATAATGATGTCAAAAAATTAAGTCAACAAATAAGATTCGATAAACACGGTTTTACAACGGATTTGAAAATTTGACTTATTACCAAGAGTTTTATATGCCCTCTAACGGATGGGATTTATTATCTTTGGTTTACCTCCATCTTTTATTACACTCCACCATGGAGCTTTTATTATGACTTCGGTCTTGCCTTGCCTTTTATTTAACCTCGCCATGAGGTGTTTATTATGGCCAAAGACGTATATCCTCACGTCGAAACGAATTTTGGATCTTTAAAGCTTCGAGGTTTTAAGGCATTCACTTCAATTTTGCATAGATTTTTCGGCCTTGTGAGCTTCAAATTTTTGCTTAATTTGCTGAGATGAACTTAAAAGTTATTATTGGGGAAGCTTTCGATTATTCGGTTTGCCAAATACTTCAAATCCGTGATGCTGGCGAATCCTAAATGTTTTCCCAATTTAATTACATGGAAACTACTAGGACTAGTTAAAAACCAATAATAGAGATTAAACCGCTAAGTCAATATTTATTTACAATTTATTTATATACAAGCATTGAGAGAAAAGGCAAATAATTAAAACACATGAGTTTTTGAAAGAATACGAGTACTCTACGTTTAGCATAGTAACTTATAATTAACTCTATCATCTCTCGTCCTCAATTCAATGAGACTTGGTATAATATAGCTAAGGAACGAAGCTAAGTGCTCAACATGCACGGTCGAGTAAAAAATTACTCTTATTCTCACCATCGGAAAACCTACATTCGTGCCTTAAACACTTATGAAAAACGAGAAATTTTTTAAATTTTGGCCATTTTTTGCCTTATTTTGCAGTAAAAAGATGAAAATCGGAGAGCGTGAAGGCGTAGCAAAGTAAAGTATCTATTCACCCCACACTAGAGACGAAAAGTCGAATGCTTACTCCTAGCATGGAAAGGGTATAACGAATAATCTTAAGTCGCTTATGAAGTGTGCTAAAATATAAATGTTAGAACACAAAAGGATATATCATCGGATATTGAATTCTTCAAAGCAAACGATCGAAGCTCACGTAAGACGAACACGAGAGGCTTCGATGATGACGATGATCCTAAATAATCACAATCACAAACAACCACGAAACAAATGGTCGAAAGAGCACAAGTCTCCTCACATTAAACTACGATTAGATATCAATAATATTTACAAGGATAAACATTCCCCACGAGGCACCTCATTTTTTATAATTGAGTCAAGAGATCGACTCTAGTCCCCATAAATGTGATCATTTAGGGATTATCATGGTAGTGGTCATTTTGGTGGATCTTACATGATAAACAAGGCCCAAAAACATCCGGTATTAAAGACATAGTCCTTATACCGGGGTCGAAAATGGTATCCTCACTTCCGGTGAAAAATAACATACGCAGAGCCAGAGGATAGGTCTTGTAAGGAAGAAAACTCCTTACAACGTACTTGAAAAACTCGGGAGGGGGGTAGGGTCACTTTGAGACAAAGGTAAAGTCGAAATAGAATCACTCAAAATAGGGGTCTCAAAGTCTCCTCCTGGGTCAAAGGCAAAAGCGTCATTAAAATCCTCATTCTCATCAAGAGGCGGTCCATTAGTGAACCCCTCGAGAATGGAAACATAACAAGTAGAAAGAGAAGTCTCAACCTCATGAGACTTTGGGATGGTGACTAGCAAATCCGGCTCATCGAGTTTAGGATCATGAGAATCACCGAAAATGTCCTCGAACGTCTCATCAAGAGAGGATTAGCGTCACCGAAAATGATCTCGTCATCAAATTCGAAAGAAGGGTTCGAAAAGATTTTAAATCGTCAATTTGAATGTCCTCGTCGAGTAGTGACTCGTCATCACTAGTGGAAAAATCTTCTTCATCGAAAAGCGGGTTCGAAAAAGTCATTGATTCTCTCCTCACAGTGTCACTGGGAGAGACATCATCACATGAAATCGATTCACACTCACTATCGTAATTTGCCTCATTAGTATCTTCGTGGAAAAATTAATCGAGAGCAAAATCACTTATCTCATCATCGGAGACAACCATAGGCTCACTTTGGATTGGAATAGGGATTTTAACACTAGGATTAGTGCTAAGATCCTTTTCCCCCATACTTAGAGAGGCATCGTTTCCGTAGTGAGCATAGGAGTAGTGATTCCAAAAGATGGGTCGAGATTGAAAATATTGCTATCGTTGTCGTCATAAATAGGAAACGTGAGATCACAAGTAGCTAGATGCTCCTCTCTCTCTTGTGCTCGTCTCTTCTATTGAATATCGATGCTTAAGCCATTGTAATCTTGTATAAGTTGTCGAATTTTCATCTCACACTATCTTTTAAACTCGTAACTTATTTTTTCTTAACGATATCTCCTAATACCTAGTTCATTAGTGATATCATTGATTTCGTAACCAATTCGTCGCTTCTCTTCTTCCATATCTTCGATGCTCTTGATGCTCTTTTCAACTAATTCAACAATTGAGACTTCCTCTTTTTACATTGTGGAAACCTTGGTTTCCTCGAATCTTTTAGCTACTAGGAACGAATCTCATTCACTTGATTGAATCAAGGCGGAATAGAATGAAACACGTTTAACAAGGTGTTTAGGGCACAAGACATGAATTAAAACAAATGGATTGCTGATTATATTAATAACAAGCAATCACTAGATGTGTGTACATTGAATCCCACACCTAGTCGACACACGCTTTAGGTTTACATTGTGAATATGAGTTATGAAAAACCTAATAACCCTTGGTTCCTTTATAGTGTAAGGATTAGGGTTTTACAAGAGATAAGAATGAATAAACATGTGAATCTTCTATTTAAATAACTATATACAGAGTATATCCTGCATATATATCCAAATAGAAGCTTCTAAAGGCTTCTTGTCTACGTTTCTATCAATGCTTACATTGTACATGACAATGCTTTGATTGTACATGACAATGCTTGCTTCTGTCAACGCTTGTTTTGTTCTTGACAATGCTTGGAATACACTTGTCAACGCTTGGACAAATGCCTTCATGTTTTCTTCGTTTTTGAGTTTCTGCCATATCAAATTTTTGACCCAACAATCTTCCCCTAGTTGATGTCGGCAAAACTCTTTGTATATCTCTTGTAAGTTGTACATGATCTTCAAATTGCTTCCCCTCAAATGTAGCATGTATGTCTTCCCCTTTTTGTCACATCAACATGGAAGTAAACAATGTATGCAATCTTGAAGATTCTCCAAATGTAGCTCTATGTAATGATCTTGAAGAAAAATAAATATAATATTCTTGATGTAGAAGTAGAATAACCCAACCTTGTGTTCCATGTCTTGTACTATCCATGTGATGAAGAACTTATACCCATAGCAAATTATAAGTAGACCTCGATCCCTTGTCAATATTCTCATCCTTTGTGAGACACTGAGCACGATAATGTAACTCCTTTAAGTGTTATGACAAGTCTTCGTCACCAACCATGTAAAGCACGAACAAGTTATTGTTAAGTTATGGATGTCAGCCATTGACTTAACAATATGACAAAACACAAACTCGCGAAAATCTTCTTCAATCATCAAGCTTACCATAAGAATTCTTCCCCTTAAGCCAACATCTCTTCATGACAATTCTTAATCTTCATATCATATGTAAAAGCCATTAGATGGATAACTCTTTTACAAGGCTACCCTGATTACATAATCAAATCCAATAAATTACCGCACGAATTGTTGCTAACTCGCATTAAGATCATTAATCCCTTTTAAAAATATTCAAGCCATAAATATCAACTTGATATTCTATATAAAAACGGAGATTCCATGTACCTTGGCGTGTAAATACCTCCTTTTTGTGTGCTAAAAACGTATCAATTTTCCAAACAACAGCTATTCTTTTGTCATCCGAGAACCTTCATTGTCCAATATCTTAATCGCATGCATTGTCAGATATCGGACAAGACCTATCAACGCTTGAGCAAGCGTTTCTCGGACAACTCATGTCAACGCTTTCCATCAGCGTTTGACTTATTCTTTTCAACGTCAAATATATACATGTCAGCGTCTTCCTCATTCTTGTCAGCGTTGCACCAAAACTTTGTCAGCGTCAAACTAACAAACAACAACGTCTTATAACAACGGCTGTATTTGGTCCTCACGGTTTGAAGAAAATCTTTTTAAAGATAATATCCACTTTTCTTTAAGTCAACATATCACATTCCCTTTTTACTCCATAAATATTGCACCGAGCTCACACACACCGGCTGATGTAGGGTGGGATAAAGTTGCCAATGCGAGTCACGCGCGGAGTTGGACACTTTTTTTGAAGCGTAAATGAGATAAGGGTCGACCTTTTTCACGAAAGACAAAGACGGAGAGAGATCAGAATAGCATTCACAGAAATGTTCTAACATAGAGTAGAATCTAACATTGAAGAGATTAGTTGACCGTAGGCAAGGTCCTTACTATTTTCACGCATGACATGAGGTTGTCTACCTCACTAGTATTTGAACTGGAATGCCAGGCGGAGGAGTGTAACTGCCTTATCGCGCTATCCGACTTGTATGTGAAAAGCATTTCGTACTCGTAACTGATCCCTTCCTAGCGAAAGGTGTGCTCCAATGAAAAGTACACAACACTAGTAGTGCCCCTTTTGACGACCAAGTCACAATGGAAACAATGTCTCTCTCTGGGGATGCGAAGAAAATATTTGAAAGCACTTTCGAACCATCACACGGATTCCAACCCAACTGCCCATGATATGGTAAGAACGGAATGGAAGGGAAAAAAAGTCTTCTATGCGCAGACGTGAAAGCTCTATCAATAGAACTAGCTTCTTTTTATTTAGAGAGGAACGATTCCCTCGTCTGAGAATCTTCATTCACGCACTATCCCCCCCCCCCCACTAAAAAAAGAGCGATTGAGAATCTCGAGAACCTAAACAAAAATGCAGAAGTGAGCGTACCCCGAGGCTCTCCTCTCTCCCTCTTTTTTAGCCAACACCATCAACCCCATTTTTCAGCTTGAATGGGTCAAAGCCAAAAATATGATTAATAGAAGGAAAGGAGATCAGAAAAATAGGCGGACGACTTATAGTATAGGTCGGATGTTTCCGTGAGCAGTAAGCAGCAGATCCCCCCTTATTTTGGGAAAGCTGGTGGCCGCGTGTGAATTCTTTCAAGGCAAGGGGCGGCCTGATTCGACATTGTTGTTTACTCTGATCCGGTCGAGGTGGTTTTCACCAGCGCGTAGGTGGTCTAAGTTCCTATGACCGAGTCTTTCTGGCCCCTGTGAACATCTTTTCTTAATGTATTAAAGAGGGCCTCTCTAACCGGTGAAGGTGGGTGTCCACTAACGGCCATTCCTGGCTCGGCTCCGATAACGCAATTCCGGGAGGAGTCGGTAGTTGGGCACTGGATCCCTTCGGACCTGGAGAACGTGTGACGCTGAGTCGGGGTTTGGTGAACCAACAGGTCGCT
>CM046882.1:60808940-60973940 GCA_025667525.1 Glebionis coronaria
TTGATTTTGTGATTTTTTTATTTTTTTGTATTTTTATCTTTTTGATTTTTTTTTTATCTTTTTGATTTTTTTTTTATCTTTTTGATTTATAATACGTAAAAAAATAACGTTCACAAAGGGAACGGATCCCAAAATCCAATCGTCTCACTCGAAATCGTTAATCTTCACGAAAAGAACCGGCAGCGGCGCCATTTAATAATTCGTTTTTAGTGTAGTTGTCTTCTCAGCTCGATTCGAATTGATATAACGTTTTCTAGCAAAGACTTAATTGTTTTTGGTTATACAAATTTGTTTGGTATCTATTTCTAATTGGCAATTAGCACGTAAAAATGTAAAAATACTATCTAGCTACGTATACGTACTATTCTAAAAACATATTGCAAGTACAAAATTTAAATGCACAAAATATAAAATGAAAAATACAAATTTACACTACAAATTTAAAATGCAAAATTTAAAATTTATAAAACTAAATCAAATTTATAAGACTACAAATACAAACTTGTAAAATCACAAATTCAAACTTAGTCTAATTATCCACTAATAAAATGGACAGTCCACTTCTACCACTGGTAAGCCCAACAGGATGCTAAGCCCAACAAGCTAAAGACATCCAGTTAATCTAGAAGGACTAATAGTGGAAAGTATTAATAACTGGAAGGACTAACGAATCTAACTGTAACTGAATTTGGACTGTGAGTGGAATAGAAGCATACAAAGCAAAGGGTTAAAGCTGTAAATCGACTAAACTTAGACAAATTGAGTTTTATCTATCAGACTATTGATTCTTCAGGTTTTCCATTAACTGGCAGATCTATCAGACTATGGAATTAAGAAGCTACTGAGTATAAACTTCTCCTAAGCACCAAAAATCACATTACTCGTCCTAAACTCTTAAACAAGGCTCAAATATCTATACTAATCGAACTAGTTGCTGGAATACACAGAAATATAGCTAAACCAACATGAACACTACGACTAATCTACAATCAGATTATACTACAAGAATAAAGGAAAATCAGACAGTCTTTTTGAAAGTGTCCAAGTTTTCCACAGGCAAAGCAAGTTTCTTTTGATTTTTCGGTTTTTTTACTAGCTGATCCTACTCTCCCTGATATTTTGTAGAATCTCCTTTGATTAGCTAGCAAGGCTCTTTCATGAAACTCATCATTAAGGTCTGTCATGAACTCTTGGTTGCTGCGTGTGTCTTCTTCAACATCAGAGTCGCTGTCATGAGGGTGTGGGGTGGAAATCAAGGCTTTGGATGTTGCCCTGAACTACAAATCTTTCAGTCTCTGATTTGTATATGGTATCAATCAGCCCTTCTTCATAATTTTACTTTCCATATAGCTGAGCCAAGGTGTCATTCTTGATGGAGTGAGTAGCTCTCTGAGTCTGATTCATACTCAGTCATTTTCTTGGAAGGCTGTTGACAAATGTGGCATTTACTTCAGCTTGAGCAATGGTGACGTCATTCATAGCAAGGTCATTGAGAAGAATCTTCAACCTTGTATATGTTTGTTGAACCTTTTCACCTTCAAGTGCCTTGAAAGCATTGAACTGAAGTCTGAGTGCCTGAATCTTGGTTTCTCTGGTTTCAGAGGGTCCTTCATGACCAAGGATAAGGTCTGTCCATATTTGTTTGGCCGTAGGACACTGAATCACAGACTTCATGATGTGTTTGGGAAGACAGGATATAATGATGCTCTTGAGACGTTTGTCTTGGTTTGCCAACTTCCTATCAGCTGGAGTCCACTGCTTGAGAGGTTTGGGAAGAGGATTCTCATCAGTAGAGGTAAGCGCCATGGGAACATAAGGTCCATTATCTAGAATTTCTAGAAGAAATGGTTCAAGTCCGTCGAGATACACGAGGAATTGACTCTTCCAACTTGCAAAATCATCTTCATCAAAGACTGGTACATTGGTGACATGAGATCTGCCTCTCGAGTCAAGAAGTTGAGGTAGATCATCTTCATTTTGAGGTGGAGGAGTAAGTCTTGGTGATGTTGGTGGTAGAGTAGTGTTGTTCCCAAAAGATGGTGGTGGTGGTGGTGTATTGCTTGTTTCAGGCATGGTGGATCTTGATTATAAAACTTAGAACGATGTTTATGAGGGTTTTAATATCAAACACCGCTCTGATACCAATTGAAAGTGTAACACCCCACTTGGATAAGTGGACCGTTACGTGTATTTATGGCGTGTCATCAAAGCATAAGGTAAATGTACTAAAACATTAAATGACCATAACAGAAATACCGGAATCAAACATCGGTAATCCAACCCAAGCTCAAAACATGAAAAATAAAATACTAAAAGAAAGGACTAAACAATGTCCAAATAAGCAGAACAATGTAAGTGCATAAAATAAGAAGTCTGGATAGCTTCCATCCCAAATGCACGTGCTCTTAGAATCCTAAAAGCGTCCTGGTGTACCTGCCGTTAGAACATGAAAGGAACTACGGCTGAGCATAACGCTCAGTGAACAGATATAAAGCATGATAAGAAACTACTGAAATGAAACAGATGATAAAATACTGAAGCTGTAAGACTGATAAGTAAAGTTGCAGCGGAAATCTGTGTATAATCTGTAAAGGCTGATTTATAAATAATAAAGTTGAGTTGTTATCTGTCAAATCTGAAAACATGCATTTACTGTATTTTAATTGCCAGAGCTTATATAGGTCATGTGCTGTAACAATGTTGCATGAATAACTGGAGGGGTGACCTCGTCATGCTGTAGAGGGGTGACCTCTAAATAACTGTGCTGGGTGGAGGGATCAGCTCCAATGTGAAGGATGTAGAGCACACACCACATTCACCTGCTAAACTGTAAACTGTAGCCTAGGATGCATCCATACGCCCCACTAATAATACTGATAAAATGGCCAAGCTGAGCTGAGTGGGACGATGCAGGATATCACTCTCCTGCATGTGAGTCACGACACCGGTGCCTCTAGTGCCGTGGTTACGGTACCTCCGTAACTAGTAAATAAACTAATCATGCTTGTATATAATGCTCAAGCAATTTATTTAATTCTTAACATGATTACTGATAAGTTTAAACATATACTGGGGAAAACATTTGGCTGAAGATGGGGAATCCTAATCTTGCCTAGAAAAGAAGTCCTTACTGAAAGGACGGGAATTCCGTACTTCGTGTCCAGAAATGAAATCAGAATGAAAGCGGAAGGATCGACTCTGACTTCACGGATACTACATAAATAATGGACGGGCATAAGTCGTCTGATTTCTGTTTGCTGTTACTGATTCTTATATGTTCTAAAATTAATTTATTCTTGTATTACTATTTATGGATAAACTGATAATTTCAGACTGTTCTCATAATATTACTCCTGATTAACGTATCCTCTGTATTCCTGATTATTGTAAAACATGTACTCCAACATAATACTATTACTATAAATAGCAACCTGCTAAAAATAGAAAGTTTCCAAATTTAGTTTTTTTTTCTAAAATAATTATTAATTTAATCGTAGTTAAATCCGAATTTGAATTAGATGAAGGAAAAAAAATGTTAAAATCAATTTCATTTTACTAATTAAATAATTAAAATAACTAACATGTTTAACTTTATTTTTTTATAATCTAAAACTTATTTATAAAGTGCTTTAACCCGAACCAAAATAAATTCCCACTGCTAGTTATACACGGTTCCCACTGGTAGTTATATTCAGTTCCCACTGCTAGTTATATTCAGTTCCCACTGTTAGTTATATTTTATTCCCACTGCTAATGCTTTCTGACAGACCCAAACACACCCTTATTACTTGTTAATCCCAAACGCCCCCTGTTTTTCTCTTTTTTTTCAGCCTGACATGACACCACCTCACCGAGACCTTAGGGTCTCGGTTTCCTTACACAAGCAAAACCCGACACCCTCTAATCGCGAACCAAACACCCCTGTTTGAGTTTGGTTTGCTGCAGCCAAAACAACCCAGCCACCGCCGCCCCTGTAAGGGTCACGGCTGGCCAACAGTGAGCACACCGAGACCTTATGGTCTCGGTTTCCGTGAAACAACAAAAATCCGCCACCCTCTTTTCTTTTAAAACATGATAATTAATTAAACCCGCTAAATCTTGTTATACCCATCTGAATCTCGTGAGTTAAATAAAGGAAATAGATGTTTTACCTTTAATTCGTAGTTTAGAATGACTAACGAACATGTAAGCCGAGTCGATTGCAAGATCAACGTTATTATTTTTTTTTTCTCCCTGAATTCTTGTTTCTGGCCGGCGGCAGACAAAAGAAGACACCAACCCTAATTTTTGTTTTGTTATGTTTTTTTTGTATGTCTGCTTGTAGAACCCCCCGTATCTCCCCCTCTTTTTTTAACAAACTGGGCCGCAGCCCATTACTTCTTTCCTCTTTTCTTTTTTTTAAAACAAAACCGGGCCTTAGCCCATTTAACCCTCTTTCTTTTCTTTATTTTTAAAACCGGCCCAAAATAATCTATAAGACTTCGTTTCCGATTCGCTTTGCTTCGTTTAAAATCATATAACTTGCGTGTTCGTGTTTTAAATCCCGTTATGTATTTATTTATTTTACTGAAAATAAACATGTACGTAATACTGAATAATTATTCATTTGTAATATTTAAATAAACTGAGACTACGCATATTTAATATTAACGTTTAATTATTTCTGTAAAATAATTAATTCATCTGTAATATTTTCTGAGACTAAATACTTATTATCTGAATAAATATTATATGTAATATTTAAATAAACTGGGATAGCGTATTTAATTTATGCGTTTATATCTCTGTCTAACAATTAATACTTATATAGTTTATTAAAATCAAAACTGCGTATTTAAATGTTCTGATTTATAAATACGGGTTTTACAATTCTTCCCCTCTAAAAACAATAATTCGTCCCCGAATTAAGGATACGACCATACTGGGTTTTACAATTCTTCCCCTCTAAAAAGGAGAAATTCGTCCTCAAATTAAAGGTAATAAGCTGATGAAGTTATAAGAACTGAAAGCACGTAACTGAAAGACAAATAAGCTGAAGGATAATTTGTCTTCTAATTAAGACATAATACTGCTGATAGGTATAAACCTGACATGACTGAAATGATCATGTAGCGTGACATGACTGAAGAGAACATGGAACATGACATGTCTGAAAGGACTTAACTGGATTTATTAAGGAAAAGAATGAGAGGTCCGGATGGACTCCTCCGTTTCGAGTGGCTTCCCGCTCGAAACGATTCGTTCAAAGGTCTAAACATAATGAACAAATCTTGGTCTTGATGACCCTATCCTGATGATGCTGAATAGTTTATGTTTCTAAACTCAAGATGGATTTTCTGAACCTGAATGAAATAAGCTATAGCATGTAGTATACATGAAACAGTACGTACAATTATTCTGAAAAGATAACATTTCTATCTCTGAGCAAGCTGCTGAAAATATATAGGGACGAACTATGTGAACAATTGTGAACATGCTAAGTGAGCAATTTTGAACGTGGTTCATAATTATATGAGGAGCGCTGGCATGGAATTAGAATATGATAAGTGAATCATACTGTGAACGTGATACTAGAACATATTGTGAACGTATGATGACTGAGGAATGAATGCCAAACGATACAGCCTGAGATGTGAAACGTCTGTCTGGTTAGGGAAAAGTTGTGCTAAACTTGAGTCTGGTCTCTCAAGTTTTCTGTAATCGTATTCGGTAATAAATTAAGAAACGTGTATCGTGAAATGGCACACGAACTTGAACGTGAACAATGTTATGGACACAAACGTGAGCTTAAATCAAGAGATAGCATAAAGATGAACTGAAACAGCATCATACTGCGAATGAGACGTAGACATGAAAGTGAAAATAAACATGAAATTAAAGTGGGCGTAAACATACACTTGATCGTGAACATGAATTCCGTCTGATATGATGGTCAATGGAATGCCTTGAATTCGTACGATTTACTACTGAATTTCAAAGTTTTCCGTTACTGCGTGATCCTTTCAGATGAAAAAACGCGCAGGCTGATTACATGGTTGATGATAACTTAGATAGTATCATACTTTCTCTGAGCCTGTGATACTATGGTTTTGTATGGGTTCTAATTCTCTCACAGTCCTCTCGAATTGATCTCGGTCTTAAGTGGAATGATTGTTCTTGGTTACTAAATAAAAGGGTTTGGTTTTCTAGTCTAATAAAAAGTGTAAATGAAAATTTAAATCAAAGACAATTAATTTAATGACAATTAATAAAGACTTGAATTAAAATTGAAATTAAAATTAAAATTAAAGTTGAAGTATAAAATATAAATTGTGAAATAAAAGTAAAGAAACAGATAAACAGTAAAACAGTAACACTAACAGAAAATTGATTCGGAAGTTTTAACCTTCATTTGGAACTTTACTCATTCGGAAGTTTTCACTCGGAACTTGTGGTTCATTCGGAACTTTGGACTGATTCGGAAGTTTTTGGTTCATCCGGAACTTTTCACTCGGAAGTCTTTGATTCGGAACTTAGGTTCATTCGGAACTTACTGTTCATTCGGAAGTTTCTTCTGATTCGGAACTTTTTAAAGACAAACTCATTCGGAAATTTTCAAATAAAAACTCATTCGGAACTATTTCATTCGTTCGGAACTTTTGCTTTACTCGGAACTTTTTAAACAAAGACTCATTCGGAACTTTTTAAAAGACATGTTCATTCGGAACTTTGGTGTTCATCCGGAACTTTTGCTTCATTCGGAAGTCTGGGAACACAAGAACAGTAGTTTACCCGAAGAACAAGGAAACAAGTTTTTAATCCAAAAATCACCAAATTTTTCACCAAATCTTAAATAAAACTAAACACAAAGCATCTATTAACCATAAACTACAAATCCCATCAACAAAAACACAAATCCCAATAACTTTTGAAGATCAAATCAAGAAAAATAAAAACTTAAGAACTTGAAGATAAAGATGATGATGAACAAGATGAAATGGAAAGATTAAACAAAGAACTTGTATTGAATGATTAATGTTTCAACAAGATCAAACAAAGATTAAAACAACAAGATTGGAAAAACAAAGATTAAAATCACCAATCACCCTAGTGGTGATGGTGATGCTACGAACAAAGGAGAAAAAAGGGGAGGAGAGAAAACTTAAAATCTAACTCCTGGAAAGTGTGAGGGGATGGGCTTTATATAGCCTTGTCCTTTGGTTGGTGAGTGGGCTCTCTCCCGTTCTTCTTGTCTTCTCGTCTTTTCAGAAAAGTTGACGTTTTCAATTCTGATTCAGGATTTGTCGTCGATTAAATTCAACTCGTCTTTTAATTTCTTCGTTTAATAGACTTGAGTTTCTTCGACTTATAAAAATCTTCCATCCTTGGTCCTTTTCTTCGATAATTCTTCGAATAGTCCCAGTGACTTCAAATCTTTTGCATCTCTTGGACAATAGACTTTATCTTGAGTCCTTTTCTTCAGTAAAACTCGTGCAATCCCATGTTTTCTTCAATATTCATCCGGTTGGCTCTGAAAACACAGTAAACACAAAAACCACGCATAATTCCAAAAAAATGATATTAAATACGTGTTTTGGTCTCGTTTTAGCCAGAATTAAGTGGTAAAAGGATGGGTGTTTACACACCTATCAAATCCCCTACACTTAACCATTGCCATGCCCTCATGCAATGCTTAGTGATAAAGCAATTTTACATTTTTCTCATAATTAATCAACCTTGGCCTTATTTAAATACTACTAAACAAAAATTAAAATACTAATAGAAATTAAACTTTAAATGAGACAAAAGAATGGAAATAACTTGCAAAGAGATCAATGACTTACATTAGGGCTTTGGTGCTGCGAAGATTTATCACCCTCAAGTTTCACGTTCCCCAAACTAAGCTTTAAAACGAGATCATTGTTATTATAAGTTAGCAATTCAAACTCTTACACACATGGCTTAATTAAATGCTTAAACTCCCTTATTCCTAGGTGTATCTCTTATATTTTATTTTAGTCTTAGAATGATCATGAAGATGCATTTTTGGACTTATTTCGATAGTTTATTAGGGCTGAAAGCAAAGTAGGACGATTTGATCAATAGTTAGCTAAAGGACAAAATCTTTTAAAACTGATTCTCGGGATATCAAAAAGTTCATATCTTGGCATAACTTGGTTCACGATTTGAGACCTTTCTCGGGCCGATATTTGGCATGTACTTCATACTTCATAACTTCGAGAGACGTTCTTGAGATAATGGTCTTCTCATCATAATAGAGTTTCTTTACTTGGAGACTTTTGAGGGGTACTCCAACTTTGTTGACCACGACTTCATGATTATTCTTCAATCTCTAATTGGGATTTCGAGATACAACGATCCGCCTCCTTTTCAGACTTGGATCTATTTATCCTCATACCTTGTTAGGGTCTTTTCGGATAGACTTCTCCATGATCTTTATGGGAGTTGATTGCTTTTCGTCGTGAGTCTTGATCCTTCATATTGACTTTGGGAATAATGCTTTTCACATCACTTTGGATCTTCAGCAATAAAATTGAATCCTCATGCCTTGTTAGGGCCTTTTCGGACTCGCCAATCTTCGCGCCCCGCTTCATAAGTTATGCCTTGGCTATGAACTCTTATCATTACCGAGCAACTTTTAAACGATCTTGGGCTAGAAGCTAAGTAACTTTTCAAATCGTACGACCTTACTTATTGCAGATAAATTATTCGCAAGTGATGGGAGAATAGGCAAATAATTACACCAAGTGAGCTTGTGCAAGAATACCGACTTATAATTGACTCTATCATTTCTCGTCCTCCACAATTTAAAATCTCAAGTAATGAGACTCGTGGACACTTAGCCTAATAAACCAATTAAGGTCTACATGGTTAAGGATACTAGCTAGAATAAACTTGGATAAGTCTATTCGGGTTGAGTCAAAATAAACGCAACGGGCCTAATATGTCAAAGATTTCTAAACTAGCTACACCACTTTATTAAAATTTGACTTTATTGCGGGATATATACATATGAACGCAACGATAAAAATTTAAAAATAACGACTAAATGGCCAAAGTTAATAAAAAAAATTTGAAAAATGTTGAAGAATAGGATTTTCCGGTTAAATGAAGGCATTTTCATGGAAAAGTCCACTTAAAACTTCGATAGAAGTCCCCCCTACACTTAAGATAAACATTGTCCTTAATGTTTAAGCATGTGGGAAAAGTCTCCCCTACACTTATGACATTGTGCACGTTGGTTAACTCAAGTTAAGGATGGGACGACTAAAGTGATCAATTTCAAATGTGAGTATAAAGAAAATTGAATCACGATAGTTGAGAGATAGAACCGGATTTCGGATAACACGGGAGCATGGTTCTTCAAAGTTTCCAAGAGTGCACTTATCCCCGTAATCACATCACCATACAAAAACAAAGACTCTATAGAGGCTCCCCTACACTTAGGGGGTGAAAACATAAAAGGATAGATACTCGGGCTGCCTCCCGAGGAGCGCTAGTTTTTGATAACCGAATCACGAGCCTGACTCGACCCAAAATTAGTTCATGGGGAACGTGGTGAGGGATGGAATCACCTCCTGAGAGGTGTCCTCACCAAAGTACAACTTCACTCGTTGGCCATTCACCTTAAAATTTGGTCCATCAGGTTGAGCGAGCTCGAGAGTACCATATGGAAAAATTTGGGCGATGGTGAATGGGCCGGACCAACGAGATTTGAGCTTGCCCGAAAAGATTTTCAACCGAGAGTTAAAAAGTAAGACTTTGTCTCCAACATGGAACTCTCGGTTTTTGATCTTGGAGTCGTGAATGAGCTTAGTTCTTTCCTTATAGATCAAAGAATTTTCATAAGCCTCATTACGAAGTTCATTTAGCTCATTGAGTTGGATCTTGCGTAGGTCACCGGCTTTGTTTATATCAAAATTAGCCCACTTCAAGGCCCAGTAAGCCTTGTGCTCCAACTCAATGGGGAGGTGGCACGCTTTCCCGTACACAAGACGATAAGGCGTACAGCCGATCGGGGTCTTGTAAGCAGTACGGAAAGCCCACAAAGCATCATCAAGTTTATCAGCCCATGAGGCATGATGCTCTCCCACGGTCCTTTCAAGAATTCGCTTTAGACCACGGTTGGATATTTCAGCCTGGCCATTAGTTTGTGGGTGGTAGGCTGTGGAAAGACGATGGTTTACACCGTACTTAGCCATGACTCTAGCAAATTGGTCATTGCAGAAATGAGTCCCACGATCACTAATAATGGCACGAGGCACACCGAATCTAGCGAAAAGAGCTTTCAGAAAGTTACAAACCACCCTTGCGTCATTAGTAGGTAAAGCTTTGGCTTCAACCCACTTTGAAACGTAGTCAACGGCTACAAGGATGTATTTGTTTCCTTTAGAAGAAGGGAATGGCCCCATAAAGTCGATACCCCAAACATCAAATATTTCACACTCTTGAATGAAATTCTGAGGCATCTCGTCTTTATGTGTGATCTTGCCTTGCTTTTGGCAAACATCACATCGTTTAACCATATTGTGAGCATCACGATATATGGAGGGCCAATAAAATCCCGAATCAAAGACCTTTTTGGCGGTGTAATTGGGACCAAAGTGACCACCGGTGGGTCCTTTGTGGCAAGCATCAAGGATTTCAGACGCTGCCGGTCCGTCAACACATCGGCGGATAATCAGGTCGGCACATTGTTTGAATAGGTAAGGGTCGTCCCAAAAGTAAGTCTTAATGTCGGTGAAGAACTTTTTCTTTTGTTGGGACGTCAACCCTTCCTTGAGAATTCCACCCGCCAAGTAGTTTGCAAAGTCCGCAAACCACGGGGTTTCATTAGGTTTCGAATTTATAGACATTAAGGTCTCCAAAGGAAAAGAATCATTGATTTCTTTATTCGGATGATCCCCTTGGTAAGGATCCTCAAGTCTGCTGAGATGGTCCGCGGCTAAGTTTTCTGCTCCTTTTTTATCACGAATTTCGATTTTAAATTCCTGGAGCAGCAAAACCCAGCGAAGAAGTCTTGGTTTGGAATCTTGCTTTGTCAACAAGTACTTCAACGCGGAATGATCGGTATACACAATTGTGGTGGAAAGGACAAGATAGGGGCGAAATTTTTCAAAGGCATAGACAACAGCTAAAAGCTCTTTTTCGGTTGTCGTATAATGCAATTGTGCCCCTGTCATTGTCTTGCTAGCGTAATGGATCGGTTGGAAGTGTTTGTTCACTCTTTGTCCAAGAACCGCTCCAATAGCAAAATCACTAGCATCACACATCAACTCAAAGGGCAGCTCCCAATTAGGGGTAACCAAGACGGGTGCCTTAGTTAGCTTATCCTTAAGCGAGTTGAAGGCTTCAAGACACTCTTTGGAGAAGATAAAAGGAGTATCTTTTTCCAAGAGGTGGGTCATCGGGCGAGCGATTTGAGAAAAATCTTTGATGAATCGACGGTAGAAGCCCGCATGACCCAAGAAACTTCTCACACCCTTCACGGTTGAAGGTGGAGGCAACTTTGCGATAACATCGACTTTAGCACGGTCTACTTCAAGACCGGCTTTCAATATCTTATGTCCAAGCACGATGCCTTCTTTTACCATAAAATGGCATTTTTCCCAATTCAGAACTAGGCGAGTGTCTTCGCACCTCTTTAGCATACGTTCCAAATTGGCAAGGCAAGAAGAGAAGGAATCCCCGAAGACCGAGAAATCATCCATGAAGACTTCCATGGTGTGTTCCACCATGTCATGGAAGATAGCTAACATGCACCTTTGGAAAGTCCCGGGCGCATTACATAAGCCAAAAGGCATTCTTTTGTAAGCAAATGTGCCATAGGGACAAGTGAATGTTGTCTTCTCTTGATCTTGGGGATCGATGGGTATTTGAAAATAACCCGAGAAACCATCAAGAAAGCAGTAATATTCATTACCCACTAAACGTTCAAGCATTTGGTCCATAAAAGGTAGAGGGAAATGATCTTTTCTCGTGGAATCATTGAGTTTGCGGTAGTCTATACAAACTCTCCACCCAGTAACGAGACGAGTGGGAATCAACTCGTTGTGTTCATTGGGAACAACGGTTATTCCGCCCTTCTTGGGCACACAATGGATTGGACTAACACATGGTGAATCCGAAATAGGGTAAATCATACCCGCATCAAGAAGTTTGAGAACTTCTGTTTTGATGACTTCATGGATTTTTGGATTCACCCTTCGTTGGCTTTGAATTGTGGGCTTAAAGTCGTCCTCCATGAGAATTTTGTGTGTGCAGAAGTGAGGATCAATTCCACGAATATCCAAAATCTTCCAAGCAATAGCCTTCTTATGATCTTGCAACACGGCGACAAGTCGGGCTTTCTCTTCATCCTTTAAGTCCTTTGCGATGATGACTGGCGACTTCTTCTCTTCTTCAAGGAATACATACTCAAGATGGGGTGGCAACTCCTTAAGTTCTAGATCCGGGGGATTTTCGACGAGAGGCGTATTCGAAGTCGGAGTATCGATAGCAATGACCGTGGGAGATGGAGGAGAAGGATTGTCTTCGGTGAGAAGATTGTCAAAGAAATTCATATCTTCATCCCCATCGATGGGAGAATCATCAGTAGATAAGGTCACATCTCCCATGGTATCTTCAAGATTGTTCCAAAATAAATCACTATCTCCAAATAGAGACAACGATGAATCAATAGAGGACACGGTCTCAACATTGGGAAGAGAGGTAGGAATACTTTTGCAAGCATCATTAAAGTGTTCTTCACAAGCCTCATCAAGAACGTCAATACAATTAACGCTCTCATATGAATATGGCTGTTTAGACAACTTTCCCATATTGAAGACTACTTTATCGTCACCCACTCTCATGATAAGCTCACCGGCTTCAACATCAATAAGAGTGCGACCGGTCCTCAACAATGGACGTCCAACAATTAGTGGCACACGGGGGTCCATCTCGTAGTCGACGACAACAAAATCAGCAGGGAAGGTGAATTTGTCGACTCCTACAATGACGTCTTCGGCTATCCCCAGTGGATAAGCAACCGTACGGTTAGCTAATTCCAAAGTCATTTTGGTGGGGACTAGCTCTGGGAGAGATAATTGCTTCCAAACACTTAGAGGCATGAGATTAATACTGGCACCTAGATCGGCTAGGGCCATGCAATTCTCTACTCCCGGGAAATTGCAAGGGATAAGAAAACGACCCGGATCACCAAGCTTGGTTGGCAATTTCCTTAAGAGTACTGCAGAGCAATTCTCATTAAGTTGGGTATTGGCAATATCGAGGAGCTTTTCCTTGTCGCTCAGAAGATCTTTAAACATTTTTGCATACTTGGGCATGTGAGCGAGAGCCTCAGCGAAGGAGATATTGAAATTCAGTTGTTTGAACATTTTAAGGAAATTCGAAACCTGAATATCGTCCTTGCTTTTGAGCTTCTCTTTCCTCAACCTAGATGGATAAGGTATATTGGATGAAGAAGAAGGCTGTAGGAGAATAGGATCACTCACAACCACGGGTGGAGGAGGGGTAGAAGGAAGAGGTGGAGAAATTGGGGAAGGAGAAGGAGGAGGAATAGGAGCAGGTGACTCGTTCTCCTTAGTCACAATCACCGGTGGAGGTATAGGAAGCTCGGGTTCCTTGGTACCTTTACCACTTCTAGTAGTGATTGCTTTCATCTCCCCTCTTGGGTTCGCAACGGTGTTACTCAGAAGAGTACCCGAAGAAGAGGGTTGATTACCTTGGAAGAAACTAGCCATCATGTTCCTCAAGTCATTAGTTTGGGTATCCAACGTATTTCTCATGTCGGCTCTCAAGTCGTTTCCTTGCTTGACCAAGTCTGCCTTCAAGTTTCGCACTTCCTGTTGGAGATTTTCCACAATCACATCATTGGTCCTCATGTAGGTTGCAACCTCTTGGTGTAATGCAGTGGTGGTTTGGTTGGGAGGAGCATTGTATGCAGGTGGTTGGTAAGCAGGTTGTTGGTAGACTTGATTGTTACGTTGAGGCGGTTGTTGCTGCTTGTGAGGAGGGATGTATGGTTGTCGAGGTTGTTGTTGTTGTTGAGGAGGGCGATTAAGGTTTTGTTGTTGTTTGGGTTGGTAGGAGGAAAACCAGGTGGTGAAAGATAGTTGTTGGATCGATAGCTAAGCAAGTTACGGTCACCTTGAGGTCTAGCTTGATAAGCAGGTTGAGGATAGGTGACATATGCCGCATTCACATTCTCAGCAGTGTAGTCTTGGGTGGCGGTACAAGTTGTGTAAGAGTGAGGACCACCGCATATCTCACAAGGTTGGCTGACAGCGTTAACTTGAGCGTGTTTAGCGTTGTTGCTGTTGTTGTTGCTGACGGTGTGGGTGACAAGCGATTCAAGAAGCGTAGTGATTTTGTCCAATCGCTTGTCGCTGTCACTAGTGCTAGCACTAGCGACATTGGTCCGAACACTCTTGGTTTGCACACGAGATTTATTCTCAATGATGTCCCAAGCAGCATTGGAAGTCTTAGCCAATAGATTACCCCCCGAGGCACTGTTCAGTGAATCTTGGTCACTCATGCTTAAACCATTGTAAAAAGTATTAATTTGATGTACTTTGGTAAAACCATGGTGTGGGCATTTTCTTAAAAGATCTTTAAAGCGATCCCAAGATTCACTGAATGACTCATCGTACTTTTGTTCAAAATTTATGATCTCATTCCGCAAAGCGGTAGTACGAGAGGGTGGGAAAAAGTAATTTATAAACTTTGTTTCCAAATCCGTCCACGAGAGAATACTCTGTGGCGGTTCCTTAGCAAGCCAATGCCGGGCTTGTCCCTCTAAAGAAAAAGGAAAAAGTTGTAACCTTATAACCTCTTGTGGAACACCATTGAATTTGACCGTGTTAGTAAGTTGCAAGAATCTCTTGATATGGTCGTGAGGATCATCAATGGTACGTCCCAAGAATGGTTGAGTGGAGACCATCTGGATAAAGCCTGATTTTAGCTCGAAATTGTTGGCGGCAATTGGTGGTATAGCAATTGGGTCAGTGTTGCCATCTACATGAGCTTGCAGCAATTCAATCATCGGGCGATTATCCGGAAGGGGCTCATTGTTGTTGTTATTGTTCATGTTGTTGAAAGGTGGGTTGTTGTTGTTATTATTGTTTGGAGGTGGTACATCGGCCATGTCTAAGTGATCGAGAGGCTCGGGCTCTTGATATGACGTGGATCGAGTGCGCATACACCTGCAAAAGAACGAACAAAAAAAAACAAAGCAAAAATATTTTTGGTTTTTATGTTTTTTAATTTTTTTGTATTTTTGAAATTTTTTATATTTTTTAGTGTTTTTGAAAATTTTTATGAAAAAGTAACGTTCACGGGGAACGGATCCCAAAATCCAAGTTCTCACAAAAAACTTTTGATCTTAACGAGAAGAGCCGGCAGCGGCGCCATTTGATACTATGGTTTTGTATGGGTTCTAATTCTCTCACAGTCCTCTCGAATTGATCTCGGTCTTAAGTGGAATGATTGTTCTTGGTTACTAAATAAAAGGGTTTGGTTTTCCAGTCTAATAAAAAGTGTAAATGAAAATTTAAATCAAAGACAATTACTTTAATGACAATTAATAAAGACTTGAATTAAAATTGAAATTAAAATTAAAATTAAAATTAAAATTAAAGTTGAAGTATAAAATATAAATTGTGAAATAAAAGTAAAGAAACAGATAAAAGTAAAACAGTAACACTAACAGAAAATTGATTCGGAAGTTTTAACCTTCATTTGGAACTTTACTCATTCGGAAGTTTTCACTCGGAACTTGTGGTTCATTCGGAACTTTGGACTGATTCGGAAGTTTTTGGTTCATCCGGAACTTTTCACTCGGAAGTCTTTGATTCGGAACTTAGGTTCATTCGGAACTTACTGTTCATTCGGAAGTTTCTTCTGATTCGGAACTTTTTAAAGACAAACTCATTCGGAACTTTTCAAATAAAAACTCATTCGGAACTATTTCATTCGTTCGGAACTTTTGCTTTACTCGGAACTTTTTAAACAAAGACTCATTCGGAACTTTTTAAAAGACATGTTCATTCGGAACTTTGGTGTTCATCCGGAACTTTTGCTTCATTCGGAAGTCTGGGAACACAAGAACAGTAGTTTACCCGAAGAACAAGGAAACAAGTTTTTAATCCAAAAATCACCAAATTTTTCACCAAATCTTAAATAAAACTAAACACAAAGCATCTATTAACCACAAACTACAAATCCCATCAACAAAAACACAAATCCCAACAACTTTTGAAGATCAAATCAAGAAAAATAAAAACTTAAGAACTTGAAGATAAAGATGATGATGAACAAGATGAAATGGAAAGATTAAACAAAGAACTTGTATTGAATGATTAATGTTTCAACAAGATCAAACAAAGATTAAAACAACAAGATTGGAAAAACAAAGATTAAAATCACCAATCACCCTAGTGGTGATGGTGATGCTACGAACAAAGGAGAAAAAAGGGGAGGAGAGAAAACTTAAAATCTAACTCCTGGAAAGTGTGAGGGGATGGGCTTTATATAGCCTTGTCCTTTGGTTGGTGAGTGGGCTCTCTCCCGTTCTTCTTGTCTTCTCGTCTTTTCAGAAAAGTTGACGTTTTCGATTCTGATTCAGGATTTGTCGTCGATTAAATTCAACTCGTCTTTTAATTTCTTCGTTTAATAGACTTGAGTTTCTTCGACTTATGAAAATCTTCCATCCTTGGTCCTTTTCTTCGATAATTCTTCGAATAGTCCCAGTGACTTCAAATCTTTTGCATCTCTTGGACAATAGACTTTATCTTGAGTCCTTTTCTTCAGTAAAACTCGTGCAATCCCATGTTTTCTTCAATATTCATCCGGTTGGCTCTGAAAACACAATAAACACAAAAACCACGCATAATTCCAAACAAATGATATTAAATACGTGTTTTGGTCTCGTTTTAGCCAGAATTAAGTGGTAAAAGGATGGGTGTTTACACACCTATCAGCCTGTGGTGGCTGATAACAATTTCATGGAATTTCGTCTCATTTCTGTTCAGAAATTTCTAAGGGTTGTAGTAACTCACTAACATGACGGCGTTCTATCTTGAACCCGCAGTAGGTCAGGCATCTAGATATGAACATAGCTGCATTAATGTGTGATGCGGATTCTATTAAAGTTTTGTCTGGGATTATGGAACATTCTGGTGAAAATCTGGTTGAACAGTCATGGAAGAATTTTTAGTGAGAACTGTCAGCAATTTCTGCGGTAGCAGTCAATTGAGTTCTAGAAAATTTTGTACTTCGTTCACAGTCATCGGTCGGGACCATCAGGTGATGGCCTTCACCTTCGCAGGATTGTCTGAAATTTCTTTCTGCTAAAATAGGGTGGCTCAGAAATGCCACTCAGTTCAGGCAAATTTTATATCTGGAAAGTTGTGTATAAAATTTACTCCTATTGAAAATTTATGCAACTGTGAGAAGACGAGTCTCGTGTTCTTCTCTAGCATTGGGCATATCAGAATGTGATCAATGAATATACTGATGATATTGCCTAGGATTTATGGAAAAATTTTATTCCTATATTTTCATACTATAGCTGGAGCATTAGGGAGCTCAGAAGTAAAATTTAAAATTTTTAGAGTGGCTATAATATGTGCAACAACGGTCTGAAGAACATCATGTTCTTCCCTCACCACTGATGGTAGCATGATCTTGAATTTTTCTGGAAGAATGTTTAAGACACCTCGTAGTAGGTCAATTAAACTTTCTATTCGTGGAATGAAATCGATTAGGAATGGTGATCTGATAAATTTTTTCGATGGTGCGCTAGGGCGAATAAAGCCTAGTTTTGGTAACTCTTGCAGCAATTGCTGCAACTCTTTTAACGTAGCTAGAGCCCTGTAATAAAGAGTTTTGAAAATAGGTTCTGTTCTTGAGACAAGCTCGATGTTATATTATGTCTCGTAGGTAGGAAGGAATTTCTGGAACACCTTCTGGAATGACATCTGGAAATTTTAGGATAATCTGCTGGTCATGGATTCGAGGAATTTCAGAAGTGAATTTATAACTGGTAGCTAAAAGTCTTCGTAACTATGTATTGATAAGTCACGCGCTTGTAAGGAAGAAACAACTTGTACTGATTTTTCTGGCAGAAATATGTAATGAATATATTTGGGATTTAGTAAGACGGATCTCGTCGTTAACTGAAGGGAAAACTTTAATAAATATGGTGCTACTGTTGAGTCCTTTCTGGGTGAGAGGCAGATAACTACCTGGTTTGAGATAAAGCTGACATAGGGATACATGAAGTGAACATGGTGACTTTTCACTGAATGTGTTCGTCTGTAACCTCACAGAGTGAATACTGCGTGTTTTACCTGAGTAATAATCTAGTGGTGGTAACTGAATGTTAATGGTCTGATTTATGCGTGGCATAACAGAACGGGTATACCCCCTTGGAGGGTACCCTGAATTTTTGAGGACCTAGTTTAGGAGGCATACTGGTGTTATGAATCTGACTCATACTTTTAGAAGATATTCATATGACGTGTACTATGACTGGTGTCCTGACATGTGTTTTCCGAAATGATACTTGGGACTCATGTCTTGACTGTTTTCTGGACATGTATTTCAGTAGATAAATCTGAACAAGGCTGAAAATTTTTGGTAACTGCTAGGATTGGCGGACCGGTTAGACTACTGACCTCTTGTATTTCTGGTCACGTCCGTGCGGAGTTCCGATGGTTACTGGCTGATTAATAATAAGCACGATGGTTGTCACTACTGTTTTGTCTGTCACTTTGCGACGGTCATTATCATGACCGTGACTCATGTAACTATTTTGCTGAGTGGCCGGCTGGGTTCCGGTTCCCACTCTTCTGAATGAACGGTTACTTGAGTGAAGTGTGACATTTAGCTAAGAAGGTAAAAGCCTGGAATAGAATGGCAGTGTCAGATGGTAGAAGTTTATTCTCGTCAGAAATTTCAACTTTATAGTTTTCGTCCTTGTTTTGCAGAGTCTTCATAGTATAAACAGCATCAGCATCTTGAGAGATTTCCAAAATATCAGCAGCATCCGCATCTGTGTGGTCTTCAGAGTGTTAGCAGCATCAGCATCCGGTCAAATCTTCAACTCACGAGCAGCATCAACACCTGGACTACTGTACATGAAGTACAAAATGAATAATGCACATGGAGCATATCTGAGACACTGTACGTGGAGTACACATGAAGTACTGTATGTGGAGTATAACTGAGACACTGTACATGGGGTAAATATGGAATACTGTACATGGAGCTGATGGAAATTTTATGGGATGATCGATACTGGTGTCGCTTGTTTGACATTATCAAAGAAATAAATTGATTTAACGGTAGTAAGTTGAATTGAAACGGTTAACATAATAGGTTGATAATTTCTACGTAGACTTAATGCTGGTTGTATAGAGGCTAAAATATGTTTAAATGGAGTTTCATCAACGTTCAGTATAAAGACATGATTGATAACGACCAGAACATGAATATCATGAAATAGTATTTCATTGTAATCCTTATGTATCTTAGCATGAAACATTATCATTCTGTTGAAAACATAATCCTTGTAAGGAATCATGAAATTGAATCCGCCTGAAGGCGACATCAGCTTGAAATTGTGAAACTGGATTGTTACAAAGAACATAAGAGTATGATCAACTGAGTTTTAACAACACTGGCGTGGATGGCTGTAGTTCAATCCATAAAATTTAAGGAACAAACATGTGAATAAGTATGGGCGATTCTAGTTCAATCCATACTTGTCAAAATTTATGAAATGTCCTGATATGACAAAGGTGAACAACTGTGGATCGCTTCACAAAACATCATTTGACTGAAAAGCATGAAATTTGACTTGAGAAATGGTGACCGTTTATGGCTGGTTCACCAAGTAATATTTGACTAAAAACATGAATCTGTCATGAGTAAGGGTAAACGCCTATGGTCGGTTTACCAATACAAAATCTGAACGGCCAAGGGTGAACGCCTATGGTCAGCTCACCAAAACGAAAATTCGCTAAAAAGCACATGCGACTAAATATGGCTAGTTATGTACCAACCTTTTACTTAGTCAAAACTTTAAGAAAACTGACTGATAAATGAAGAAAACTGACTGAATAATCCATGAGAAACATGAAAGATAACAACGCCAAAATCTGGGAAGTTCCTGGTGACTACCCACTAGTCACAGGTCAAGTTTTAGAGCCTACAGGTCGAACCTGGCTCTGATACCATAATTGTAACACCCCACTTGGATAAGTGGACCGTTACGTGTATTTATGGCGTGTCATCAAAGCATAAGGTAAATGTACTAAAACATTAAATGACCACAACGAAAATACCGGAATCAAACATCGGTAATCCAACCCAAGCTTAAAACATGAAAAATAAAATACTAAAAGAAAAGACTAAACAATGTCCAAATAAGCAGAACAATGTAAGTGCATAAAATAAGAAGTCTGGATAGCTTCCATCCCAAATGCACGTGCTCTTAGAATCCTAAAAGCGTCCTGGTGTACCTGCCGTTAGAACATGAAAGGAACTACGGCTGAGCATAACGCTCAGTGAACGGATATAAAGCATGATAAGAAACTACTGAAATGAAACAGATGATAAAATACTGAAGCTGTAAGACTGATAAGTAAAGTTGCAGCGGAAATCTGTGTATAATCTGTAAAGGCTGATTTATAAATAATAAAGTTGAACTGTTATCTGTCAAATCTGAAAACATGCATTTACTGTATTTTAATTGCCAGAGCTTATATAGGTCATGTGCTGTAACAACGTTGCATGAATAACTGGAGGGGTGACCTCGTCATGCTGTAGAGGGGTGACCTCTAAATAACTGTGATGGGTGGAGGGATCAGCTCCAATGTGAAGTATGTAGAGCACACACCACATTCACCTGCTAAACTGTAAACTGTAGCCTAGGATGCATCCATACGCCCCACTAATAATACTGATAATATGGCCAAGCTGAGCTGAGTGGGACGATGCAGGATATCACTCTCCTGCATGTGAGTCACGACATCGGTGCCTCTAGTGCCGTGGTTACGGTACCTCCGTAACTAGTAAATAAACTAATCATGCTTGTATATAATGCTCAGGCAATTTATTTAATTCTTAACATGATTACTGATAAGTTTAAACATATACTTGGGAAAACATTTGGCTGAAGATGGGGAATCCTAATCATGCCTAGAAAAGAAGTCCTTACTGAAAGGACGGGAATTCCGTACCTCGTGTCCAGAAATGGAATCAGAATGAAAGCGGAAGGATCGACTCTGACTTCACGGATACTACATAAATAATGGACGGGCATAAGTCGTCTGATTTCTGTTTGCTGTTACTGATTCTTATATGTTCTAAAATTAATTTATTCTTGTATTACTATTTATGGATAAACTGATAATTTCAGACTGTTCTCATAATATTACTCCTGATTAACGTATCCTCTGTATTCCTGATTATTGTAAAACATGTACTCCAACATAATACTATTACTATAAATAGCAACCTGCTAAAAATAGAAAGTTTCCAAATTTAGTTTTTTTTTCTAAAATAATTATTAATTTAATCGTAGTTAAATCCGACTTTTAATTAGATGAAGGAAAAGAAATGTTAAAATCAATTTCATTTTACTAATTAAATAATTAAAATAACTAACATGTTTAACTTTATTTTTTTATAATCTAAAAACTTATTTATAAAGTGCTTTAACCCGAACCAAAATAAATTCCCACTGCTAGTTATACACGGTTCCCACTGGTAGTTATATTCAGTTCCCACTGCTAGTTATGTTCAGTTCCCACTGTTAGTTATATTTTATTCCCACTGTTAATGCTTTCTGACAGACCCAAACACACCCTTATTACTTGTTAATCCCAAACGCCCCCTGTTTTTCTCTTTTTTTTTCCGGCCTGACATGACACCACCTCACCGAGACCTTAGGGTCTCGGTTTCCTTACACAAGCAAAACCCGACACCCTCTAATCGCGAACCAAACACCCCTGTTTGAGTTTGGTTTGCTGCGGCCAAAACAACCCAACCACCGCCGCCCCTGTAAGGGTCACGACTTGCCAACAGTGAGCACACCGAGACCTTATGGTCTCGGTTTCCGTGAAACAACAAAAATCCGCCATCCTCTTTTCTTTTAAAACATGATAATTAATTAAACCCGCTAAATCTTGTTATACCCATCTGAATCTCGTGAGTTAAATAAAGGAAATAGATGTTTTACCTTTAATTCGTAGTTTAGAATGACTAACGAACATGTAAGCCGAGTCGATTGCAAGATCAACGTTATTATTTTATTTTTCTCCCTGAATTCTTGTTTCTGGCCGGCGGCAGTCAAAAGAAGACACCAACCCTAATTTTTGTTTTGTTATGTTTTTTTTTTGTATGTCTGCTTGTAGAACCCCCCGTATCTCCCCCTCTTTTTTTAACAAACTGGGCCGCAGCCCATTACTTCTTTCCTCTTTTCTTTTTTTTTAAAACAAAACCGGGCCTTAGCCCATTTAACCCTCTTTCTTTTCTTTCTTTTTAAAACCGGCCCAAAATAATCTATAAGACTTCGTTTCCGATTCGCTTTGCTTCGTTTAAAATCATATAACTTGCGTGTTCGTGTTTTAAATCCCGTTATGTATTTCTTTATTTTACTGAAAATAAACATGTACGTAATACTGAATAATTATGCATTTGTAATATTTAAATAAACTGAGACTACGCATATTTAATATTAACGTTTAATTATTTCTGTAAAATAATTAATTCATCTGTAATATTTTCTGAGACTAAATACTTATTATATGAATAAATATTATATGTAAAATTTAAATAAACTGGGATAGCGTATTTAATTTCTGCGTTTATATCTCTGTCTAACAATTAATACTTATATAGTTTATTAAAATTAAACTGCGTATTTAAATGTTCTGATTTATAAATACGGGTTTTACATAAAGTCTCTAAACCAAGCTTGAAACAATAAACTAAACTAATCAACACACTTAATTACTTTTCAAACGTAATACTTATTATTGTATAATAAAGAATTACAAGTGTTATGGATAACACCATTTGATAACAATGTGTTGTGCACACTTTGGACAAACTAAAACCTAACTTATGAACACAGTTGCAGCTGTTTGGTTCAACAAGTTCTAAGAGTTAATGTGTGAAATGTGTCAAAGTGTTAAACTGTAAAACCCGTTTTAAAAGTCCTCGAACATTAATACGGACAATCACATATTTAAATTAAACGTTACGTAATTAATTATTGAGATAATAAATAACAGTGTTAGATCAAGTGTTACGAAAATAATTCACGACAGAATATTATTATCACGCAGTCTCAGTTTTAATTAATATCGTGACGTAATTTAATTATTCGGAAAATAATTATTACTAGTTAATAAGTGACTAATAATTATTCAGTATTACGTACATATTTATTTCAGTAAAATAAAAATACATGACGGGTTTTAAAAACGAACACGGAAGTTATATAAGTTTAATCAAAGCGAAACGAAATGAGAAATAGTATAATGATGGGCTGTTGGCGTTTGAAACAAAGAAAAAAAAGAAACTGGGCTTGGAAGCCAAGCCATATTGTCAAACCATAAATGGGATTACTCTTTTTTTTTTCCTTTTGGACAACACAGTTAAACAAAATAGGGTTCCCATTCTTCTGTGTGAATAGCGACGGCTGAGACAAAAACCAGGGAGGGAAAAATGGAGGTATCTATTTTCGAGTAGATCTTGATCATTCCTCGTAACTATAAGACATCCAAGAATCGGTAAGTACCTATCCTTTCTTTTAAATCTATCAAAAACCCATTCAGGTTTTTGATCAAGAAACATATGGAATTTTCAAGATTTTAACATGTGGGTTTCGGGGTCCTGGAATCACGAAAACCGAGAGCCAGTGCTCTCGGTGTGTGGCTGTCTGACCCAGCCGAGACCACAGCAGGGTCTCGGTGGTAGTGGTGTTGAATTTCAGTCGCAGCCCAAAGGGTGTGTGTGGGTGCGGTGTATAGCCGAGACTTCAATGTCTCGGTGGTGTTTTTGTTTAGCCAGTTACAACCGAAATAATAACCAGGAGTGTTTGTTAATTAAAACAGTGGGATAAATAGCAGCAGGCGTGTTTGGGATTAATTCACATAAAAGGGGTGTTTGGGATTGCCATAGCAGTGGGAACAAAGCAATGGCAGTGGGAACTATACTAAAGCAGTGGGAAATAAAAAAGAGCAGTGGGAACCCAAGGATTAGCAGTGGCTGCTGCTTGGTGACGTCAGCAGGGGGGTCCATGTGGTGGGCTCGATTTGATTAACCCGAGACATGTGTGTCTCGGGGAAGATTTTGACTCGGGTTTCGGGATCACGGGCAATGATATAATACGAGGCTATGTAATTAGGATTAAATCATTTTAACAAGTTAGTTTTATAAATAATAAATAAAATGGTTTGTTTCACAAATTAAATTAATAGAATTTATTGACATCAGTTAATTCTTTTTTTTAGTTATTTAGAAACATGTTGGTTTTATTTAAATGATTTAAATCTCATAGAAACAATTTTGGAGACGTTTTATTTTGGGGAAACTTTCTAATTTAGGAAACTCGTTATTTTTAGCAGGTTACTTAATACAGTATAATACCATATCAGGATTCAGTATAATACACAGTAACCATGAAATACAGGATATATACTAATCAGTAAACATTTTAAGAACAGTCAGACTTATCATAATTACGCCGGACAATCAGATTAGTCAGATTATACATAAACAGTAATACAAGAATAAAATAAATTAAACTAAGAGCAGAAGAGACTCAGTAATAGTGAACAGTAATCAGTTAACTCATTCGCGTCCGTTATTTATGTAGTATCCATAAAGTCAGAGTCGATCCTTCAGCTTTCATTCTGATTTCATGACTGGACACGAGGTACGGATTTCCATCCTTTCAGTAAGGACTTCCTTTCTATGCATGATTAGGATTCCCCGTCTTCAGCCAAATGTTTTTCCCCAGTATATGTTTAAGTTTACCAGTAATCATATTAATAACTAAATAAATTGCCTGAGCATTATATACAAGCACGACCAGTTTATGTACTAGTTACGGAGGTACCGTAACCACGGCACTAGAGGCACCGGTGTCGTGAATCACATGCAGGAGAGTGATATCCTGCATCGTCCCACTTAGCTCAGCTTGGCCATTTTATCAGTATTAATAGTGGGGCGTATGGATGCATCCTAGGCTTATAAGTGTTACAAGTTATCAGGGTGAATGTGGTGTGTGCTCTACATCCTTCACATTGGAGCTGATCCCTCCATCCAGCACAGTTATTTAGAGGTCACCCCTCTACAGCATGACGAGGTCACCCCTCCAGTTATTCATGCACGGTTGTTACAGCACGTGACCTATATAAGCTCTGGCAAATTAAAATACAGTAAATGCATGTTTTCAGATTTAACAGATAACAGTTCAGCTTTATCATTTATAAATCAGTCTTACAGATTATACACAGATTTCCGCTGCAACTTTACTTATCAGTCTTACAGCTTCATTATTTCATCATCTGTTTCATTTCAGTAATTCCTTATCATGCTTTATATCCGTTCACTGAGCGTTATGCTCAGCCATAGTTCCCTTTCATGATCTAACGGCAGGTACACCAGGACGCCCTTAGGATTCTGAGAGCATGTGCATTTGGATGGAAGCTATCCAGACTTCTTACTTTATGTACTTACATTATTCTTCTTATTTGGACATTGTTTAGTCCTTTCCTTTAGTATTTTATTTTTCATGTTTTGAGCTTGGTTGAATTACCGATGTTTGATTCCGGTATTTTCGTTATGGTCATTTAATGTTTTAGGACATTTACCTTATGCTTTGATGACACGCCATAAATACACGTAACGGTCCACTTATCCAAGTGGGGTGTTACATAAACATTAACTCTAGGCTACATAACCTATTTATAGTGGTACGAGGTTGACTCCAAGTACTAGTTGATGGTGACTACACTAGACAGACACTTGTCAGACCTCTGTCACAATATGCTCTTCTATTCTTAGTAGTCTGCCACAATGCTTTAGGGAAACAGAGCTGACACAATTTCCCTTTTCTTCATAGTCTCGTACACACTAAGGTATGTCCAAAGTGTACTGAGTGTTAACAAGGTATTGCCACCCCTGTTAACCCTTAACCTCTCAGAGTCTATGATACATCTTGGCTGTTATCCATCACAGCCAATGAGTATGTCTTCAAGTAATTTTCGACTTCCTTGACAAGGTCTTTGACATGGACTCCTTTGAGGTTGCTCACAGAGACTTAGATCTCTGTGAGTCTTGCGATAGTTGCCTGCCTCCTAGGAACAGGCAAGTTGATATCAAACACCTTGATTTGTGTTTAAATCTATGATACAGGGAATCTAATAAACTTAGATTCCCAACAGTTATAGATCATGATGATATAACATGGTGTTGATGAATTATTGAAGGAGATGATTAAACACGAAAGAGATGATGAGATAATATATCGGTGATGGATCAATTCATGTTTTAAGATCAAGGATTTGATCGAAGATGTGTTTGTGTGTGTTAGAGAAAAAAAGAAAAAAAAAAGTATCGATCGAATAGATCTAAAATGTAGGAGGTGTTGTCATGTGAGAGAGGTGAAATGACCAAAATGACTTTTCATTTTTATAATTAATAAAACTTATATTAATCTGAATCATTGATATATATTAAATGGAAAGTGACAATTAATCACCTTTAAATAGATATGAAATATCTAAAATAACCCTCTAAATTTAAACAATACATATTTTTATCTATTTCATACTCATTTTTAAAAAACAAACCCATTATCCAAATAATTAAAGCCGTTTTAGCATCTTCTTTACAACTAACAATCCTTTTCATTAATATACTTAAGTATAGAGTATTATACAGACTACAAAATGTAATCTTTTTGGTAAAGAAAAGAAATGTTTTGTTACAAAAAAAAACAATAAATAAAAAAGAAACATAAATATTGTTTTCAACAAAAATAAAACAAGATTTTGTCCATACAAGAACCCCGTGACGTCACTTACTCATCTTTTTCTGCATAAAATCCAACTTTCTTTCAACTCACTTCACTCACACCCAAACCTCAAAAAACACAAAACAACATGGGTACTTGTTGTACTCATCTCTTTCTCTCTCTACTCTCTCTCATCGCCGTCACAACAACCACCGCCACCATAACCACCACCTTCGACGTCCAAACCGCCGTACAAAAAACCATCAACTCCTTAAACCCATCTTTTTTCCAACAAGAAACAACCTTAAAAACAACACCATCTTCCGACAACACCTTGTCTTTTTCCCTACACCCTCGTGCATCTATCCACCATCACAAACATAATGATTACGAGTCCTTGACTGAGTCACGACTCGCTCGCGACACTCACCGAGTCAACTCACTCACTACTAAACTCAGCTTTGCTCTCATGGGTTTTAACAAGTCTGAAATGAGGCCTCAGGTTGATACCGACTCGGTTTTTAAAGCCAACGATTTGTCTAGTCCTATTACTTCCGGGATTTCGCAAGGAAGCGGGGAGTATTTTGCGAGAGTTGGTCTTGGCACACCCGCGCACCAATATTACATGGTAATATTATTGCGCGTTTTTATATATACGGGCTCGGCTTATATAAAGTACGAGCCCGGAGTATTTTTTATATTTTTATACACTTTTTAGTATTACCGTCTCGACTTATAAATAAGTCGAGATTGTCTTATTAAGCATACGTTACAAATACTATATACATAGTGACAGGAAGTTTTGATAAAAATTTGTCACTAAATCATACTTCTAAAGAAAAATACTTAAACTTTTAGTGACACTTGTCTCCTTTTGGTGACACTTTTTTACTCTTAGTGACACGTTTATGACTCTTGTGACATCTTTTTTGTGTTTCTAATTTTTTATGCGAATAACATGTGACATGGGTTTTGTTACTTTTTTATTTTTATTTTGTAGGTGATTGACACAGGAAGTGATATAAATTGGCTACAGTGTCAACCATGTAACGATTGTTATCAACAAACTGACCCAATTTACAACCCATCAGCTTCATCTACTTACAGTGTGTTACCATGTTCTTCACAACAGTGTTCCTCGTTAGAAATAACAGCTTGTCGAAGCAACGTTTGTTTGTACCAGGTTTCGTACGGGGATGGTTCGTTTACTGTCGGTGATTTCGTAACCGAGACCGTTTCTTTCGGAAGATCGGGCTCGGTTCCGAAAGTGGCTATTGGATGTGGTCATGATAACGAAGGGTTATTCGTTGGTGCTGGTGGGTTATTAGCCCTTGGTGGTGGTCCTTTGTCTTTACCTTCGCAAATTAAAGCGACGTCGTTTTCGTACTGTCTCGTGGACCGAGACTCGAAAACCGCGTCTACTTTGGAGTTTAATTCTGTAACAGCGTCAAACGCTGTTACAGCCCCGTTGCTACGCAACCCGAGGATGAAAACTTATTTATATGTAGGCCTTACCGGGATTATGGTAGGCGGGAAGGCTTTACCTATCCCGCCTTCCATATTCGCGGTAGATGATACCGGACGGGGTGGGGCTATTGTGGATTCGGGTACGGCCGTGACTCGTTTACAGAGCCAGGCGTACACCTCTTTACGCGACGAGTTCACTCGTCAAGGAAGTAGTTTAAAGCCAACAGACGGGTTTTCATTGTTCGATACATGTTTTGATTTCTCATCCTTGACGAGGGTCGCGGTCCCAACAGTCGGGTTCACGTTCACGGGCGGTAAGACGCTCTCGTTGAAGCCCGAAAACTACCTAATTCCTGTGGATTCACGGGGAAAGTTTTGCTTGGCGTTTGCACCGACGGATTCTTCGTTGTCTATTATTGGTAACGTTCAACAACAAGGGACACGTGTCGGTTATGATTTGAGTAAAGGTGTTGTTAGTTTTGCTCCAAATAATTGTTAGATTATATGGAAAAAAAATATCAAAAGTTTTTAATTATGAAATGTGTACTGCTTTCTTCTCTTATCATGTTAGTAGTTAGTAACAATATAGATATAAAAGGATATTTATGGATTTTGATTATGGTTATTGTATATTTATGAGGCCTATTAAATCTAGTAGTTGAATAATTTATAGCGAATAGGTGATATTTTGTTTGATATGATTAAATGGCCGAATTTGAAAGTAGATGATATTGGCTTTTGAACAATCTTTACTGACTTGGTCGAGTCTATGGGGTCGGATTAACTCGATTAACTTGATTTTCTAAAAAAAAATATATATTCTTATATTTTTAATAATTAACAAAAATTACATATAAAAACCATAAAAACTTTGGTAACTATTAATCGACTAATATAATATATAAAAATAAAAATATATCGCAAATACGTAAAATTTATATTTAAAAAAAAAAACTATAAATATCGAAACCCGGTCGGGTCTTTGAGAAGCGGGTTGACTCGGGTTACCTTAAACTCGGCGGATCTTACCAGTTTTGAATATATGAAACCCGAGTCAACATGACTCAATTTTTCGACCAAAACTAGGTCAACCGGTTGACGTGACTGGGTCGACTCGTGTCTAAGAACATTGCTTTTGAGAAAAAAGAAGATATAAATTTGATGTTTGCATATGACATATTTAGACATGAAACTGATGGCTTTACTTGAGCTTTAACATGAGATTTGTACCATTGACCAAGACTTGCTAAAAGTCTAAAGTTAACGAAATTGAGTCAAATTCAACTTAAGTTTAAAGTTAAGCTTGATGTGGATGTATGGTCAGTCTTTTGATGAAGTTTCAAAAAGATCTAGGAGCAAATAACGAAGAATTTTGCTAGGGTCATGAATGTCTTGTATCTATGAAGAAAGATTTCTCTCTGGGTTAAGATCTTGAATGCCGTACTTTGCTGAAGGCGATTCACGAGAGAATCGCGTACAGTTCCCTTTGACCGAGATGTAAATGCCCATGATTTGAGCAATAATTTTCAGGAACATTTGAAACATTTCATTTCTGAGCAGAAGAGCCGTTTTCAAGTAGTGTTCGATCATGTTATTCCTACACCTCTTAATACTTTTCTATCATTAATACATTGTATACTGATAAGAAAAGACAGTTTTTATATTTTTTTTCCGTACTTTTTATATTAATTTTTAAATTGTAAACAGTTATAATCTCAGTGTCATATAATTTTTCAGCAGTATTACTCATTTTATTAACTGGAGAAAACAGCTTACGGCTCAGCATTTTTCATGTTTTTACTGCTTTTCGTTTATCAAAGTTTATAATTTTCGTTTCGTTTTTTTTATTTCACGGTTTTATAATACAAACAAAATTCTAAAAAGTAAAAAAATAATAAATAAATAAATAAATTTAGATGGTATTACTTGTAGAAAAAGGGAGGTATGGGTAACAAAACCTTTTTGCTAACCAATATTCATCGAGAAAAGTTAATGAATTAATAAATGAATATAAAACTTTTATATTAATATTAAAATATATATTATATACACATTAATTTAATTTTAGTAAAATAATGTATATATATATATATATATATATATATATATATATATATATATATATATATATATATATATATAGTAATTTATGAGTTTATTTAGTTAGACAAAGTAACAATATAGATAAAAAGATATTTATGTAATAATGAAGTAATAAGTTTATAATATCTTTCTTTCTTTTAACATCAAATAGGTTTATAATAATTATACTTCAAAGAATTTTCACTAACGTTATGATCTTATTTGATAAAAATTTAATTAATTTAATATAAAAAAATAAATTTATTAAATTATATAAAAAATATAATAACTTATTAAAAAAGATTTAAAATATTGAATAATAATACTAATACAGTTTATATTAAATTATATGTTAATTAAACATGACTTAATAGAAAAATTAAAAAATAACTCTTATCTCTTATTGACAATGAGAAAGTGTTTTGCGTAACTAAAGTCCAAAACTGTCTAACAAATCAATAGATGAAGGGACGGAAAAAAAACCAGGCGTTTCTCTTTGAATTTTTTTATTTAATGTTAATTTTTGATAAAAAAAAACAATTTTTTTTTAAATTTATGTTAAATGTATTTGATTTCTAAAACATGTTTTTAATGTTATGGTTTAAAATTTTTAATGTATCCGACGATATTTATTTATGATTCCGTCCCTATACTATAAAAGTAGAAAAACCATCCCTAAACATATTGAAAAGCATACGTATGTCCTATGAGAAATCGTACAAATCTGAATTCGATATTGATATAGTCATTTTGTCAAAATATTTGATAGAAAAGCATGAGAACGTCGTAACAATGTGAATATATCTCAACTATTTCAATAAGAAACAACGTTAAAACATACATCGAAGTTTGAAAAACTTGATAAGAATTTGACCATTTGTGTATATATATTAATTTCTGATAAAAATTAATATAAAATTAATTTATGATTTTATTAATTTATGAGTTTATTTAGTTAGTAACAATATAAACTTGAGCAAATAGGTTTATAATAATTATATGTCAAAGCTAGTTATTAAAATGTATGTTATAAGTAGAAATAAAATCTGAATTATTTACTTTGTATGTGTTTACAACATGAGTACTTCATTCTCGTCTTTCACTGATCGGTGCTATTCTATTGTATTATAACTGAGTGGCCACTGAATGTGAATTCAAATACATTGATTGAATGTTTTATCTATTATCTCGTATAGTGGACTGCAGTGGTACAAAGTAGTAGTAGGTTGTTGTTGATTCTGCTATGTTAATGTTAGACACGAGACAACTAAGTCTTTCAAATTTAATTATAATGAAACAAAAATTTGTTTATGAAATTATTTTTAGTCATTTGGTGTTTTTCAGAAGGCATGTTTGACTCGTGCCCGTTTAATCTGATTTTAGATTTTGACCGTTTTGATATGTGTCCAAACGGACCCAAACCCGTTTGAACCTGTTACCCGAAGCTGCCTTCTTTGTCAATTCTAGATAGAGGAGACGACGTCACCTTGGGTCCCAAATTGGATTGACCTCGCAACTGGTAAACTGTGTATGCGGTGGTTTTGGAAGATGACAAATTATTTGACTATGATCATTTCAATATCCTCGGTATTGAACGACCAATAATTGAGGTACTCAAACTCTGCTTATTCATGGCATTTGGTATGGTTCTTTACGAGCAATTACACTAAGATAAGCTTTGAAAATTCCAATCTTTGTTTAAGCAGTAACCTTTAGCTTTAGATTTAACTTCTAAGCAATCTGACATTTCCTTCTAGTGTTAAAAGGAGATTCATGTTACATTCTTGTGAAATTTTTATTGAGTACTAACCTCAAACTTCTTACTCGTGCAGGGGAATGATTCGATAAGAATAGTGAGCATTGCAGCATTTGTTGTTTTTGGTTATGAATCAAGTGAGGGTCGATAATGCAAACCTTATAACATTGGGAAGACCTTTGAGGCAGAATATCTAGATAAGGGCCTATGTTTCTTTTCTAAAAAGGTAAGTGTTAAGTTAAGCATGAAACTACAATTGTGAACACACAATATGAGATCAGCTTTTTCTTCTTGCTACACATTGTTGGATTATTGTATACACATAAAAGTAGTTATTGGTCTCTTACATCCACAAAAAGGATTAGCGTTGTTATTTTTTGTTGACCTTTCTTTTAGGTGAGTCACCGACATATGGTTGTTGCCTGTCAGTGCGTCAATTCTAAGCGGATTCCAATCAAAGGCAAATTTCGAGGGGCTTTCTGTTCAGCTCTATCATGTGGGTGTGCTTACCCTGCAACTTGAAGATGGTGAAACATTTCAATGGAGCAAGGTTACGACCTCTATATACTTATTACTCTTGGTTAAATCTACTGTGGTCACTATTGTATCATGTGTATCAAGATATATCTATGCTTATGTGTTCACGTATATTGTTTCCTATTTTACACTTTTAGTGTCACTCCATTTCTGTGCATATGTGTTATTGCTACAAGCCTACAATTGTGATTTTAGATTTTGTATTCTATTCACCCACAAATTCTAAGTTTCAAAAGTTTATTCGATTTAGGTCCAATGTATAACTCTTCTATTACAAAATAAAATAAAATTCTGCGGAAATTTATTAGTAATTTTAGAGCAGGATTAATGAGCGGGTTAGGGAACATGGGTAACTTTTTGCACGTTTCAGGCCAGTTGGATTGACCAAAAAGACTTCTTTATCCATGAAGTTAAAGCTTTTTATAAGTAATTATATTATCCTTGTATTGTATAGAAGGCCACTATTCTTTAAACCTATTAGCCATTATTGACACTATCACTACAAGATAATTAAGTTGAATTTGAATTTTTTTTATTTGTTTATATTGTTATTTTTACCGAACTTGTATGTTGTTTGGATGTTGAATTTGAAAAGTTTAACCGTTTCAAAGCCGAAATAAATGGGTGTTTGGGAGTATAGGTATTAGATGTATTGTGTGAAGTGTTATCAAATAACATGTAACATGGACATGGGTTAGTCGAGCAGAAAAACACATTATATAGACATGTAGTGCTGCACACTTTTTGTTAATAAATCCATGTCATTTTTAACCCACTCGACCATTTTGAAAAGTATTTGATATTATCAGCTTTACTTCCCAGCCCAATTGCAATTGCAGTTTGCATTAGGCTCATTGATCATGTGAATGACATTTAAACCAGCAATTGCAGCTGCATTGTAGTTAAAATGGGTAAATGAGTTCATGCTTCAAGTGAAGTTAGAATGTGAAATGATTATTGATGTTAGAAATAAGTAACATGAATTTCCTAAATATTTTAAGCATTTGAAATGAGTTGTGTATATGTGAGTTGGGGTTATTTTATAAACTAATTTTCACATAGATGGTATGTCTTTTTAGTTTCTTGTCCAGGTGTAATACAGATACATGAGTTTGAATCTACTCCATAGTATACAAAATTTGATCACAGTATAAATAGAAATATAAGTTATTTCCAAACAGGTTTATGAAAGAATCATTAGTAACTTTTGTTGATAACACATATTCAAAATAGGATTAGGATACATAATATGATCTTTTATTCTTTCAATATGAACATTGAAGTTGACTTCTTCTAGCTTACCATTTTTTCGGCTGTGTATGAACAAACAACTCGTACTCAAATGATTCAATTGAACTTTTTGAAAGTAAGAAAGTACATTCCTGAAACTATGAGTTTGCATATTCTGAAGTATGCAAACTGTTTTACAGATTTTAGGCCGCTCACTTTAAAAGTCTGGACTACAAAAATCAAAAAATAAGTGAATGCAATATCAATATATAATCAAGCCTTAAACTGAAAGGGTAACGAGCTTTGTTTACTTTTTTACCAGTGTATCTATCTACCATTTATTGGTAATACACAAACGTGGATGCGCTGCACTACAGAATGCCACCATGTATACGTGTATGACACATTTGATAGAGGTCATTTTGATAAAAATATGAAACAAAATTTATGATATAAAATGCTTACAAGTACACTATTACAATTCCGTTTATATTAGTCTAATTCTTTAAAGTCACTTGTTTTACTTACGACACAATATTTTAATTGCCATCCGCGAAACCCGCGGGTTTATAGTCTAGTTTGTGTATATATATTAATTTCTGATAAAAATTAATATAAAATTAATTTATGATTTTATTAATTTATGAGTTTATTTAGTTAGTAACAATATAAACTTGAGCAAATAGGTTTATAATAATTATATGTCAAAGAATTTTAGTATCGTTATGATATTGTTTGATAATAATTTAATTGATTTAATATAAAAAATATTTTAATTATTAAATTATATAAAAAATATTTGTTTGTGACTTATTAAAAAAATATTTAAAATATTAAATAATAAAATTAATACAGTTTATATTAAGTCATATGTTAATTAAAAATGACTTAATAGAAAAATCAAAAAATAAGCCTTAATCTTTTTATTGACAATAAGAAAATGTTTCGCGTAACTAAAGTTTAGAACTGTCTAACAAATCAATAGATGAAGGGACGAAAAGAAACCAAGTGTTTCTCTTTGAATTTTTTTTATTTAATGTTAATTTTAAAAAAGAAACAATTTTTTTTTAAATTTATGTTAAATTTTTTTTTGGAAACGGCAAATATTATTAAGCACCTCACCTTAGCAAGAAACTAAGAGAGGGCAAAAAGGAAGACAAAGTTACAATGAAGCTGAAAAGGGGTAACACTCTCATTCTATCCAATTACAAGGATAATTACTCCTATATTTGATCCACAAGAAAGTATTGGATATAATTTCTTCCGCTATCGCCGTGTATGAGCTACGGATCTTGTTGAAAATGTAATTGTTTCTCGCCTTCCATATACTCCACATGGTGCCGAGAATGATGGTTAAAAGTACTTTCCTTTTTTTAGGACAGTTTCCCCAATCGACTGCGAATTCGATGATACCTTTAACTGTGGACAACGCCGGGATAGGAATTTTGCACCATTTGAAGATCCAACTCCATGTGTCAAACGCCTTGGGACATAGGACGAGCGCGTGGTCGACGTTCTCCTGATGTAGTCCACATATTTTACAATGAGTGGTGTCTAAGGGGACCCCCCTATCGATTAAGTTTTTGGCGCCAGGGATGCGACCGAGCCCGGCTTTCCATGCAAAGCAGCACACTTTTAGCGGGGCAATTCTAACCCAAGGCATATCGATGAAACCGAGGGAAGTGTTTGCACCACCGTCTATACATTTCCTTGCAAACCGCACCATATAATTCCCGTCAGGGGACAGTAAACATTTCAGCTTGTCTGGAGTTTGTTTCAGTTTAATGTCGGCGATGAGGTGAAGTAAATCACAGAATTCGTTGATAACGACTGAGTTGTTGAGTCCAGTGATCCACCTCCAATAATAACCATGATTGGAAATCCTATCGTTGATGGAGCAATCTTTCTGAGATTCAAAAGAGAATAGCGAAGGGAATCTCAAATACAGTGGTGACCCTCCAATCCAATAATCTTTCCAAAATAGGAATCTATCCCCTGCTCCGACATCAAGCGAAAAAACGTCATAAAATGTGAAACCAGCCATATTTAATTCGTTCTCCGCTTTGGCTATGTTGCTCCAAATTCCAGTTACCTTAGGGTTGTGAAGGTGAGTTATTGGTTTGTGATGAAGACCATGAATCTCTCTAACCGTTTCTTTCCAAAGGCTGTGATTGTGACCGTCATTGAGCTTCCACCACCATTTCATAAGAAGTGCACAATTATGAGCCTTTAAGGAACCGACACCGAGACCGCCTTGTTCTTTGGACGCTGTAACAGTGGGCCAAGCAACCCAATTGATTTTCTGTTTGTTGTCATCCCCACCCCACATAAATCTTCTTCGGATCTGCTCAAGTCTATCAATAACGCCGGATGGAGCTTTGAACAGTGAAAAATAGTAAAGTGGAAGGTTACTGAGCACGGCTTTGATGAGAACCAGACGACCCCCAAAAGATAGGCATTTAGCTTTCCAGTTAGATAGCCGGGCTGTGAATCTATCAATAACTGGCTTCCAGTTTTTTTTAATGTTCATGTTTGCGCCCACTGGGACCCCGAGATATATGAAAGGAAAATTACCTGATTGACATCCGAGTAATGATGCCCAACTATCAACTTGAGCATTGGTGGTGCCAATCCCGAAGACTTTGGATTTATGGAAGTTGACCTGTAAACCCGAAGATGCATGAAAGCACCTTAGAATCCTGGCAAGGTTGCACATATTAGAGTTTGTACCTTCCCCCACAAAGATCGCGTCATCTGCATAAAACAGATGGGAAATTGAAGGCCCATTACAACCCACTTTCTGACCACGGAACAAACCTTTCTCGCGTGCTGATTCCATAGCCACGTTGAGACCCTCCATAGCGATGATGAATAAGAATGATGAAAGTGGGTCTCCTTGCCTTACTCCTTTTGTAATGGGAAATTCCTTCGTAGGAGATCCGTTAATTAAAACGGATGCAACTGATGAGGATAAACATCCTTTTATCCAACCACGCCATTTGGTGCCGAAATTCATTTGTGTCATAATAGAGTCTAGATATTCCCAATTCAACGAGTCAAACGCCTTTTCGAAGTCGACCTTGAACATGAACATCTTCTTTTTTGTCCTTTTTGCCCACGAGCATAATTCGTTGATGATAAGGGGTCCTTCAAGGATATTACGACCACTAATATATGCAGATTGGACATCGCCAATCACGAATCCAATGATTCTTTTTAATCGAAAGGATAGAGCTTTAGCGATAATCTTGTACATACAACCAATTAAAGAGATAGGTCGAAAATCGCTGAGAGAAAGTGGATCAGTAACCTTAGGAAGGAGGGTGATGAATGATGAATTACAACCTCTTCCAATGACGCCAGTAGTTTCAAAGTACCGCACATAGTTCATGATGTTCTCAATGATACAATCAAAATGAACCCTTAGAAATTTGAAGGTAAAACCATCGGGCCCAGGGGCCTTATCTCCGCCGCAAGCCCATATGGCATCACGAATTTCATCCACAGTGAAAGAGGATTCAATGGATAGTTGCTGCGATTCGTCCAGTTTCCGAAAAAGAGGGTTCACGAAAGGGGGACGCTTCGGCCATTTATCACGAAATTTGGAAGAGAAGAACCTATGGGCTTCATCCTTAATACGATCCGGATCCACAACCCAATCACCATTGATCATAAGACCTTGAATACGGTTTTCCCTAGCTTTGTTCTTCAAAGTACCATGAAAAAAGGCGCTATTTTCATCTCCATCGATTGCCCATTTGATGTGTGATCTTTGTTTAAGATCGAGTTTCTGAATAAGTTCTAAATCAGCAATCTTCAACTTGCCGTCTTTGATTTCCTTAATTTCCAGTTCTGTAAGGGGTCTCGATTCAGCTACGATGTCCAGATCGTTCAACCTTTTGTGCAACGTTTTAAGCTCCTTATTCTCCTTTGCGGTTTCAACTGCTCTCCATCTTTTAACAGCATTTTTCAAGAACCTTAATTTAGCCGCAAGATATACATCCGGTGTGCCATACCCACGGAAGGAGGTCCAGGCCTTATTCACAATGCTGTCGAAACCATCTTTGTGAATCCAAGAATTGAATAATCTGAACGGTGGAGGACCGAAATCAGAAACCTTGTAGCACAAGGTTATAGGAGAGTGGTCAGAGTGGTCCCTGGGCAATGCAGTGACAACTGAGGTAGGTTGCGCCGCTATAAAGTTACAGCAAACTATGAAGTTACAGCAAATTTATGTTAAATGTATTTGATTTTTAAAACAAGTTTTTAATGTTATGGTTTAAATATTTTAAATGCGCCCGACGATATTTATTTATGATTCCGTTCCTCGTCTATAAAAGTTGAAAAACCATCCCTAAACAACGTTAAAACATACATCGAAGTTTGGAAAACTCGATAAGAATTTGACCATTTGTGTAGACTTTAAGTGAACTTGGTATATTGTTCATATATAGCTCAATTTTCAAAATCCTATTTTCAGCATTCAAGTCATTTGCAGTCATAAATGAGACTATCCAACTTTGAAGATAGGGTACCCTATTGGTACCCTATCCCACAAACAAAGTACAAAAAGTACACTATTTGTGTACTTTTTGTCTCTCAGTTATTTTCTGGACAGTTTTTTTATCATTTTTCTTTTCGTATTTTTGACTGTTTAACAGTTTTAACCTGTTAAACTTTATTTTTTTGATTTCATATTTTCCGATTCACAGTTTTATAACAAAACCAAAATTATAAAAAAAAAAAAAAAAAAAAAAAAATCAGGGGGTATATATAGGGGTTTTGGGGGGTCTTTATAACCTGACCCTTGAAGATAAGTATGTTCAAAGACGCAAACTAATACTCCGTACATGTATGCATATCAGGTAGAGAGGAGGGTACTTGTCAGGGTGTGATTCAAGTTGACTCAGTCGGATTTAGGTTAGTTTGGGTCGGATGAATTCGAGTTAAAGCTAAAATATATAAATCTAAACTAGACACTATTTAAAACCCGAATCAACCTGAATTGACCCGAAGTTTTTTAACCCGAGTGACCCGATCCAAATAAGCTTATTCGAGTTCATATTTGGATCGAGTCGACTTTTTCGACACCCTTACTTACGTGAAGCTTCTAACATCAATTTAAAGTGATAAGCAGTAAATTGTTCGAGCATCGTAATTTTTAATATTCGATTGACAAATAAGAATTAGGTTTATTTATATTTTAAGGTTATTCCGTTTTCAATGTTTTATGAAATAACAATCAAGAAAGTTCAATACTTCAAAATTATTTACATATTATGATTACTCTTTTAAATGTTTTTATTTCTAGTACACTTATTGATACCGGTATTTTTATCGTACACACTATGTAGACCGCAATTTGGTAACTATTCACCTTTGCATTTAAACATTTCATTAAATGAATTTCTTGTCCTTTCAATAACTTTTCCTTGTCCTAGTAATGTGTGGAAAATTATATATCCAATAGAAATACAAGTAAGTTATGAACTTCATGATTCTTGCTTGTATTATTGGTCATTGAGAAATTAAATTGCTCTTCAATAATGATGTACAAATTTAGAATACATGTAAGATAAAAGTAACAAAATTATGTTATTTGTAGTAGAATTTTTTTGGTTTCTTATCTATATTCGACCTTCAAACTGCCACAAGAAAAGTTATGTTTAAGGCATAACAATTCCTCAATTCGTAACACATTTGGCAATACTTCGAAAACTGACGATTCTCGGCTTCGATAAGACTTTAGTACGTACTGTTGGTTTGTCCTTGTAGGACATTAATGTTGTTGAGGCCCCGTTTGGCCATGATTGATATGCATAGCTAGCTACTTGATTAGAAAACATTGCTATGAATGAAAACCAACGCGTTATATTAAACACTAGGATGTAATGTCTCATTCTTATAAAAGCTTAGTTATAACATACGTGTTGTCTTAAATAGTATGTTGAGACAACGGTGTTTTTTTAATAGGTTTTTAAACGGGTGATGTATGTTTTTTGTTGGTGAAAATTACGGACAGGGCCGTTTATATATAAAGTTGTCTGGCAGAGGCCAGTTTTTTCTTGGGTGTCGAAAAGAGCCACCATGCTCGGGAACCATTTAAAACGACCTACTTTTTGCCACGTGGCTCGTTTTTAACCGTTTAAAAAAAAAAACCATAGTAAACATCGACTGATGCAACGCAGATTTTGTCAGCCTTTGGCTGACGGTGGATGGACCCACACTGACGCCACAGTAACAAGCATGTTTATTGGGCCCCAATTTTCTGACAATGGTATACTCGGTGGTTCTCAAACCCGAGTATCATTTTACAAAAACCCTACCACTGCCTCATTTTAACCAAACACACAATCTCACAAAACCAAAAACCCGAGTTTTATTAAAAATAGAAGTTTTGAGCAGCTAGGTTATGCCAAATCCTCAATCTCTCAAAACCAAAAGCCCGATTTTTATTAAAAATGGAAGTTTTTAGCAACTAGGTTATGTTTAAGTCATAATCTCTTATATATATTCCCGAGTATATTTAAATATAACGGAGCAGCTAGAGTCAAGTTGGTGGTTTTTTGCCCTTTCCTTTTTATGGCCGTATGTTATTTAATGAATTTTTAATTTCATTAATAATTTTTTATGTTTATTTGTTATACATTATTGATATGTTGTTATTGTAAAATTTTAGGATTATAGTGTTACGTTGACGTGTAGAAGCAAGTTATCCTTGTTACCGTTTTTCAGAGAAAGATTTAGAAACACACCAAAAGAACGTTTGTTTAGGCAATCATGTTTTGGTTGGTTGTGGAATTTGCCAGAATGCGTAGAGACTGGTCTTTTAATACATTTCTTGCTTGTTGTCAAACGGATTTTGTAGAAGAAGAGACAGAAAATGTTCCGTTATGTTGTGATGTTGGTGGTCATATTATAAAATTTGGCAGGGAAGAATTTTGTTTAATGACCAGTTTAAAATTTGGTGTACAGTTTAATGGTAGTTATTTAAAGGGGCCAATGCCGTTTAGGAGACGTGTTTTTTCATCAGCTTATGATACTCGTCATATACTCGTTAAGGATTTATATAGATTTGTTAAAAGCGATGCATTTGAAAACCTAAATGACTATGATGCTGTACGGCTTGCGTTGATAGCTGTTTTGGAGTTGGTGCTACTTGGGCATGAGTCTAGTTACATTGTTCCAGAATGGTGCTTTAGTTAGTTGAAAATTTAGATGCATGGAACTTGTATCCGTGGGGTTCGTATGTTTGGTCCACATTGTATAATCAGTTAATGAATGCCGTATACGTACGTGCCGAACACCACCACGCGAATGTAGACAGAGACCCAGACGAATAACCACCCAAGTATCAATTAATGGGTTTTACATAGGCGTTCAAGGTATGTAATATGTTGTGTTTTTTCTTACTAAAATATAGTACGTGTATAATTTGAAAACAATTTATTTTCAGGCTTGGATGTTGGAGACTTATAGCGTTAATGCGGTGGATTATTTCACACGGCTTGATGGTTATCCTCGATCAGTCTGGTGTTCCGAGAAAGAAAGTTTTTTCGTAGACAAATTCCTTCTTTAATTGATGTGAGTTCTACGATGCTTAGACATTCCTATTTGGCAATAATTTATTTAATAATTTGTATATGTGTTTAATTAATCTTATAATATTTTGCAAGGGTGTTATACCAAACGAAAGGTTATTTCCCGACGAAGTTGAGATGTCGACAGACTGGTGGATTGATAGCCTTAGATATTTCAATAATGAGATACATCAACCGCCCCAAATACCTGAGTTTGATAACCGATATAGTCGTGATGATGTACCAGCAGACGTTTACTTAGTTTTGATGGAAAATGATCGAACTATCCAAGAATTGAATGCAAAATTATGGTAAATGGTTAACATGATGTATGTAAATGTCTATCATCGAAAACTTGACGTATAATTATTCCAACTATTTTAATGCAGGCATTACAGGGTTGTGGCCAAGTCTCACCAAATAAAAATGTCTTTAATGAATCTGATGTTGGTGGGTTCGGTAATGAGTTTACTGGTACTCAATATAGTGGTTTTGTTAACATTGAGGTAATTTTTATTTTTTAATATAATTGTCATGTTACTTTTACTTTTTTGTTAATTAAAAATAACTTCGAATATATTGTATGTTAGGACCAACAACGAGATGGTTTAGGTAATTTTACCCCAGTTGGTAGCCACTTCTTTGACGATATTCGAATTCCGTCGCCATATACGCCGTCTTATAAAGTGACTCCAAACGCTTCGTTCGGGCAGCCTGCTAAGCCATCCTCAATTCATAGTATGTATGAAATGAATAACCCGATGCCCCATGAGGGTTTTGGTCGATGGTCTAAGGTTGATCGAACATTTGAGGGTAGCTCTTCACAACATCGTGATATTCGCGACGTACACCCAGTAAGTAGATCATTAGTATTATTAAATTATTTATACAAGTTAATAATGTAAAATGTTTAATTAAAAACGTGTTAAATTGTAATTAATTGTCAGGAAATGATAGACCGTGAAAGAAGAGCACGTCGTCCCGGACCACAAAAAATGAGCCCATTTACATCTCTTCCGCCTACAACCAAATTAGGTCCGGAAAACGTGTTGAAAAGTCAAAAAATAAGAGTGTGTTCGATAACATTACAACCTTTAATCTGGGTGATGAAGAGAACGGCGAATATTGTTTTCAGCTTCAAAATCAAAGTCCAACCACAAAAGAATTTGTTTCGTTTGAGAACGTAGATCCCGATAAGGTATATTTTTAGCTAAATATTTTTAAAATGTTATTTTAATTCAAACCGATTCTTTATTTGTTTGCCATGTTTAGGTAAAGCGAGAAATGTATGTTAGATACGAGGATTTTATGGAGAACCCGGTTGATATATTCTTGGATTGTCATGTCAAGGGTTTTACTGTTATGGATACGTTTTGGTATGAACTAGTTACTCACCTTGCAAATATAAGCCTTTCAAAGCGTAATTCTGTAATGGCTGGTTGGTTGTCAGATGATGTAAGTTTTTTTAGAGTGTTCAAGTATTAACAATTTATTTGGTAGCTATTGAAAATAAAACTTTTAATTTTGTTGAAATAGCAAATTAATTGTTGGATTAAGTTGATCGTTAGGCATCGACCGCGTGGGGCTGTTTGGACAGTTGCTAAAACTGGGACTGCAACGTATTACCCCGGATCAAATGTTTTTTATCTTTTATTTGATAGGTTCTTGAAAGGAACTTTGAATGGTTCGACGTATCCATACCCAGCGTGGCATGACGTACAAATTGTAAGTATTTCCATTTATATGTTATCATCGTAACATACATTTAATAGTATGTTATATAAAAGATATGCGTTCTACTAATCAATTGTATATAAAAATGATTTACATTTGTAGGTGTATATGCCAATTAATTGCGGTATTAGTCACTGGGTAACCGCTATAGTTAATTTAATTACTGACCAGGTGTCGATCTTAGACTCATTACCTTGCAATATTCGAAAGGATGCCCTGCAGAAGCAATTGTCAGAATGGTCAAGTGTGGTGAACGACCTTTTGTATCGTCAAGGTTATTTTCAAAACCGCATACGTAGACCACATGATTTCAAAGTATCCTACAACGAAGTCAATTTTCCAGTTCCACAACAAGGAAACTATATGGATTGTGGGGTAATAACATGTTGGTTGATATACAACCTTTCTCAAGGTATAATCCCTTATGTAGCAGGTGAACCTAATGCATACTTTTTCCAAGTTAGAGAAGAAATGGCGAAGAATTTCTATACCCATCGTTGCGAGGATACAAGGGATTGTGGCTATACACAGAATTTGTTTGTTTGAATGTTAGCTGTCAATCTCTAAGAGTTAAAAATAAATTTTTCTGTTATTTATCTTTTTTTGTTCAAATTGTATGTTTGTTGTTATTTGACTAATATATATAAATCAAAGTTTTTAAGAAAAAAAGCTACTGGCATAGATGTGACTTATCAATTAAAATAAAGCTACTGACATTGATGTGACACAACCCTGACATTTAAGATTTTAGTGTGACAATACAATGAATTTATGTTTGTTTCTTAAAAAAATTCCCGACCTTAATTTTTTTGGAACACTATATATACATATGTTATATGCCAACATATTTTGTTAAAAATATCAATTATTTTTGAAGTATGGCTGAAGATAACAATTCTCGTTACCCAAACAATTTGTACAATTTTGTTGGTTCCGCCACACAACCTAATATGTCATGTACTTCCTCCCCAGGTCGTCTAATTGGTTCACAACCCAACCAACCCCTACCTTTGACCCCGGTTGTTTTTCCAACTAGTGTTGAAAAACCATTGAGGATCATACCAGGACCGGCTGGTATTCTTCAGCAAGCAAAGTATAGAAAAGCAACAGTGACAAAGGAAGTTGGTGATGTTGTTGGAACATCTACTCAAGATTATGTAAATAAAATAGTTGAAGATGCAAGTGAGGATGATCATTTTACGCGTGACCCTTGGATTTGCGCAATACAGTATTTATCTGATGAAGGCAGTAGTGTGATCGGTTGTTTAGGTGACATAAAAAGTTTTATGACACCTAAAGGGAAACTTGAAAGAGTTGTTGCGGTAGTTAAAAGTTGTAACCTAAATTCAATTGGCGACCTAAATGTAACACTTAAAGATACATCTGGTATTGTTGCTGGTACAGTTCATCACAAAGTTATGGAAGAAGAGGGATACAAAAAGTCTATAGCAGTTGGAGCTGTGTTGATACTTAAAACGTGTCCGTGTTTAACCCCAAACCAATGGAATATTATCTTAACATCACCTTGAAAAACATTGTTACGGTGTTTGACAACAATGTGATTTATGGTTATTTTTAGTTTATGTTTTACTTTGTGTTCTTTGATAAGGACATGTTGTATGTGTACTTTTAGTTTATGGTTGTATTTGTGTTGTTTTCCAGTGTATCCTTTCAGAATAAATTTAATAATATTTATTTTATGTTTGTGTGTGTAGATTTATTTGTAATTTGAAATGCACTAATTTAAAACAAGCCATATATTACATTGATTAGAAAACATTGAATAGTACATAACATAGTAACTTGCACGAACACAAAACACAAAGACATATTGTATACACTAAAATTATTTGAAAAACACATAACGTCTTAATAGAAACCTAATTTTCGTATATAACTTAATTTTGTGGTCGGTCAACCAGAATTAAGGATTCTTTGTATGGACCAACGATGAATGAGCCACGATTTCCTTGCATAGCTCCAAGGTTTTGAAATGATTGCAAATTTTGGTTGTACACTTGCACAACATTAAGAAACATTACTCTGTTGACATCAGCATCAATTATTGGCTCTCCATCAATTATAAAGCCTAATAATTTTGGCAGATCATAATAGGGCATCACACGAGTGCATAGTAACGTAGTTTAATTAATAAAACCAGCATCATCAATTCCTAATATCCATGCACAAATAATCCTCACATCTTCATGAATGTAACTTTCAGAAATTACAAGTGAGGTTCCAAGATTAGTAACATAAAACGGTGGAGGAATCATTGAAGTAATTGTTTCAGGAATGTTTTGTACATGAAATCGTCTAGCAAGTAAATCAAACGAGACAATTAAGTAAACTTTATCTGAAAAAATACCCTCAGGATTTAAAAATTCAGAGCCCACCCAAAATTTTTTACCCCCAACCACTGCTTGCCCTTTCCTTTTTATTCGAATGCTATCACGTGGTAAACGATCAATAGGAATATTGGTCCATCTATTTGACCTTAGTGTAAACACATGAACGTACCATGGTCCCTGTGAGTATAGGGGGTAGTTTATTTTCAAAAGGGTTGCGTCTAACGTTCTTGGATGAACACCAAAACCAAATATCATTTTTGGTGAATTGGGTTGAGACACGAAGTTTGGTAGAATAATAGAAACACACTTTTGTATTGAAGGGTTCCACAATACAAGAGCCATATCATCAGCAAACGCGAAGCACCATATACCTTCTGAAGTCGCTATTGGCTTAAGAGCATTTAGATTTAATTGAGAATGAATACGTGTGCACAATCGATCATTATGCACCGCATACAAGTATCCCTCATTACCTTGCTTATATGCCAAATATAAAAAAAAGGATTTGTGGTGCGTGAACCGTAACTACGTATGAAGTCCCTACCTTGTATCTCATAACACCATCTCCTACAAACGTTGCGAAAACGAACTAAATCGTCAACACCAGACTTGAGCATTATTTCTCTTTGAACTTCAAACGGTATATAATCAGACATAGTTAAATTATAAATATTTCAGATATCACAATAATAATCAAAAAATTCTAAGAATTTATATTTGTGAAGTTGATTATTTAACTTAAAAACTGCATGATTAGACTAGTCACTGACAGTTTACAATGTCTCAGGAATTATTTCCCGAGCATAAAAATATCATTGTTTATTCTGACATTGATTAGACTAGTCACTGACAGTTTACAATGTCTCAGGAATTATTTCCCGAGCATAAAAATATCATTGTTTATTCTGACATTGATTAGACTAGTCATTGACAGTTTACAATATCTCAGGAATTATTTCCCGAGCATAAAAATATCATTGTTTATTCTGACATTGATTAGACTAGTCACTGACAGTTTACAATGTCTCAGGAATTATTTCCCGAGCATAAAAATATTATTGTTTATTCTGACATTGATTAGACTAGTCACTGACAATTTACAATGTCTCATTTGTATAACTAAATGGATCTATTTAAGTATCAACTTAAATTATTTTTGTTAAACAAATCCACATAATCTTACTAGAAAAATAAAAAAATGTCTGACTACATTCCCTTTGACATTCAAAGAGAAAACATGGTCAGGTTGCCTGTAGAATCTTTGTGCAGGTTTCGTCTTGTGTCTAAGCGATGGAAATCTTGCATTGATCGCCGAATTTATTCGTCGGTTTGGTTCGCGTGAAGTTGATTATTGTAGTTTCATTTTATAGTTTAAGGAAACAGATGAAAGTGAAATGTACACGGTTGATGCTGACTTAACATTTACACCAACAAATTCACCAGTTAATGATCCTGCTCTGAAGGCACTTGCAACGTCAGAGGGGATTTGGTGTTTTTTAGTTACCGATGATGTTGCACTTCTGTTATGGACCCGTGTATGTCAAAGTCGGTAACCATATTGACACCATTCCAACAACTTGAACCTCCTGCTACCAAAAGAATATTTGGGTTTCGGGTGTATCAACCAACTCAAGATCCAACTATTGTCAAAATTAATTATGCTACAAAAGGTCAGGGTACATGGTATGTATCAGTATTTAGAATGACTACGCGGTCATGGACCAATCTTGAATCTGTTGGTTTTCCTGATGCTACTATTAGAATTAAGAGGGGTAGTCAGGCAGTTGTTGATGGTAAAATATTTTGGACAGCTTGTGAAAAATACGTTTGTGATCAAGGTTATCTTCACAGAAGGTACATGATCGTGTCATTTGATATGCTTACTAATCAAATCTTAGTCCAAGATGTTCCTCAAGAAATCATAAATCACATTCCACTGCCATTCACGGTCACCCAATCTAAAAACACTCTCGTCCTTGGTGGTAGTACAGCTTGGGAATACGGTAGGAGGCTATGGCATGGGATTTGTTGTTGAACGGTGGAATTGTTAGTGTTGGTCCATTGCATTATTTTCTCCCTATGCCAATTGAACATAGGCCCAAAATTTTGGGATTCACAAATGATACCCCAATTTTTGAAACGAGCATTGGTCCCTACGGTGAACCACACATACTAGAAACATGGAATCATGATATGGGGATCTTTAATAACAACGAAGCTATTGAAGGAATCCCGGGTTCGTTTATGGTTGGCCCGTACAAGGAATCTTTATTCCTTCTAAACCGTCCAGTAAGTGATATAATTGCATAATGTATTTTACCTTTATGTATTGTTTAAAAAGTTGTATTTCTATGTAATAGGTTATGTTATTTCAATTCTGTTTTAATAAAAAAAAATATTTCATAGTAAATATTTATTTCGTAATGTAATGTTTTTAATGAAATATTTTATTTATTAATGTTTACATGCAAAAAATAAATGTTTATAATGACATTGATTACACAACTCACTGTCTTATTGATGCTCTCTTTAAAACTCTCCCGAGTATCTTTTTAAATGGAAAATAAATGTTTATACTAACATTGATTAGATAACTCACTGCCATTATTGATGCTCTCTTTAAAACTATCCCGAGTATCTTTTTAAATGGTAAATAAATGTTGTTACTGACATTGATTAGACAACTCACTGCCATTATTGATGCTCTCTTTAAAACTCTCCCGAGTATCTTTTTAATTGTTACTGACATTGATTAGACAACTCACTGCCATTATTGATGCTCTCTTTAAAACTCTCTCGAGTATCTTTTTAATTGTTACTGACATTGATTAGACAACTCACTGCCATTATTGATGCTCTCTTTAAAACTCTCCCGACTATCTTTTTAAATGGGATATAAATCTTTATCCTGACAATGATTAAACCGTAATTTAAAAAATGTATTCAAAGCAAAAATATTTCAAATGTATAATTCACTTTCGCGATCAAGAACGTGGTGCTATGATGCGTGCAGATATGATGTACTCAATGTTACTTGAGATGGTATACAAAAAGTTCAATTTGAATCCCGGTGAAAAAATACAACTTTCGGTCAAACTTTCGTCAATTGAAAGTATGCTAGATATTACTGACGACAATGAGGTATCTTTTTTTGTTGAATGCGCTTGTTCTTCTCTTAACGAAATACCCAACTTGTATGTTCGTTTACAAAAAAAATGTTCAGTTTTTTCGATGATAACGATTTTCAAAACAAAGAATCACAAACTGATGAAGATTCAGAAAATGATATTGTAGATTCTGGATATAAACATGAGGCCGATTTTACAAAACCAGGATCTTCATTTGCTTTTTTATCGGACGAAGAAAATGACAACAACGTAGATATTAATAAGGCCAATTTCACTAAACCAGGATGTTCAAGTGCGTTTTCTACACATGAAGAAAATGAATATGATGATAATTCATCTACACATGATAATAATACTACTCAAAAACCGTTTTCAAATAAATGGAAAAATTTCATGTCAAACTTACCTAACGTCTCGGAAACCTCCTTTTATAAGTCAAAACCTACGATAGCAAGGGATTACAATAAAGATACACAGGTTTACGTTGGAAAGGTGTTTTTAAGTTTGGAAGCCCTAGATTTGGCCGTTAGGTTGAAAGTTATAGAATCCGGTTATCAATTTAGATCTAAAAAATCAAACATCAATACTCGTGTTTATCATTGCTATCATTTTGAAGAATGCGACTGGATTATTCGGGCAAGACGTTGGCCAAAAACAGATGCGTTTGAGATTACAAGTATGATTGATATTCACACATGTCCAAAAACACAAACTTTTCCAAACCACAGAAACGCAAACAAAAAAGTTATTGGTCACATATTTAGAGAAGAGTTAAAAGATGATAAGCGTGATTTGAAAAGTAAAGATATACAAAAAGCCATCATGTCAAAATATAAAATAAGTATATCGTATCAACAAGCGTGGAGAGGTAAGGATTATGGGTTACACATGATTAGGGGATCGCCTTATGATTCCTTTGAAATGTTACCATATTATTGTTACAATTTATCAAAAAAAAATCACGAAACTGTCACACGTATCAAGACAAACGAAGAAGGAGTTTTTGAGATGCTGTTCATTGCCCTAGGTGCTCAGGTCAGTGTTTTATTTTTTATATTATTCATTCATAAGTATAATAGTGATGCATTATTTTTTATAAGTTATATTTTTTTTACCTTCAGATCCGAACGTTTCTTAATCAACTACGCCTTTTGCTTATAATCGACGCTGCACATTTGAAGGGTTTGTATAAGGGTGCAAATTTGTTAGCTGTGGGGATGGATGGAAACAACCAAATTGTGTCGATCGCTTTTGGTATATGTCGAGGTGAAACTGGCCCAAACTGGTCGTGGTGGATGTGGGTACTTAAAGAATGTATTGGTGAAAACCCAAATTTGATTTTCATATCCGACAGACATGCAGCTATAGCTTTGGCAGTACGAAACAAGTTTCCATTGCGTTTCATGGTATATGTTGTCGACATCTAATGATGAACCTATCGTTGAAAAAGAAGAAGACAAAAAAAAATTTACTGGAAGATTTGCAAGGCGTACACGGTGGAGGATTTTACAACCAACATGAACATACTTCAAACAGTTCAGCCTGATGCGTACCACAAGTTAATTGAAGCAGGTCCTCAAAGATGGTCAAGAGCGTATTCTCCCCGCCCCCGCTACAATTATTGTACTTCTAACAGCGTCGAGTCTGTTAATAATTGTACAAGAAAGACAAGAAGGCTACCTATAACAATGCTGACAGAGTCGTACCGGCAAATGGTGCAAAATTGGTACTACGATCGACGTGAAGCTGCAGGTAGTTATGTTCATAATTATAAAAGTAAAACTATAAAAAAATCATATATAATCAATAATCTGCCTTTTTCTACCAGCAAATATGAAGTACGAAATCACAAATTGGGCCGCGGATAAGGTGGAGAAAAGGAAGATTAAAAGTGCAACATGGATCGTTCACGGCGTCAATCAATATCAGTACCAGGTTATGGATGGTCATTATACCCGATTGGTCGACTTTGGAAACCATACATGTGAATGTCGTAAATGGCAGATTTCAGGCATACCTTGTGGGTACGTGATAGCTGTAACTAGATTTTTGCATACAACAAATTGCGTACAATTTGTAGCAGATTGGTTTAGAAAGGAAAAATACCAAGCCACGTACGCAGAATCCATCCACTTTGTTGGAGATGTGCATTAATGGGAGTTTCCTTCTCATATACGCCCCATTATACCTCCTGAAATGTATAGCCCACAACCTGGCCGTCCAAAAAACACCAACCGAATATTGTCACAAGGTGAGTTACCAAAGGGTATACATTGCACCAGATGCAATGAAGGGGGCCACAGGCGTGATCAGTGCAAAAAATCATACGTCCCACAACCACCAGTAAAGACTCGCCGACGACAAGTTCCAACAACAAACAATAATTATGCTAGTCCCGTCGAAGAATTTAACCAAAACACTTTTAACAATTTCGGACAAAACACTTCACAACCATTTCAACCTTACTTTCATAACTCATACCCAACAGATCATTTCCAAACGCATAACCCTGAAGTACCACATACTGATAACGTTTATGGGGGACAAAGCTTTAATCACAACATACAACCCTCACAAAAATATGATCCTACACAGGGAAATGACTATCAGAACACATCTTTTGCGAACGAACACTACAATTCACAACAATACACCTCTCAACACCTAGATGATATGAACCCAAACAACTCTAGTTGGTTCAACAACTTTGGTTTTTAAGAGACTAATTTTTTTCCCAATTTCTCAAATTGCATTTGGCCTTGTTTGGTGTATCTTGTAATACATTTCCTTTAACGAATAAATTTAGTTCATATAATCAAACACCCATAATAAATTATACACTGCCATAGCATTTATTATTGATTAAAAAGGTGACATGACAATACATTTAAACAGTTAAAGGACTAAATGCACACATCTATATAATGCACCTTCACACAAACAAATATCACAACGTCTAGTAACCCATTTTCATATTCCAAACATGAAATACACTATCCGCTTGCACCGTTATGAAAGGTTCTCTTCACCCCCTGGAAGAAATTTTGTTGGTGGTCTCATTGCAACCATAGACCAAGTCGACCTTCAAACTTTTTCAACAAATAAAATAAATTTTATTTTGACCAACAATATAGGTTACGATCCTACCTCCTCAACATTTCTATACATAAAAAACCTAATTGTTCTCTAGATTCAGGCCTGCTCTCATTGGACGATGCTTTACAAGACCGTGAATTTATCCAAGCATATACGCATGTTCCTCGAACTGAACTACATGTATATGTGTCTCGTGTCAAATTATCACCTTTGGTTGTGGCGGAACAAAACATCGACAAGGGTAACAAACAGAGAAAACAAGATAAGCCTTCATGTTCAAGAAAACTATTTGAGTAATATGTAACAAGTGGGGACATCTTCATTAGTGTATGCTATGAATTTGTAACCCACTACTTTGTAATGCATGCCCAACTTGTTGCTTTCAAAGTGACTAGTCTTATCAATCCTGCAATAGAAATAAATGAACCACTGTTCCATTTCATCTTCTTGTTATATATATGTCCTTACATTTAGACTACAATCCATACTCATCTTTAATTCAATCTTCTCACAAAAAAAACATGTCAACCTCAAATCAAAATACATTCGAATTTCAAGTCAACCACAATGGCCAATTCAAACTTAACCCCCTAAGATATGAACATAGTTCAGTACTAGATGTTAGCGTTCCACCAATGTTGTATGCAGATATGGTTAGTTACATAAAATCAAAGCTAACTGTTCTATATTACACCCATATAACAATTGACAACATATATTACGCACTACCACAAATCAACAACTTACAGGGTCTGAAAAAAATAAAGAGCGATTACGATATCGATGTTATGTATGACATTGCTAAAGTTGTTGGAAAACTCCAGATTTACGTTTCTCATCAACCAGTAGATTTAACCACGACGTTGATTCCAAATGACGGTTCATTGGAGGAATCGTTAACAGGTATCATTTCTGAAGAAACAAACCTAAAACTGCAAGAATCACTCCGGTATCTACATCAAACACAGAAATAGAAGAATAAAAGGTTAGATCAAGACAGATCGTTCCAACTAGTAACAAAAACAAAACCAACTACACCATATACCCAAATAAACTACAATTTTCTTGTTCACAATAGTGGCCAATTGGTGATAGATGCAACAAATAACCCAACATATGTCAACGGTGGTACAGTGATGATCAACATCCCAAGAATGAAACTTAAAGATATTAAACAATATCTTTTCAACATTCTTTCTTACAAAATCCATGCTCTTTATTACAAAATAAATTATTACGAGAAATCTCACACAACCAAACTAAGAAACAACTATGACATGCATGTCATGTTCGACATCTCAGCAGCGCACGGCATGTTGGAGATATACATCGACCATGTAGGTGTGGATTTTATTATACCAAACTACATATGTTCAAATGTTGCCCTTGCAGAAATGATGGTCGATGTAATAACAGGTTACAAAGGTGAAAATGAAGATGAAAATAAGGAAGTAACACAAAATGATTTCACAAATGACCAAATGATTGAATGGGCAGAACAAGAACACCTGGAGAACGAGGAGATTAAGGAAATTGCCCGTCTCAGACCTAAAAGGTTCCTCTTATCTACTAACTACAATTAACATCATTTGTTAGTAGTACTCCATCATTTGTTAGTAGTACTCAAACTGTCTTATTAATATGCAAAATTTAATGTTTAATATATTATTTTAATTTTCTTTATGTATCAAATGTCATGCCAATATTTAATTACTCATCACATGTACTATGACATTTGTTTGATTCGAATATCTAAATTAGCACATCAAATCACTGACAATGTCCTTCATCTCATATGATTTTTCCCGAGTATATCATTGCCTTAGCTGGATGCTCACATGCTTTCACTGCTTTAAATGTCAAGGAATCAGTGGACCATTTTTCTCATATTATTTGAATTCTTATATCATTATTATAACGTTGTGATAGCAACTACACATATTCGTATTCTCTATATGTATCTTCAAATTAATCTCTAACCCACACAATTCACAAACAATATTTCTCCCACACTAACATAATATGGATGCTTCTTCAAATCAACTTAGAACATATGTTATTGAGAGCATAGAAAGGGATCTACAGCATGAGATCACACTTGCACACAATTTGGTGACAGAATTGAATTGTTACTTCCGACGAATGCGTGCCCGTGAACCACGAATTAGGTTGGTGGAGTCTATGCAAATGACAACCGTTACCAGTTACGGGTTGCATACACTTCTTATGGCTCAAGAAGCAGATCAACGTATGTATGACAACTTGAATGAAGCAAGGAAAAATTTGATTATAACTATTGCTAAGAAGGAACGATTAATTCGTAACTACATATCGATATAAATTATCCAATCCTGTAACAAAATTATCTTGTTACTTTCATCTTTTGTGTGTTCCGCTGTTTTTAGTAATTCTAATAATATTATGCTTTGAATACAACCCCGAATGTATCGAGTAATTAATGTTTGATCATTTTGCACATCATAGTATTTAAATACTAATTTGCAGTTCAAAGTATATCTCAACCATGCATGTACAAGAAATTCGTATATATTCTTTTTTACACATAATATATTTTCCGTTCTTCATTATTTTTTTCTATTATAACGTTATACAAAATTTGCGCATACTACATACCTACTCATTATTTAAACAGAAAATACTATACAATTTTTTTTCATCAAAATCTTCACGAGTGTCATACTTTGCCCATTAATATATTATTTAACATGCCAATTAAATTTTTTTCGCTTTATCACTACGCGAATAGCTCTTTAAAAACTACTCAACATGCCAATAAAATTTTGTTAAATAAAATCATAAAGATAAACTAAACATGCGCAAAGTAGGGTTACACACTAATTTTACTAAGTTTTTAAACATTACAAAATTTATTTCTTTACAAAAAAAATATATATATAATAAATTGATACTCGGGTTTGAGAACCACCGAGTATACTATTGTCAGAAAATTGGGGCCCAATAAACATGCTTGTTACTGTGGCGTCAGTGTGGGTCCCTCCACCGTCAGCCAAAGGCTGACAAAAGCTGCGCTGCGTCAGTCGTTGTTTACTATGTTTTTTTTTAACGGTTAAAAACGAGCCACGTGGCAAAAAGTTGGTCGTTTTAAATGTTTCCCGAGCATGGTGGCTCTTTTCGACACCCAAGAAAAAGCTGGCCTCTGCCAGACAACTTTATATATAAACGGCCCTGTCCGTAATTTTCGCTATAGGAAATATATCAGTGAGAATATTTATGTTATAATGATATTAAAATAAAAAATAAAAAAAATTAACGATGTTTATAAGACTTGTAGGGCACTAAATTCCGTATGTCTAACTAATTCTGATCATTTCAACGGATTCCTCTTTATCTGGCAAATAGAAAACCTATTACTAGTTGTGAGCAACATAATTAGAGTTCTTTCGTGTCATCTTGCTTTCCTTAATATGCAAAAAAGATATTTCCATGCATATGCGTACAATCTGACATTTACAAAACCTTTTTAAGCAAAAAAATTAGTTCACTTACAACTACAAATTAACCAACTGTCTTAACACAATTGATTATTAAATTTCTACTGAATGATTTTCTAGGAAAGTTTCCCGGAGGTTCAAGACTTACATAGGGTTTTTCCTACCAGGCGAAGCGGATACAGAGTTTAACATAATTAAGCGATGATTCGAGAAAGATATTCTGCCACTTACATGTCATTGCACGACTCGACCTACTAACCACTAATATTTACAGTTTAAAAAAAAGTTACAACTACAAATCTCAAAGAGACAATAGAGGCTGCCTCTGAATAGTAAACATCTCGAACATCGAAAATAATTGTTTTGGCAACGAAAAGTACGTCTAAATGTTTTGGCCATATATAAAGTTAGTACTTTTGTTTGTATATGATTCCTATTTTTATAGACTCGTGAAACATGTAACATGCAATGTGCCAACTTAAGGAAAGTGAGCCCTACATTAGGCACTCGTACGTACTGCCTCCCGTGTAAAAATAGCTAGACAAGCTCGGAGTAATTATAGTACTCATGCACAAGTGAAAGGTGAGCCCTTCTCACGAATGTCATATATATCGACGCGACTCAGTGACGGTCGGGCCGGGACGACTTCATTGTGACATAGAAGCTGTTTTCGTAAGCATCAATCGTACAACTATTGTTATAGTTTTATTTTGTGTAAACAATATCGTTATTGATGTGCTGCTTTAGAGCACAAGGAGTCATTACTCTAAGTGAGTGTAATTTGGGGTGTCACGTCAGCAAAACTCACTCACTCACATGAAAAATACAGGAGACTCATCACTTCAAGTGATTTTCAGTTTTTCAGAATTTTACAAAACACCCCTTAAACAAACTTAAATATTTCATTAAATATAACCAATATTATAGAGGTGGCAAATGGGCGGGCGGGCGGGCACAAGCGGCGGGCTAAACGGGCAACGGGCTAAACGGGCGGCGGGCTAAACGGGCGCCGGCTAAACGGGTACGGGCAAAACGGGCGCAAGCTAAAAAAGGAAAAACATATAAAAACCTATAAATAAAAAACAAAAATACTTGTTTGAAAGTCGGGACAAAAAATTTAATAAAAAATATTCGTCAAGTATACTAATTTGTATTTTACAAGTGCGCCCGTTAAGCCCATTTAGTTTCTTACATATGCGCCCGTTTAGCCTATTCATTATAAAGAATGGGTAAAAAGTGCCCTATCCTTTTTTGAAAATAAGCAAAAAATGCTCATATGTATCAAAATGGGCAAGATTTGCCACCTCTACAACATTACAATACTTTTAAAATAAAACGAACATAATAAAAAAGACATACGAAAATTAAAAAAACATACGAAAAAATTAAAAAAACATACGAAAATTAAAAATCATACGACCCGCCGTTTAGTTTTCTTCATCGACATATTCATCTTCATTACCGTGGTCAATTTGATTCCAGATATGATCCATAAGGTTTTGTTGAAGACTTTGATGGGTTTGTCGGTCACGTAGTTCTTTGTTTTTTCGGCGGTAAACTTCACACCGATCAACCCATGTTCGTTGCATATTTCTTGACTGGTTAACGTAATTTTGGTTCCAATCTAAAACATGCATACCTTGATCTTTCAAAATCATGTTATGAAGTATGATGCACGTATACACGAGTCGTCGTAAGGTGTTTACTTCATACGCGCGTGCTGGTTGACGTAGTATTCCCCAACGTCCTTGGAGAACACCAAATGCACGTTCAACATCTTTCCGTGCACCTTCTTGACGCCTTTTGAAGTGAGCGTGTTTGGCGTCAGTTGCAACCGTGAAAGACTTCACGAAACTCGCCCATTGTGGGTAAATACCATCCGCTAAGTAATACCCATTTTGATACTGAATTCCGTTAACCGTATACGGTTTTACCGGTGCTTCGTCATTCAGAAGGTTATCAAATACCGGAGAATTATCTAAAACATTAATATCGTTATTCGCACTTGCCATCCCAAAAAACGCATGCCAAATCCACAGATCTTGCGAAGCAACAGCTTCAAGCATCAAAGTAGGGTATCTTTTATAACCACCAGCGTATTGTCCATGCCACGCAACTGGACAATTTTTCCATTCCCAGTGCATATAATCAATGCTGCCAAGCATCCCCGGAAAACCATGTTTCGTAAGATGTAGATCATATATTTGATCAACATCGGCTGGAGTTGGTTTTCTTAAATACTTGGTCATATACAAGTCAATAACACACATATTAAAATACATTAGACACTCACGTCCGGTTCGATCAGCAATTTGTAAATATTCATCAAATGCATCTGACGTGTTGCCGTATGCCAATTGATATATAACCATTATGCACTTCATAATAGCATTAATACTCATTCGACCCGTAGCATCGGGTCGAGAAGTAAAATAATGAAAATGCGCAGGAAGAGGATCGGCCTGATAATTTTATATGCCGTTAACTATTTTTAAAAATAGTCTTCGGCTCATTCGAAATCTTTCACAAAACTTAACCAAAGGATACCTGCAATTCTCAACGAAATAATCGTTCACGAGCCGTTCCTCAGCACCTTCTCGGTCACGGTTGACAAGGGTCCGAGATAGTCTTGGACGATTCTCTTCTTCAAGCAACCGTTGATAATGATCGTGTGCTAGTGGCAAGAAGTAAGCATCGAATTCCTCATCGATTTCAAAAACTGACGGAGCGTGATTGAGATTCATATTTGTTTGTAGAGAGTGTTTGTGTTTTGGTGTGTAAGAAATGGTTGATTTTGAGTTATATTTATAGACGGATCGAAAAATATAGCCGTTATAATTCGAATTTCAAAAAACTAACCGTTGGGGGGTGAAATGAAAATATTTCGAAAACTAGCCGTTTGAGGGGGGAGGGCTGAAATGATTTTTTTTTCAAAAACTAACCGTTTGGGGGGTAAAATGAAAATATTTTTATTTTAAAAAATTACCACGCGACGTGGGTATACCCACGTAAGGTTTCTGCGCCGCGGGTTTTGTCGACCTAAGGAGTCATCGCGCGGCTCACGCCGTGGGTTTGGCACCCCACGACGCGACCACTCCGAGTCCTGTTAGCACACATAAAATCACAACACAATAACTAAAACACATACCCAACCATAACTGTTACTTAAACGCGATTGAGTCTCGTAGCACACCACAAGATGGCGACGCCGTTTGCCAACAACGTGTTGTTGGCAATGTGCACTCTAATATAGATTTTTAGTACATATTTCCTAGATTTTTACAATGGATGTACCTGTCAAAAGTAAACCGTTCGACCAAAATTGAAGGCCGAAATATAGATCTTAGAATGAATAAAACTAGCCAAAGTACAATAAACTTTATAATGATTATAGGCCTTAACTCAAAGCATGTTAGCTCTAATCAAGGATCAAGTTAAAAAGGTGTTTAAGTTGAGAGGCCATTATTATGTTCATTAAGTTCAGTAAGTTTTAATGGCTCTCACCCAAAAAAATAATTAAAAAAATCTACATGTTCTTAGGACCATAACTTATCATGCTACAAAGCAATTGAACTTGGTTCTAAGGACTCAGAAATTTTTGTCGCGTGTTGTACAATTAATTTTAGAGGGAATTACAAATATTTTTAGACTAAATTAAAGTAACACAAACTTTTTTAAATGTTGAACATATTAAAAAAAAGTAATACTTTTTAAAAGAAATTACATTTCGTAACTCTAAATTAGGTGTGACTTGTGTCACACCGGACTCCATGTAAGTCTGTCCCTGCACATTCATTCATCTTAGCACCATTTATGAGTCTCGAGATACATGAGTTTATTGATGACACTTCTCTCTCAACTTTTAATAGGCCATGAGGATCCAACAGAAGGGTGTCGAGATTGAGGTCTTTTAAGGGCAAAAACAACCTTAATGACTCGTGCACTAGCTAGCACATACATTATCACTGATATTAAGATATTATTAGTACCATCAAATGACTTAACTACTTCAATCCCATATTATGTAATTGAATTTATTGTTGGAGCCTAAATTCTCCTTAAAACTTGTAAGCTGACTACTATATGCACATAACAAAGCCTTCAACAAGATATCCAACCCTCGTAAGAATTTGAGTTAACATCTAGCCCGATTTACATGATCATTAGGGTTTTGAACATATTTACTAGAGGTCATTACAATCGATCTACCTGTGAAAAGTAAGCCGTTGGACCAAATTGAAGGCCGAAATATTAATAGATCTTTAGAATGAATAAAAACTAGCCGAAGTACAATAAACATTATAATGATTATAGGCCCAAACTCAAAGCATGTTAGCTCTAATCAAGGATCAAGTTAAAAAGGTGTTTGAGTTGATAGAGGCCATTATTATGTTCATTTAAGTTTAGTACTCCGTAAGTTTTAATGGCTGTCACCAAAAAGAAAGGTATCTACTACATGTTCTTAGGACCATAACTTATCATGCTACAAAGCAATTGAAGTTGGTTCTTATTAGATTGACATTATAGTTTTCTAGTTTGGAGAATAACTCTAAACTGACTGGAGAACTATAATGTCGTCTAATAATATAATGTTTGACGAGAGGAGTAGTATAAAGAAGCATTAGTGACAACTTGACAAGCGGTAGAGTAAATAGTAAGTGTAAGTAGTATCAATAGTATTGCCAAGAAGCGTTAGCTGTTAATTATGATGTAATCTAATCATAGTTAGTACAAGGATTAGTGAGTTAGTGGGTGCTTAATCATCTCTAATCAACATATGTATTTTATTATTTACTTATACAATAAACCATTTTTCTACTACTAGTAGTTTTTACATTAAGTCTCATTTATCACAATGACTTGTTGAGTTAATTATAATCATTCTTCTTTATCTAAAAATTCTGCCGCCCTTAGATATAGCATGCGTTTTGTAGCATAAGTGTAGGTTTGTAATAGTTAACTTAAACGCTAGTTACTAGTACATGTTTCAAGTAACAAAACGTACCACATGATCTCTGTCTATGATTAAAAAAAAAAAAGACTAGTCTTCTTCTACGTATCTAGTTTAGTTACACTTTGAGTCAAGATATGAAGGACATAGTAATTGCAGGTTACTACAATATAAAAAGAAGAAGAACCATTGAACACAAGATACACACATGAAGAAACAAAAGAATCATGTTTTTTAATACCCGTGATCTAGTAAAGAAAATGTCAAAATCTAAGTCGAAATAATTAAAAGCGTGAAGAGGTGGGTGCTCATATATTTATGACTAGTAGTAGTAGTAGGTGTAATGTATTATATATGTATGGTGCCAATTTATTGATTGAAGGTGGGGAAAACTTGCTTTTAATATCCCGGACAAAATTATACCCCCTTTCTTACTCTTATTTAATTAAATCTATCAGTAAAAAGTAAAATAAGTAAACTGCAATATTTATTTTTCTTACTTGTTTAAATACAACTCTGTTTTCCTAAACATGTTGGCAAAAAAAGTACTTAAAGTTATGAGCAATTTTGATAAATGCCTCAAACTATATTTTGGGAAAGCTAGTAACTTTTCTTTTTTCCTGTTTAAAACTTTCCATTAAATAAGTAGCAACTTTGGGATTTTTCTTTGGATCAGCGACTTAATGCGATCTCTATTTTTTTTATCACGTCATATTTCTCTCTTTGATGATCTACACGACTTATTTATCTTAACAAAGCGACTTATTTGCCCTAACAAAACGACCTAATTTAATTTTTTAATATTATTTTTTTTTACAAATAATTATTTATAAATAAAATAAAAACATTACAATAATATTTATATTTAAATATTAACTAAAGATAAAGAGAATAAAATGTATTAACTAAAACTAACTTTAAAATGGTTAAATTAATATATGTGGTATTAAAACATGCTCCTCTGGGTCAGGAGAGTTGCCGTAGCTATTCCTTGTGAGGTGGAAAATGGTTGGTGCCAAAAGACACCCGCGGTTAACGTGTTCCCGCCAATCTTCACCTTTTTATAGAATTAAAACATAATTAAAACTAATATAATTTTATCAAAAAAATATATAAAAAAGAAGAAGGACCGACTCTTCAAATAGATCATACCGGGAATCGATTTGGGTCGATTGGTTTCGGTGATTCGGTCGACGCAACAAAACGACCGATTGCGACCAAGGTCTCGACCGAGTTCGATTCATACAGTTGTGCCCAGCCTTAAACAATGATATCTTCGTCACTGCCACCTTTTGTTACTGCTCAGAGAGCATAACAAACAATTGGCAACTACGAAAACGATGGATATAAAATGCAAACCTTAACATGTCAATTTTAAGTATCTAAAAAAAATCTCAAATTGACCAAAGATAATTCGATACCTTTCCATTACCTTGATTGAAAATTATCTCTAACTTAGTCGCATTTTATATCATTACCAAAAAATTAGACAAAACTCAGTTGTGTCACTGTATGTTGATTCAAAAATTCGCCTTCTCCGAATAACACGGATAGAGAATAGGAATGTGATATGCACATCACACAAAGCGATGTATACATTAATGGTTTATATAGTTCATAACAATTATTTAAAACCCTAATATTGATCAAAGAACGCATAGCGGAAGCAATTAACAAGATCATTAATTTAACACAATTATATTAATCAAGATTAGGGTCACATACCTTTATCCTAGCAAGATCCACAAGACGACGGAACAAACGGCAACTAGGGTTTATCACGAACACCACCAATAATATAATCTAAAAGAAGATTATATCACGCTCTTGTACACACGTAATACTGCGAGTTAACCGTGAGTCTAGCACGAACAAACTGAGCTTCAACGCTTATGGAGTATCTACCCAAAAACCCTAAAGAGGGGCTAGGACTAGATAAATAGATTAATCGAAAATCAAACGAAACCCTAAGATGGGTTAGGGGTGGCCGGCGATCAAAGAGCAAGAAAGAGAGAGAGGGATAAAAAAAATTATGAGGCTAGGGGTTTGTTTATATAGGCTTAGCAAACCTTGGGCTCCAAGTCATAAACAAATTAGGAAACAAAAGTTTCCTTTTGCCCCCTCTTGTTGCCGCCGAACAACACACACCCAAGGGGTGTTTGTGTAATTTTTTCCTCCTTCTTTTAGCTTCTATTTAATTCCATAACGGTCGTTATAACTTAACTATTATTTATTAACGATCGTTAGTTAAGTTTTGGTTTGATATAATAAATATACAAAATATATTTAATAAATAAATTAACCCTTTACATTATGTGTGCAATCCCGTGATCCTGAGTTCGATCCTATCTCACGACTATTAATTTTAAGTCCATAAACTTTCAGCTCCCACTTGGACAAAATTCTAATATCGTGATCACATTGACTAGCGTCTAGTTACACTAGCAATGTCACTAGTACAAACCGGGTAAGGTCTCCTGGACAAGAACCTTTTAATGATTATATCATTATTATTATCCTTTCATTTCAAATACATCGTTAATAAGGATATGGATCTCAGTCATTCCTTCATTAACTATTCTGTTTCTCGTTTACGGATATAGCAAGATTACCAAAACAAATTTGGGTGTGGCCACACAAACATCTTACTACTCCCCGAGGGGCCCAGCTGTATTTACACTTCAAAATGATTTGAAGGAAACAAATCCCATTTTGACAAGCAAAACACATGAACTTTGCAACACTTCTGAAAATCACCCTTATGACTACCAGTTACGTTTAGCGTTAGGTTACCTTACAAAAATGCACTATATTCAATGCAGTTTTCTGGTATCTCAAGTCTAAGGATAACTATTTATGATTTACTTAATGACAAAGATCCATAAAGTAAAATCATATAGTTGGGATAAGTCTAATATTTGATCCATCAAATATCATCCAAAATTGACCAATATACTTTCAAGTATACTCTGTCACTATTTTGAATTGTCTTAGTTTAATAATACTCCCATATTATTAATCGACAACGGACATTTAGAAACATCAAAATGCTCATGGATTAAAACATGTAAAATAGGATACAAAATCAAATAACAGAAAAATAAACGAAATCCAATCTTTATTTCATCAATTCAATAATGTCTTACATCCTTTATCCAAACACTAATCAACAGATTTATTGCATGAATTCGCTAGCTAGTTGCAGCCCAATTTCCTTGGCATGCTTAACTACCTTTGGCCTAGATAAAGCCTTAGTAAAAGGATCAGCTACGTTATCATCTGTGTGAACTTTTATTAATTTTATTTCTCGAGCTTCCAATTGTTCTCGAACGTAGTGATATCTACGTTTAAAGTGTCTGGCGCCTTTCATAACTCCAGGGTCATTGGCGAATATTATTACCACAGAATTGTCGCAATATATATCAATAGGTTCTTTAATTGAAGACATCACTCCAAGATCTCCAATAAACTTCCTAATCCAAACAGCTTCCATTGCGGCTTCTGAAGCGGCCATGTACTCAGATTGAGTCGCATGCATAGCAATGGTTTTCTGCTTACTGCTCTTCCAGTCAACTGCTCCTCCATTGATGACAAACACGTAACCCGTCTGAGACTTCGTATCGTCTTTATCACATTGCCAGGACGCATCATAGAACCCTGTTACATTCAGTTTTGTGTCTGGTTTACCCCCGAATACCAAAAACATATATTTCGTACTCCTCAAATACTTCAGAATATGCTTAACAGCAGTCCAGTGGAATTTTCCTGGATTCTGTTGGTATCTACTGACCAAGTTCTGAGCAAACGCCACATCAGGCCTTGTGCATCTTACATCATACATAATAGATCCTACTGCCGAAGCATAAGGCACCTTCTTCATGTAAGCCACCTCTTCAGGTGATGATGCATCTTTCTTATGACTTAACTCATGCTTAACGTCCATCGGTAGAAAACCTTTCTTAGAGTTATGCATGTTATACTTCTTCAATATCTTATCAATATAAGCATCTTGGCTAAGACCAATTAACCGTCTACTCCTATCTCGATAGATTTGAATTCCCAGAATATACGCAGCATCTCCTAAATCTTTTATAGAAAAACATTTACCAAGATAATCCTTAACTTCCTTAAGTCTTGGAATGTTACTTCCCATGATTAATATGTCATCGACATATAGAATTAGGAACACTACATTACTCCCACTAGCTTTGCGGTATACACATGGCTCATCACGATTTTGAATAAATCCGAACTTTTTGATTTCTTCATCAAATCGCTTATTCCATTGACGTGATACTTGCTTCAAACCATAAATAGATCTTTGAAGTTTGCACACGCGCTTTGGATATTTAGGATCAACATACCCTTCCGGTTGTTGCATATAGATGTCTTCATCTAAGCGACCGTTCAAGAAGGCAGTTTTAACATCCATTTGCCATATCGCATAGTCATAGTATGCTGCTATAGCTATGAGAATCCTAATAGCTCGTAAGTCTGCTACAGGAGAAAAGGTCTCCTCGTAGTCTATGCCAAAAGTTTTAGTAAAACCTTTAGCTACTAAACGTGCTTTATAGGATTGTACATCACCATTCATGTCGGTTTTCTTCTTATAGATCCACCTATTTTTCACTACTTTAGCATTTTTAGGCGCGTCTATAAGAATCCAAACATCATTGATTTTCATGGATTTCATTTCCTCATTTATCGCAACTATCCATGTTGACTTTTCTGGATCAGACATTGCGGACCGATAGTTAGCAGGTTCACCAAGATCCCCTACTTCCTCCTCATCATCCTCTATGTAAAGACATAGTTTGTCTGGCGCACGTATGGTTCTTTGAGACCTACGTGGAGGAATTAATTCTGGTGGAACACTCAGACTTTCTAGTTCTACAGGAACTTCTTCGCTAGTATTTTCAGAAGGCAATGTATCTTCTTGAATTTCTTCAAGATCATAATTTCTCCCACTGAATTCTTGATTTACAAGATCATTTTCAAGGAAGTCTCCATACCGAGCCACAACTATTTTGTTCTCAGCCGGATAATAAAAGTAGTAACCCATAGTTTCCTTAGGGTAACCTACAAAGATACATTTTACTGAGCGTTGTTGGAGTTTATCTCCAGAGTCACGTTTCACATACGCCTCACAACCCCATACTTTCAAATAAGACAAATATGGCTTCTTGCCATGCCATAGTTCATATGGTGTCTTATCAACCTTCTTTGAGGGAACCATATTCAGAATACGAACAGCAGATTCAAGAGCATAATCCCAAAAGGATAATGGTAAAGTTGTAAGATTAAACATAGATCGTACCATATCCAATAATGTACGATTTCTCCTTTCAGATACACCATTTTGTTGTGGATTATATGGAGAAGTAAGTTTCCGAACAATTTCATTCTCACTTAAATAATCTTTAAACTCTTGACTTAAATATTCACCACCACGATCAGAATGAAGATCTTTAATCTTCTTTCCTAGTTGTAACTCTACTTCTGCTTTAAACGTTTTGAATGTTTCAAATTCCTCATGTTTATGTTTAAGTAAATAAACATAACCATAACGGCTATAATCATCCGTAAACGTCAAGAAGTAGCTAACACATTTCCTTGACACATGTCTAAGTGGTCCACACACATCAGTATGTATCAAACCAAGTAGTTCAGTAGCCCTTTCAATATTGCTATTAAAAGGTTTCTTGGTCATCTTTCCAGAGATACAAGATTCACATTTATCAAATGATTCGTCATTGATACTTTCCAAAAGACCATCACGTTGAAGCTTTTGTATGCGAGTCTTCCCAATATGGGCAAGCCTACAATGCCAAAGATAAGAAGAGTTCTTGTCTAACTTACTCTTCTTATTCATGCTAAAAACATAATTATTTTTCCTCTTGGAATTTTTATCATGCATGTTAATTTCAAAAACACCATTCACAGAAATTGCATCAAAATAGAATAAACCATCTTTAAAAACAGAAATTCTATTATTATCAATCGTGTGATTAAATCCAAGATCCAACATACAAAAAAAAGAAATGACACCCCTAACAATTGTATGTGCATAATGAAAATTATTTAAAAACAGTACTAAACCCGAAGGTAAAACTAATTTAAATATTCCTATAGCTTCAACCGCTGCTTGTGCGCCATTGCCCACTTGCAAAAATTGTTCCCCATAGGTAAGCCTCCTCTTCAACTCAAATCCCTGCAGGGCATTACAAATATTAATACCACATCCCGTATCATATACCCAGGAGTTTGATTTGTATGAAAAGATTAAATAACTCTATCATAAATAAGTTACCTGAAGGTGCTGCAGCAGCTAGCTCAGCCTTCTTCTTATGTTCTGCCATTTCATGGAGATAGAGAGAGCAATTACTCTTCCAGTGTCCAGTCATCTTGCAGTAGTGACAAGTCTCATCTTTCTGAGATTTCTTAGCAAAGTTCTGCTTCGGTTTTGATGTAGTCGCAACTTGCTTGCTCTTATCAACCTTGCCTTTTCCTTTCTGCTTCTTATTCACTTGCGGTTTTGGTTTCGACACTCTACCCTTTTGTACATAAAGTACTTGAGGAGTAGCAGTGGATGCCTTATCTTTCAAACCCTTTTCGAAGTCAATGAGCATTGCATGCAAATCATTAACTGTCTTCCCCGTGCAATGCATATTATAGTTACGAACGAAATCATTGAAGTCCTTATTAAGGGACCTATTGATCAAGTTAATAGCCATATTATGATCAAAGGGTTGTCCTAGTGCGATGAATTGTTCCATATAACACCTTATCTCCATATAATGAGCACTTACAGACTTTCCAGGAGCTTACTTGCAACTATGTAGAGCATCAACTAGATCATAGATCTCTACAGCTTGCGGCGTTTCATACACAGCCTTGAGTTCATCAAGCATTTGCTGAGGTGGAAATAGCTCATACTTCCTTTGAAGTAATGGAGCCATTCTCCCTAACATTACAGCAGCCACCTCATGGTGCTTCTTAACGTTAGCAGCGTGTTGAAGCCTTTCCGCATCAGATGCTCCTTCAGCAAGATCCTCCGGAAAAGGAGTTTCCAAGATATTGATGGTACCCGCTGCTCTCAGAACAATTCTTAGTGAGCGATACCAGTCATTGAAATTAGGGCCAGTAAGTTCAGGCCGTTCAAAGAAAGCTTTGAACGCCGAGCTTATTGTCAGATTGCTTTCGGGTTGAGCCATTTCTACAGAAATAAGTTCAAACCTTAGTATTTTCGATAATACAATTAAAGAAAATAAAATTACCCCGGTAATAAAACCATAGTATTTTCCTTGAAAAACTAGAATCCATATTGACATAGATTTATCACATCAGTTGATCTGCTAGTGACAAATGTATTCAACACAGTAACTTGTCAAACAATAATTGACAAACAAATTTGCAATTTCTAGATATGTTAGGGATTTACATTGCCAAAATCATTTGCATTATAAACATGTTTTATCCCTACTTTATGCCTTAAGTTTCCAGTTCTCACTGAGTAACTCAATTAAGTCGACTAATCTAAAGAACGTAAAACCTTCATGTGCAATCTTATTCAGTCATGAAGTTTTCTCTCCATTACAACATCGTCCGATATCTTATATGACGACAATTGTAACTTCAAGTGTTCGTCAATTAGAGGGCATATGACTTCAATTTTAGGGTATAGATTTTGGTGTCAAAATCATGTATAGAGAAGCATGCATACATCTCCATAACATAAGTTTAATAAAACGTTTAGTAAACTTTTTGTGAGACTAAAAGTTCATCATATACTTGCAAGTTGAGGTATTGGTTAAACCAATTAAAGATTTTACACACAACTAAATTCACACCGTACTTTTTCTAGAACTTAGTTATAGCACAAAGCAATAACCTTATTCATTGTGTTTCGGATGTGAATTAATGTAGTTAAATCAACCTTAAAGACTTGTACCAATAACAACCGTAGGTAATTCCAATTTTGACGCACAGGCGAGCCGGGAATTTGGTCAGCGCTGAAGCATAACACCTACTTCCTTAACCGGGTACATGACAAGCGGTGCGTTATACCCATTTTATAGTTTGCCAAAATTGAGTAGGCCGTTAAGTTGCTATTGCAATTCTAATCAACGCAAATCATATGTACTTTACATCTCAAAACAATTCATTAAGTCCATATTATTTTTCTTGAAAAAAATTGCCCTTGTTTACAACATACAATATAAAAACGCATGAAAACAAGTAGTAAAAAAAACTAAATCAAATAGCCACATGCATAACAATTTATTCAAAGAACATCAAATCTAGGGTTTTTATGAACATAAAAAGTCTTCCCTAATTTTAAAACTTTGAATCAAATAAAGCAAATAGCAATCAAAATTATATGATCCGTAAGAAACATGCATGTTTATTACGGATCTCCCACATTCTCTTAACAATTAAAAAACTACGGATCGTAACCACACATGACATAACAAATAATTCATGCAAAACCATCTAAAGTTAATTACCATGTAATTTTAGGGTTTACAAAAAATAAATTTATAAAAATTCGGCAATAGCCGATTTTTAAAAACAATAAAAAACAAAAACCCTAATTTTTATAAAACCTAAAAAACAACATGTAATTTTTAACACAAATCAATATTAGTTAAAAAAACTTTAGATCTTGATAATTATAATCATGTTAAAACGGCTCTCGATGCCACTGATGGTTTATATAGTTCATAACAATTATTTAAAACCATAATATGGATCAAAGAACGCATAGCGGAAGCAATTAACAAGATCATTAATTTAACACATATATATTAATCAAGATTAGGGTTACATACCTTTATCCTAGCAAGATCCACAAGACGACGGAACAAACGGCAACTAGGGTTTATCACGAACACCACCAAGAATATAATCTAAAAGAAGATTATATCACGCTCTTGTACACACGTAATACGGAGAGTTAACTGTGAGTCTAGCACGAACAAACCGAGCTTCAACGCTTATGGAGTATCTACCCAACAACCCTAGAGAGGGGCTAGGACTAGATAAATAGATTAATCGAAAACCAAACGAAACCCTAAGATGGGTTAGGGGTGGTCGGCGATCAAAGAGCAAGAAAGAGAGAGAGGGATAAAAAAATTATGAGGCTAGGGGTTTGTTTATATAGGCTTAGCAAACCTTAGGCTCCAAGTCATAAACAAATTAGGAAACAAAAGTTTCCTTTTGCCCCCTCTTGTTGCCGCCGAACAACACACACCCAAGGGGTGTTTGTGTAATTTTTTCCTCCTTCTTTTAGCTTCTATTTAATTCCATAACGGTCGTTATAACTTAACTATTATTTATTAACGATCGTTAGTTAAGCTTTGGTTTGATTTAATAAATATATAAAATATATTTAATAAATAAATTAACCCTTTACGTTATGTGTGCAATCCCGTGATCCCGAGTTCGATCCTATCTCACGACTATTAATTTTAAGTCCATAAACTTTCATACATCACAAAGTCAGATGTGTGATGCATATGATATAACATCACATATATATTTTTATGGTGTGCACATCACTTCCCCTCAAACAAAGGTTGTCAAGATCCCGATCTTAATCTTATAAATCTTACGATTTTACGATATTGCAAAGCAAAAACGATCCGGATCTTACGTGGGATTTTTGCATGCTTAAGATCTTATAGGATCCCGATCTTGATTATAAAATCTTAGGATCTACTACGATCCGATCTTACTTTTTCTCAAACGACAAACTAAAAAAGTATAAAATTATAAGCTCTATTTTGTATAATATAAAAAACATGTAAATCTTCTTATACATTTCATAATCATAATTTAGGACCGCATTTTTATGAAATATTCGTATAATTTTGTGTTTACGATATATACTAATTTGTAAATTTGCAAAATATTACAAAGACTACTAAGAAAGTTGCATTATAGTAGGATCTTACGATTCCGATCCTACTTTACGATCTCGATCTTACAAAGATAAAAACGATCCTAGGTAAAATCCCGATCTTAAAAACTTTGCTTCAAACCATTTACATATTTAGTAACCACCTTCGAGCTGTACCCGTTTGGACATGTGATCTCACATAACATGCGTGTTTTCCACCTCGACTAATGGATATAGCCAATTGTATAAATTTGAGTATGGTATCATTCGTGCATTCAAACCTTTTACTCTCAGTTGTATAAATTTGAAAATATATCATGTGCATTGTGCACGATTACATAAAACATGAGCTCATCAGGTCATTGGCTTACACATTATTCTGCATGCCGAGCAGGTTAATATTAACTAGGTCTTTTAAGTTAGTGTAAACACTCATCATAATAAGTTAACACAAACTCTCGATATGAGCTTTTCTTACATAAGTAATCAACTACTTAGAGCATTTACAACGGTGGCTTTTTATAAAGACTTTTTACTATTAAGAAAAACTATTTATTCCATTTTATGTATTGGTGGCAAAACTTTTAAAAAAGCTTTTTGAGAATGACTTGTGTATCTTTGATAAGAAAACTAAAAAGCTATTAACATAAAATAAAGTATGTATTAATTGTGAATCAGAAAGCTAAATTTAATTTTCTTTTCAATAAATGCACCAAGTCTTTATAGCTTGGGAGCATCGTGGATGCCCATATATGGATGGTAAATGTAAATTAATAAATCAGCCTAACAAGATCGAGATTAAAATTATATAAATTTATATAATAAAAGAATTTATTTAAAAATTTTAGTAAAAAGTAGAGGTCGTAAAAAAATAATTAAACCAATCAAATAGTTTGATTTTGACAAATAAGCAAAATCAAGCGATGTGATTGATCGAGAAAGTCAAAATTAAATTAAATTTAGTCAAGATTAAAAAATTTGGTGAAGGAATCTGATGAAAACACATTAAAATATATGTGCAAAATTTGTGAAAATAAAAACTTAAAAAAAAGAGTGGATTAATAAAACTTTAATGGTTGAATTTTAAATAAATTTGATGGACTTAATTGTAAACTTATAATTTTTTATATTTTTTTAATAAATTTATAAAATAAACAAAATACTCCTTTAGATTTTATACCCACTAAATTTTATATTTTAAAAATACAATATATATGTTGTATTAAAAATCAAGAAATCACGTAATTATAAATATTTAAATATAAACACAAATTATTGTTTGTTTTTATTTTGACACTTAACAAAATCAAGCAATGCAATATACGTAAATTATTGTCAACATGAATATAAATATTAAATGAATGCAGAATCTCCGAAATCGGTGTGAGATGAAAATAAATAGACGTGATTTTATATATTACAAGAACTTATATTTTTCAATGTCGTTATATGTTACTAAAGACACAATGTTTAGCAAAGGATTACTAACATTTCAGTTAAATAAATTCAAATCTTTTAAGCAACAAATATTTATACAAAATATTAATTAATATTATCACATAATAAAAAATAATGTAAAACTCGTGGGTGCATGAGCATTATAACTATTTAAGTATTAAAAATTCAATATTGTTTTATAAAATAATATTAAGCATTACAAAATTATGAATTTATAAATCGTATACGTGTAGGTTGATGTAATGGTTTGTTGATTAATAATTAAGATAAAACTATCTAAAATAAAAACATCGAAAGTAAAAAAAGTAATTCAAAAAATAGAATTGCGGTGAGTTTATATTACACGGTGACAGTAAAACATCAACATAATTAAACATATAAATATTATATGTTTTTAAAAAATATATATATTATACATAAAATCGTAATAACGAAATTATTACTTAATTTATTTTTTTATGTAAGTCCTGGCATTAAAACTAATATAATTATAGGGTGTAATTCTAGATGTAATTTTAAATTTTTTTGAGATTGTTGGCTTCAACATCCCTATTTAATTTCCTTGTAACTTCAAGTCCTTTTCTAGTTTTTTAATAAAAGTTATCGTTAGAAAAAATTATAGGGTGTAATTAATTTGAGCAAATATAATAAGTGCCGCGCCAAGAATGCAAACGAACATTCCCAGAAAAATTAATCAGATTATTTATTTTCGAAATGCAAATAAGACAATCAAACAAGACAATCAAACAAACCCAAATATTCATATTTTTTCTTCGTTTCCATTTCTTTTTCCTTTTGCTTTTGTTAATTAACCAATTCATTTGTTTGTTTCCTTCTTTTTGCTTTTATTGATCCGCAATTAAATTGTCAAATTATTCAGAAATTTATTCACACATATATTTAATTGTAAAACAAGATACATGCATTTTAGCTTTTTATGTTAAACAAAAATAACTTTTAGTTCAGCTACAAATATTTTAATTATACCATTGTTATATCTTTCTTCATCTTTTATTTGCATGTTTTAATATAATAATATTCATAACCTTTTTTCAACTAAAAGGTTGATGCATGTTTTGTGCTTCCTTTAAAGTTTATAAGATAAAAAATGCAAAGGTTATGCAATTATTCAATTTTTTTTATCTACATGTGGTAAGGGTATATCTTAAAGAAAATATAACTTTATATTTTGGAATATGATAACAAAAACTTTTTGAAAAATAATATAGAAGAAGCCTTTTACACTACTTTTGATTGTTTATGTACACACCTGTGTGACTACAATGTGGTCGATCGACCGACTAACGATTTACGATTTTTACAACTTTTGAAATTAGTACATGAAGTATTAAACCCAGGCCTCAGATGACAAAAGTGACATTTTTAAGTTGCATGAAACAATATAATGTTTAAGCCGGTTTTCTAATCGACCCGTCCGAGCTCCCACGTCATGGTTCAACAAGACTTTTTGCTTGAAACCAGTTTCCAGTGACCTAAACGGTTCTTAGTTCAACTGGTTGAGCGAGCCGGGTTAACCCACAACGTCTAGATTGTTGGGCCACTCGCATTTGATGATAAGTATTTCGAACCAATTCCAAAAGGTCCTAACCTCAGATACAAATTTGTTAGGACCACCCAGTAGTTAGCAAGAGATAAGCTCTCGGCTAACGATATCCGATCGTGTATTACTATAAACTAAACTAATAATCAATCAAAACGGAGATGCGGTAGAATTATACATCTTTATTGTATATGTATGTTGTAGTTCATACAGTTTGGTATACTTGTTGCTGTATCACTAGTTACTAAGTGAGCTAAAAGTTATAATCCTCGCTGGCAAAAATGATCAAAACCGTCCAAAAAGCACAAGGACTGCCCGTGTGGCCGTGCTAGGATACAATGAATTAGCTTTTTTAGGCAAAAGATACCAGGGCAAGCCAAAGAATAAAAAGATGATCAACAAGCAAAAAGTTGAAATGATAGCCCGGATACATCAGCCTCGTGCCCTCATTGTCTCTTTGCTCAAAAGGACTATACTAGGTGGAACCGTGGTTGTTTGTGCCTCAATAACCTCTAAATCTTTTCATGTGGATCTTAAGAAAGTGAAAATCCAGAGTACACTCGTATATCACCTTCAATTTATAAAAGTTTGGAATATTAGCACACAGTTCAAACCATGGGACGTTAAGAAATAACGAATTGGTGCATAGAAACGCTATCAGACGTATCATCTGATGACGTGATAAGATACTATAACATGACAGTGGTCCCAATTTTTTGTATTTTGCTTAACTGACGCATCCTTAAAAAATGCCATATCTTGCTATTCTAGTGAGCAACATATACGGAGTATTACGCAGTACTCGAAAGAGCAAAGGGAAACACCAAATGGTTAAAAGGCACGCAATAGCAAACTACTTTAAACCAATTCCGTTTTAGGCAATCTACTTTTGTTAACGCAAGATTGCACTAAAATTTAATCTTCTGCCCCTCTACGCCACCTTGTAACGTCATTAACATGAAATAGCAACATACTTTAATCCAGTTGTAATGAGTCTCTATGACCAAAAATGGACGTAAGTTACGGATTGCTATTTGTTACACTGACTAAAATGGTAGTTGGTTACTTGGTCATGTGTTTTCATTGTCAGCATTTTAACGTAAGCATAAAACAGAAAGCCTCTGGCATGTTACCTGGACAATCCTCACAGTAACAGACCCTGTAATGTAAGCTTTCAGTTGAGATATCCCCCGAGCTTGCATGTATCACCTTGACTGTTAATAGTCAACTTTTAGGGATGCTCGTTCAAAAATAATGATAAATCTTCTATCCCCCAGTATCGGTTCCCATTAAGAATTAAGTCCTGTGATAAATGTAACCTGAAAAATGCCTATCGACTTTGCTAACTGCATCCAACTTCTCTGCAGTGACCTGTTAAAGAAACAATCACATATTAAAACAAAATTTTCAATAGTTCACGAACTAAAGTAGAATAAAAATATTCTCTACTTTGTCAGAAAAATCCAAACAAGAAGTGATTTTTATAAGTGTAAACAGATTTAAAATACAAGAGAAGACTGAAATAAGTGGACTATTATGTTTTAGCCAGATTATCCAAGAAAGTTCTTTGAATACTGGCACGACCATCACAAGAAACGAACGAAAAACATCTTTACAGTTATTGGTATACTAGAACATCTGTATAATGCGAGAAAGATATGACAAAACAAATAAGTGGACCGCATATGCCAGACAAGTTACTACAATTAGCATACTCTATACTTCTGTCTCTTATGCTATTAGTTTTTCAATTTACTTCCGATTCTCTATCGACCTCAGGCAGAACCCTTCATGATAGTAATCAGCCCAACAGAATTCCCTTTGTTTATATACTCATTCAGCTCACTAGACTCCCAAATGAAGTCTGTAACCACCAGCTACAGAAGTGCAAACACATGTCTGCCTTACTAAATTCATGTCAATTTATGATCAGAAAAAGTACCACAGTAGTAACGGTGTTTTCATATCTAAAATACATGTCTTTCTAGGTCTTGACTCTTGAACATGTTTAGTCATCTAAGCATACAGAGTTCCATGGTTTTAGAAATATAAACCTACATGAACCTCAACAATACGACATAATCCGTTTTACTACTAAAACAGCTCAAGGTAGAGAGCAACAGTTTGTCAGCCAGCTTGTACAACTAAGTTGCCCCTTTCATAGAACTATAGAAGCTACATTAAAATGGCAACATACTTATAAATACACCTTTCCTAAGACGCAAGGATGGATGATATCTGGTAGCTCCTATAACAAAGTTACAATCAACTTATGTATGTTTATTACCCTAGAGAAAACCCCATTGTTTATCACATGGATGAAAACTTATTCTCACAATATAATTACAGTAATATGTTCAAGAGAGTGATTCTAATTAGACTTTCTATACTTTTTGAACTTCATAATTTGTTTAATACTTCATTTTGGGATATACATGATTTTACATCTTCACATAATGCTTTCATTCTCTTTTTCTATGTTGACTTTTGAGAATAACTATCTGAAAATGTTAAAGAGTTAAACCAGGGACTCGACTCGAGCCCTATCTATGTTTTGAACAACTTTAGTCCACTAATCAGGGCATCTTCCTCTAGATAACCGCCTACAAGTTAATACAGAGAACCCTTGAGCTTGGCACGGTGGTGGCTCGAGAGTAAAGCTACTAAAGCCATCGCTTTAGGCCCCCCAGATTTTTAAGGCCGCCGACTTTCAAGGAACCACTGTATTTGTAGTCATCACATATTTGCTTCAGAGTTCAGATATCACCTTTAGGCCCCCCGGTTTTCTAAAATACTACCAGATTAGGATTTGACGCCACGTCTATTTTATCTTTATTCTTTAAGCCTACAGACAACTAACAAGATACCAAGTCCATCACTTAAATTTTCAAAAAGGACCAAGATCGTCTTCTAGCATAATAAAAGATAATAGATTAAGCTCATTTTAGTAATCCAGTTCTTAATGACTTATAAATGAGACTGTAGATGAACTAAAAGTTTGACGATTTGTTTGTAAGCTGGTCAAAGGATGATCCATCTTCATATGTTTTATGCTTTTTTGATCATGTATTTTTTGTTTGATATGTTAATAAATGAATACGAACAAACTTATATCCTCATATAATGAACACGAGCACAATATTTATTTCCTTTAACTGTTTATTAATGTAGGGTTTGTTTGATTAAATGGTATGAACGAACGCGTACAAGCACGCTCGTGTTCATTCAGTTTTCCCTATTTGTCATCTTTTTTTCTCTCCAATTGTTAATCGGTTCTTCATTTACTAAGTGTTCTCGGTATTGTAGTTGAACTTTATATTAATCCAGTCACCTTTACTAAAAACTTGGCAGATAATAAGAAAGGCCTGTTTTTAACTTTGCTTTAAGCCTCAATAGAGCTTGAGTCGCCCCTGTCTAGGCAATATGACAGAAACAAAATTTTATTGCCCCAACATTTTCGGGATTAGGTCAAGATTATGGGCCAAAATGTAATTTATAAAAACCAAGAGTCGAAGTAAAAGTCAGACAAAAGTAAAAGGGCAACAGTAGAAAATATGAAGTAAATAGTAACTTTTATTTTGATAATTGATACTAAGGTGAAGGTGAATTTTTATCTTGACGATTAGCAGCAACGTGATTTACTGAAGTTTAGCAATGTGACAACTGACAACAGTAATAAACCTTTAGCTTTAAAAAATCAAACAATCACGGGACCATGTGTCAAACTAAAACAAGAAGAATCCAACAAAAAAACATGCACCAGTGACAAGACGGCAGATCGTGTGTCAAACTCTACAAAACAAGTTGTCGAAAAACAACTCATTGCTGATCAAATAAGTCAATAACAAGCTCGTATGGTAGTAGCAACAAAAGCTTGTTAATAGTGATAATCACAGCCGACGACAATCAGTCACAGACTCACAGTTCCTAGCACAATGCCACCATTTCTAGTTATGTTTAATGGGACATGGTCATCAAAGTCTTGGCTCTTATATGATTATATCATTTACGTGTAGAGGGTTCAAAAGATGTTATAACTGAATAAAAGACTCTGGTGATCTTTGTACACTGCCCATGAAGTTAAACGTTTAAATATATTTCAAAATAACAACCTATGAATTACAATGATACTAACTCATATGAGTCAGGTATTGATATGTGGGAAATATAGTGGATAGCATCCATGATCCATAGACTTTAAGTCTAATACAATGTACTATTGTATTTTAAGCATTTACAGATATATGCTTATACTTGTACGTATCAGATTTGTATCGTCAGATGTGTTGAAGAATGGGGGCTAGAAAGTTGTGGTGGAAATGTGTGTGTAAGGAGTAAGGACATTGTTGCTTGTGTTGTTGATAGCTCAAAGAAAATACGGCTAGAATTGCTTTGATAACAAGGCAAGACATAGCTTGTACTGAATGGTCTCAATTAACAAAAAGCACGTCGCATACAAGTATAATGAGAACTTGAAAAGGTTGAAAGTGCACTTAACAACAGGTGGTGAGCAAAAAAAAAAAAAAAGGCAGGCAGGCAGGCAAAAACGGTATTGTGAAGCCCTATAGCAACTGAAGTCTACAGACATTGCACCACTACGTCTCTACCTTATTTCAAAAAGTTTAAAAACCCCAACTAAAGTAGAGCCTGATGCAGTCTTCGCTAGCATCTAATCCACATATAAGATAACCATCGAATATGACTAAGATAACTTTTGAAAATCCTTGACATGTGATATATATCTCATACATAAAGTTGTGAACACAAGATAGCTCCTAGGGATGAGCATTTCGGTCCGAATCCCGAAACCGAACTGCAACCATACCGATTCTCGATATCCGAATCCCGTTCGGTACGGTACCGGGACTACGAAATAAGGTGAAAAAAAGTCGGTACCACTAATCCGGTACGGGACCGGTACCAAATCAGGAAATTCCCGAAAAAAAAACGGGAAAAACACGATTTCCTGGTACCGGTACCGATATCCGGATCCCGTTAGTACAGTACCGGTACCACTAGTTTATGCTCGGGAAAAAATCGGTACCACTAATTTGGTACGGGATCGGTACCGTGCTCATCCCTAATAGCTCCATATGCAGGCACAAACTGGAGATGCAAGAATATAGAATACTAGATTAAAAATACATTTACTTATTCCTGGAGTATAAAATGATCAAGGATTCTTTACTCCTCGAGATACGTTAGCTCATTGTTGTCTAACATCAAGGTATAAAAAGAAAACAATACTTCAAATTATATTTAGGGGTGACTTTTAAGCTTATATACCGGTCTTATAGCTTATGTGGTTTTCAGATTAGTGTGTTTCATGAACGCACTTTTTGTGGCTTGTTTTGCTTCTTTTCCGCTAATATGAGCTTAGTATGACATGGTAACCTTATATAAGGCAAAAAGTTTCAAAATAAGCCGCAAAAAGTGATCTTATGAAACATAAGCCGAAAACCAAATAAGTCGAACATTCTGAACTCTTAACGTTGTGACTAGATTCTACCCATGACTAGTCAAGCATCAAATATGATATGCTAAGTAAAAGTCCACAACATGGTAGGACTTAGGAACCAAATATATACTGGTTAAAACCGGATAATGTATACTTATAATGTGCACACCTGATAATGGCAAGAGTTGAGCTCTTCGGCACGCACTGATGACATGAAAGAGTGCTGTAGTGCTAGGTCCAAACACAACATCAAAACGCCACATCAATTACACAGCCACTGGGATATCCACATTTTTACTATACGAAGCATCTCTTCGTGTAACCGGCACGCCCAAAGCAGCTTTCTTTATTTCAAACGCTTCTTTGGGCATCCCAGCTTTAAGAAGGCGTGATGCCAACGAATTTACAGTAACCAAATCTGGGGCACAGCCAAGTATTAGCATCTTGTCAAAAAGACTTATTGCTTCAACCATTCGCCCTTTGGCACAATGTCCAATTATTAAAATGGTGAACGTCAGCTTATCAGGCTTGCACCTTTTCTCCTCCATTTCCTTAAATATTACATTAGCCTCGTCCACATTTCCTGCTTTACAGAAACCATCGATTACAGGATTATAAATAAATGCTTTCGCGACAATATCGCCTCTCTTATTCAATTGTCTTAAGAGATCACGTGCCTCACTAAATCTACTTTCTTTACACAAACTATTGATAAGAACTGAAAAAGTATATATGTTGGGATATATATTTCTCCTATTCATCTCATCCCAGATCTTTAAGCCCTGGTGCAGTTCGCCTACACGACAATGGCCATCAAGGATAGATGTGAATGTAACAACATCCGGAGTGCAACCAAAATTAACCATTTTTTCATACATATTTAGTACAGAACCCATGTCACCCATTTTTCCGTACCCATCGATTATAGCGTTAAAAGTAATAGTATTCGGTCTAATTCCATAACTAATCATCTTATCAAATAGTACCAACGCCTCTACCATCTTGCCTAGTTTGCAGTATCCTGATATAACTGAAGTAAAAGCCACTACATCAGGCGCACATCCATCTACCCTACAAACTTCTCTTAACAGCTCATGCGCTTTTTCAACTTTACCAACACGACAACATCCATTCATAAGAGTCTTATACGTTACCGAATCAGGCAAACAACCAAATTTCCTCATTTTATCAAAAATCCCGAAAGCCTTATCAACCTCCCTAGCTCTACACAAACCAGATATAACTATATTAAAACTATAAGTATCTACCAAACAACACCGTGATCTCAAAACAACGTTTTCAAATAAACTAACCGCCTCATCCACCCGATCACTCTTCACCAACGAACTCAAAAACCTATTAATCACTAAACAACTAACTCCTACACTAGTTCTCGTATAATCAATAACCAACTCTTTAGCAACCTCAAACTCACCCGCATTGACAAATGCCGTAACCACAACCCCAAAAACCGACTTATCCAACGAAAACAACAACCCGTCACACCTAACGTATTCCAAAACCAATTTCGCCAACTCAAGACCACCCACGTGACACAACGCCCTCAAAACAAACTCATAACTCTCAACACCATGAACAACATTGCAAACACTCCTACTATATTCCAAAAATCCAAAAGCTAAACTCGGGTGTTTCCAGTTACAACCCATGTAGCGAATAACGCGAAAAGCGGTATCCGGGTTCAAATTGTTTCGTAAAAAAAGGGTTTTTTTAAGTGAGGCATTTGGTCGAACATATAGTGTGCATAGGACTTTGAGGAACCAAATGGAGACCGATCCGGGTGGAGTTTTCGACATCGATGAAACCCATCGAATGTTAATGATGAGATAACATTAATGGCATTGTTAATGATGAAATAACAGTAATTAAGGTTTGTAAATATGGTTTTTTTAAGGTTGATTCAAAACCCATTACAGAAATGAAGGTAGGCTAGGTTGGGGAAGACAATACTGGTTATTGGGCCAAATATAACTTTCATGGGCTTAAAATGCTTACTAAACTTTACACACAAGAGCCAGAAAAAAAAAAACAAGTTTAGGAACCTGAACCGAATCGAACCGAACCGATTAAAAATCGGTTAAAATCTAACTAAAAATCAGTTTCAAACCGAACCAGTTTAATTCAAATAAGTTTTTTAGCTGTTCACTCAAACCTAACCTTATAAACCGAACTGGATCTGAAAGAAACGGTTTGCCTACATCTATTACGGATCTATACAAACTGAGAAACACGACCGAACTAGAATAACCAAAAATAATCAAATGTATTCGGTCCCCCCTCGTCCACCTTTTAATCACTTCTAATCCTTGGCATGGTTTTACGCACGTCGGACATTATGTTTTGTCGGATCAGATTAGACCGACGAACCAAACCGACCCATATATAGAACGAACTTTCGATTTGGTCCTCGACCCGATGTTTTGGGCCAAATCAGCTTTCGATCTTGTCCATTTTTTATCATTTCGGTTCGGTTTTCAAACCATACTCGATCCTACTTTATTGTATCGTAATAAACTTATATAAAGCTACAAGATCGAAATAAACCGTAAAATTAGAATGAACTAAGCTCATAAGCCATTTATAAGCTTAAACAAACACCCCTTAAATATTAGTAAAAATTTGTTACTCATATCATTATATTTTGAGGATGGTTATATTGCATCTCTTCTTTTCTTTGAATACAAGGGGACTGATCCTCACCATATATTAAAAAAGATCCAAAAGCCCAGATTAATCTCATCTTTATTAAATAAAAAAAGAGAATAATTAAAAAAGGGTGGAGGGGTATTTCCGTCTTTACACCTCTCCCACCCAACACCACCCACCAATCTAAACACACACACACATATCATATATTCATATTTCATATATCTCTCTCACCTAAAACACACTAAAAACACACATAAGACACATAGTTACGATCGATCCATCATCATGATCGTCAATCAATCATTACATTTTTCATATCATTAGGACCAGGTAAAAAAAAACCATTTGAGATCTTTGATGTGAGTAATCTTATAATTCATCGTATTCCTTTTTAGCTTATTTGATGTTAACTTATCTTACGAATTTATCATTTTTTAGCTTATTTGATGTAATTAAGTGTATGCATTTATCATCATCTTAATTTATAAGCTTATAGTTCAAATTATTTGATGAATGTTTATCATGTTGAATGACAATCTAACTCATTAGGTGATCGATTTCAGTAATATGACATGTTAGTGAATTATAAGCCAACTTATTAGCTTATTTTTAAGAATTGTCAGGTTTTTTTGCTTAAACCCACGCTAAACATATATAATATGACATGCTAGTGAAATATCATATTTAATAAGTTGCTTGAAAAAAACCTTATGTGATATATCATATATGATACTTCAATATATCATATATGATAATCTACTTACAAGTGAACTTATTTAATATTATAATATATGATATATGATAATGTGCTTGAAAACAAAATGCAAGCAAGTTTGTGATCTCATTGTGTGTAATTAAAAGCTAATTGTGTGTATGTTATCATATATGATAATCTGTTTGAAACTAAAATCAAGTCTTTTTATTTGTGTAGAAAAAGCTGTTTTCAATGCATTCTGAAAAATTCAATCATCTTAAGGTCAAAGAAGTGGAACATCGGATTCCCCGACTAAAAGAAAAAACAAGGCAGATGCATGAGATGACAAAAGACGAGTGCCAATTTTGCAACAAAAATGTTGATGAAAAAGATCAACATCCATTGTTTTTGTCATTTGAATAGTTTATCTTTTTGTAATTTTCATTTGGTGATGTAATGCTTTGACTTTGTAATGCTACTAAATCATTTTATATTTTATTGAATATGAAAATCGCAAAACATCTACGGATGTAACTTTTGGATAATATGGCTATTTTGTTAAAGTTTTTATCATATTCTTGACTCATATTTTTATATTTTATTAGTATCATATGTGATAACACTTGTAACACTTAAATTATGTCATATACGATACTACATTATCATATATGATACTAAAAAAACTTTAGAAGATTAAACAAAGGTTCTATTGAATTCATGATTAAAACAAAGAGTTTATTGGATTCATGATTAAACACTTATTCAGAAAATAAAAAATAGTACTTCTAAATACTATATATATGATAATGCATTATCATATATGATACTCATAGAATTTTTGATTAGATTAAACAAATTGCCTATTGAATTCATGATTAAAATAAAGAGCCTGCTAAATTAATGATCAAACACTTGTTCAGAAAATAAAAATAATGCTTTTTAAGAGCATACAACTAATGATTAAACACTTGTTCAATTATAATGCAACCAATCATGATTAAAACACTTATTCATATCAAAAGATACAAAAACAAAAGAGTACTAATTCATAACTAAAACCAAAACATTCTTATTATTGAAACTACTATTCTTCTTCTTCAATTATTTTTTCTTCATTTTCAAGCAAATCTACTTTTCTATTTGGGTCAGGACATCGACTTCATCTTATCCTAACACATACGCGTGCACGTCCTCATGCTTTTCTCCAACCGGGCAATTACAACATCCATATTTGCCGTTGTTGTGTTCGCACAACATGCATTTATAGAAGAGTAGAAAGAACATATTAGGCACCATTTTGTCAGAAGTGTAAGAATTCATGTACAGTCTTAAAGTGTGGTTTTTTTGTGGCTTGTTAGAAACATCATAAATGATACCTCACATATCACATATATACCTATCATATATCACATATCATATAACTATCATGTATGATAAATGAGGTATCATATATGATACATCAAACTTAATTCAACTTACATCAACAACTTAATTAAAATTCTTAATTACAAAACTTATTCACACTAGCATAAGCTTATTTATAACTCGCATATATAAGACCTGATAATAAGTCACACACATATTTGATTACGATATAGAGCCTTGTCAAACATTATTTGATTCTTAACTCTAAACCACATGTCACTTACCAAATCCATTCATATTCACTTTTGATTTTTATGGTCAATCTATATACAATACCACCATATATACAATATTATATATGATAGAAAGCATGTTTAACGAACTTAATGATATTTTGTGTAAATTAATCATAAAGTCTGGTTGTTTTGTTGTGGTTTATCAAAAACATCATATATGATATCTCATGTATTATATATGATACATCTATCATATATCATATATCATACATCATACATCATACATCATACATCATACATCATACATCATACATCATACATCATACATCATACATCATACATCATACATCATACATCATACATCATACATCATACATCATACATCATACATCATACATCATACATCATACATCATACATCATACATCATACATCATACATCATACATCATACATCATACATCATACATCATACATCATACATCATACATCATATATCATATATCATATATCTATCATATATTTATCATATATGATAAATGAGGTATCATATATGATACATCAAGCTTAATTTGACATACATCAACAACATAAAAATTTCTAATACAACTTATTCACACGAACATAAGCTTATTCATAACTCTCTTATTCAAAAATATGATAATTCGTTAAACAGGCTAATAAGATAACTTATAATTCAACACAATAAATTCAAATCATCGAATTCACAAGTTTATTCATAATTCTCATCTAATTTAGAATCTTATTCATAATCTTATTCAAACAAATCAGCATATTCATAAGTTTATTTAAACAAATCAACTTATTCACATAAATCACCTAATAAGTTAGCTTATAATTAAGAATAGATCAGTCAATATAATTCATTCAGTATAAGCTAATTAAAAGCTTATAACTAGAATGATGATAAATTAATAAGCTTGTTTCAATCAAATAAGCTAAAAATAAGAATAGATCTTAATCAAACCTGATGATGGATCGATTTGTAATTATGCTAAAAATAAGAATAGATCTTAATCAAAACTGACGATGGATCGATTTGTGGTTATGGATCGGCAAACTTCGATCGATTAGTTCTAGAGAGAAAAAATTAGATCGGAGATAGAGAGAGAAATAGAGAGACGTGTGTGTGTGCGTGTGTGTTTTTTATGAGAAAGGAAGTAGAAAAAAGCTTATATATTGGTCGGGTGAAATGACGAAAATACCCCTGCATTGTAAAATAAAAATTTAATCTCAGTCATTGGATGGTAGGGAGATGAAAGATGAGTCCTCTATATTTTAGATAAATTTAGTATCCAAATGAACTTAAGTAATATATTTTTCATAAATGATCCTATTTATTTTTTTATTCTTGCCATCCTTTTCCTAACTCTCGCCTCTAGTGATGATGTTCATGTTCCCTGCTCAACAAAACTCACTCCATTTTAATAACATGTCACTTAAACGTTATATTTTTTTGAAATTAGTGATCCACGTATGTTATATTGAAACTAAAATGATGTATTTTCAACCCTAATGTGTTTTTATTATAACTTTTATGAGATGGATTGAATAGTTGCCGCCTATAAACTATTATTGTTTTTTTAATTTGTATGGTATCTAAAATTTTCATCCAAAATTTTGGATATTCGAATTAAAAAAACTTAGCTAAAATACTAGTTATAAGATAAAGCTTTTAGTACTACCTATTTAACGCTAACTTTGATTAGATATGTTCCTTTGGGCTTCTAATGTCTGACTCAAATGCCTTACTTGTATTTAATGGCTAATGTTATAAAGACTTCTCCTAAAAAACAAATGGTACCCCCCCCCCCCCCCCTCTTTTTTCCATTTTTTTATATAATTTTATTTATGTTATAAAACAGATATCCTGAATATACAAAATGAAAATTATAAAGTTTAATAAGTTAAAAGTAATAATAAACAAACAAAAATAATGAACCGAAACTATTAAAAACTGTATTGGACTGTAAACTATGAGGGACAAATAGACAAAAAGTAAAAAAAAATAATGTACTTTTTGTACTTTAAAGGGAGTATTGATAAGAGTACACGTATTTAATATACCAAAAGTTTTAAAAAAACAATAAAAAAAAGATTCAAATCTACATCTATTTATAAAACATTTTGGCCTTGTGTTTTTAGAAGAACTGAATTACTTACATCCATTTATGTATAATTTACAAACATACAAACATAATTAAAAATTATCAATTAGAAAATTCAAACATAATTTAATACTCATTTTAAAAAAATAATAAAATTAATATATAAAATAATACACTACATTACCTAAAAATACAATTATATATTAACATTCTATAACAATTAAAAACATATATTTACACAAGTCATCCGAAAACGGGTTTAACCGAGAGCATGAGTGACCATCGTTTTTGGATAGCAAATAAAAATCATCTGAAAACGAACCGACTTAAACCTATAAAAATGAGTGAATCGTACTTGATCGAGATCATTTTCTTTTTATTATTTTCTGATTAATCATAGGGTACTCGTCGCCTCAACGCATAGTTACTCTGATAGTAAATATTTAAACCTCTCTATAAAGCGTACATGAGATTAATAGTATCTCTATATAGTTACAAATTATAAATGCATCCTCGAAAAGGACATAAGATTCAACTATTTTCATGTGTAACTTAACATATCTAAATATTTGAGTTAGCAGTTTATAACAATCGTGTGTTAATCTGTGTATGAATGCTTAAGGGGGTGTTTTTTTTATTGTTAGATTCTCCTAGTGGTAAGAGAGGTATGATCATGTAATATTTTAATATTTTTTTCTAACTAAATCTTCCATATCAACAAAGCATATAAAGCATACTTGTCCTTATTCCAAGGTATTAAGAGATGAGGGACCCATTTATCTTATTACTAAAAGAAAAAAGAAACAAAGCCTAAGTATGTTATGGGATTAATATGTAGCCCTATTTGTGGTGCAATGTGCTTTGTATCTATGATTAGTTTTTACACACCGATATAGAAAATAGTTGTCTTTACACTCGAATACATATTTTAGATTGACGACCGTTGGCTATGGTGATCTTCATGCCGAGAGTACACGCGAGAAGGTGTTTGTGGTCATGTACATGATCTTCAATCTTGGCCTCACAGCTTACCTTATTGGTGACTTGATTAATTCGATTTTAAAAGGAAGTCGTCACACCATGGGATTCGTAACTACTTACTTCCTTTTTTTTAATTGATACGCTTTATGTGTAAAACATGTTGTAATTGTTTCATTCTAGAGATAAAGCAGACAACATCAAGTTTCATGAATCGAAATAGTTTACCTAAGAGGCTATACAAGAGCAAATAATAGCATACATGCGCCTAAAATTACATCAACTAGTTTGAATCAACAACTATTTGAGCACTTGCCAAAATTTAATTGAAAAAAGCATTATGAAACATTTTCTTTTGCCAGCAATTGGAAAAATTTATTTTGTTTAATAGCATCCTCAAAGAAAGTCTCTTGCATTTAATATGTTTAGTGATCCAATGGTTTAGTTGTATTTCAAATCAAATATGTTAATTTTAAAATCCAAACTTTGTTAAATTTTATAGTTACCATGAACTAAAAAGTTAAATTGTATGTTGAAATGTCCTTTATAACTAAATGAAAGATAGGTAACCAATATGAATGCTTAATACATACCACCAAGAGAAGACGTTATCATTCAAAATGGGGCGTCTAATGACATGTATACAGTCGATTCAGATGGGGTAGAAATCATAGATTGTGATCTCATGGGCAAGAACAGTTGTTGGATGTTTTACACCCATCTAACATTTTTGGTGAAGTTGGCGCTATTAAGACCATGAGCCAACTCTTGCGGTTGAAAACTACCACTTTCATTAAAGCAATGCAACCCAAGCGCGACATAATAGTTCCATCATCAACTACTTTCTCCATATTTGATAAATTGATCATGGACACTAACATCTTCGGGCGTTTGGATTTCATTTGTTGACTTTATATTGAATACTACTATAATAAATATAGTAAAGTTTTCGGCTAATCTAAAGTTATATTTTTCATCAAAATTGTTATTTTTGTCATTTATTTTATTACCTTCATGATTAATTAGTTTTTACAACATTTAAATAGTAAATTTTAAACTCCTACAATAATACATTTTGTCTCAATTTGAAAATAAGGACAGTAGATGTAACATATACTCGTATAAACAACAACTTTTCAATGTCGTATACATGTTCTCCCCCCCCCCCCCCCCCCCCCCCCGCCCCCCCCCCCCCCGAAAGTAAATTGATATTTGGATTTTCGAATATTTGAAAATTTGATTAAAATTTACTAAAACGTTGAGATTTCTTAACTGTAAATTTTAAACCTCGTATTTAAGTTTTTTCAAAAAGGATATCTGGATATTTGGATATATAACACTATCCTCCTATATCTCGAATATCCGAATTAACAAAACTTAGGGCCAGTTTGGTTTGCGGTTTTTGTGTCAACTGTTTAGGTCGAAAGCAAATTTAAATGTTTGGTTTGAAAATATATTAGTTAAGTTTGGGCTCTAAACCTTGTCAGTGGGCATAAGCAATTCTTACACTCAAGGTATGTTTTCTCTTTCTACTTTTCTTTTCTTATTCTTTTTTTATTGTTTTTTTTGTCTTTTACTATTTTTTTCACATAATCAATATCGTTATCACTAACTTATGTAAGATTTTTAATTATAGTGAGTCTCTTTTATATAAATTTTAGGAGCCGTTTGGTAGAGCTAATTTAAATGGGAAGATTGGGTTTAATGTAAAAAAACCTTGTTTGGTTTGACTTTGTGTCAGTTCACCTTTGGATTAAAAGTCAAATAAATGGATATTTAGAAAACCTATCATGTACCTTGACTTTTTGACAAAATACTAAAATTGTGAGCCTTTATAATTTTATGTTCACTTATTATTTCTCTTCTAAATTTATATATGTGATATAGGTCTATTTTTAATTTTTATTTGTATTTGACTAAATTGATATATTTTTAAATATTATTTTCTCTCTTTTACATTAAGCCAAATCAAAAAGAAAATTTAAACCTTTAACAAATAAAACATTATTTTTTTATTTAATACTACTCAATCTTAAACAACTCACTTTATAAACTCACACTCAAAATAAAATTCGACTTCAAACCAAACAAACCCTTACTCTTTTATGGGGCTAAACTCCTAAACAAAATGTTTTTTTAGGTAAGAGAAATAATATTTATCTTTTGTGTGTGTTTTGTGTGTGTATAATAGTTGTATCTGAGTTTTGATGGGCCTATTTTAAAGATAAAAATTAGAAGGAAAAAAAAACTAATAGAAGAGAGAGAGAAATGCAACGGTTGATTAAAGTTGAAGGAAATATAACAGGGTAAACTACAAATTTTGTCCCTTAATTTGTCTAAAATTACTAAAAAACCCTAAGAGCAAAGGTGGTGCAAATTTGCCATCAAAGTTCTTAGTTTCTTACAAAAACCCCCTGAGTCATTTAAAGTTAACTTTCGCCTGTTATCCTACGTTATCTCCCTCATGTGCCACGCATGTGAGGGCATTTTCGTCAATTCCGATCATCCCAAACACGTCAGCCCTCTTCCGCCTTTCCTTTCGTCAAAAATCGTTTCCAAAACCATTTGGCCGCCTTTCACGACTAAACGTTCCCGTCATTATTACACTCATATCTTTTTTTCCAAGGACAAGTTTTGCATGTAAAGCAAACTTTCAATTTTTACATACATTAAGTGCACACAGAATGAGGAACAAACACTTACGAACACACACACGCACACACACTTAAGAACACGCTTTACATTTCATTTACTTGTGATATCATGGCTCGATGTGTTGAACTTGTTTGTGCCTCTTGGTCATTTGTAATTTCTGAAATAATGGTAGCACATTACCAAAGAGAAATTGATGAGGACATGTGGCAAGCAAGAGATTTGATTACTAACTCTAAACGGTTGTCCGGGTGAGTAATGCGTATGGAGAGTTGATTATCGAGATCCAAAATGACAATCCGTCTAGGGCTGCAAGGGCGAATGTGACTAAGCTCGAGGCACTCCAAGACAATATAAGCTATAAGTTGTTTTTAAGAAAAACAGATCTCAAACACTCCTAAAACAATATGAGTAACCGACTACTATTAAGACAATAATAAGCACTAACAAGACAACAATAACCACAAAATAATCTATAATTTGTTTTTAATAAAAACATATCCCAAACATTCCTTAACAATATGAGTACCCTAGATTATGCCTAGTTACAAAGTGGTAGGAATAATCATATACACTATCCCAAATCCAATCCACTAGTTTACCACAAATGTTGGTGCTCTAAGACCTAGTACGCAATTAGTGATCTTAAAATCTTGATGCTCAAATAACTTTTTACGGGCTCTTAAACCAAGTACAACAAACCTTTTTATACAACCCTTACTTTCGGCCACATTATCAACATAAGTAGATTTTTTCCCCACATTCAAACTGGTACCTAGTCCTAACATTCATAGATCCACTCTCTCTAATGACAATACTAGTAGACCTTCGTAAAACTTCCTTTTTCATGTTAGAACTAGAATCATCTTCAACCATGATCCCTTTACCTTTTTCCATAGCTCTATTCTTCTTTACCTATGAAGTATGAGACTCGCTCTCACTCCCTATCTATTCTTCTTCTCTTTACCATTTTCATCAATCTTTCTTTCTTTTGTTACGACAACCGCTCTCTTCAATCTTTTGTTTATACCACCTTGAGTTTGGTTGCTATCGTTCCTATTCCTTTTGTGAAAACGATGTCTAGTATCAAAAGGAGTTGAACTATAGCAATGCAACCTACCATCATCTTCTACCCATCCCAAAAAATCCTCATCTGCATCCTCTAAATCAAAGTTCTTGAAATTATACTAAGCTAGTCTATGTTTCTTGTGAGCAACATACAAAACAATTGCACCATTCCTACATGCCAGGTCCAACATCGTATGCACATCATTGTCTGTGTGAGTCAACTTCAAACATTCTTCTAGTGGTTTGTTAGGCCAACAAAGAACAAAGCCCATTTTCCTGCATTACCAGTCCTTCCAAAAATATGATTTAGGTCAATACTAAATATCTTTCTCTGAGAAGTAAAGCCACAAATTTGGCTAAGATTGCCGTAACATGCCTCAATGAACCATGTACAAAAAGCCCATTATTGTGCTTTTTTGAAAACGACTTCTTTCTTATACGACATTAGAGCTGCTTGATAAGAAATTGAATCGAGTTTTTGGTTGGTAGTAAGATTTTGATTGAACCAGTAAAGTATTTAATGTCGAGATACAAGTGAAAGTTTCAACCTTGATGTAGAAATTGAAAGTTTGCTTTTGTTGCAAATATTGTTCTTGTAAAAATAGATGTGGGTGTAATAAATGGCGGGAAGGTTCAGTCGTGAAAGGTGGCCAAATGGTTTTCGAGCCGATTTTGCACGAAAGGAAAGGTGGAAGAGTGCTGGCGTGTTTAGGACGATCGGAATTGACGAAAGTGCCCTCACGTGCGTGGCACATGAGGGAGATAACGTGGAATAACGAGCGAAAGTTAACTTTAAACATCTTAGGGGTTTTTTGCATGAAATTGAGAAGTTTGATGGCAAATATGAACCATATTTGCTCTCAGGGTTTTTTCTTTCTAATTTTGGCATAGTCGATGGACAAAATTAGCAGTTAAACCAAAATAAAATAAATGCTTTTTTTGACATGTGAAGCTAATGTATGAAAAAAGGTTTAAGACATTAAATAGCCATATATTTTTTCAAATATATCCATATGATACGTGTACCTAAAATATTATCCAAATAGTACGTGAACTATAACTTTTCGCGCTCTTATGATCACATTTTTACCTATAACATGCTAAACCGGTTAATTTTATGAAATTCGCTAATGTATGTGACATCGTTAGTCTTTTTATCAACGTATGTTACCATCCTTAGTCCTTTTATCAACGTATGTTACCTTCGTTAGTCTTTTTTTCGAAATATTTTTTTTTGAAAATATATTCTTTTTTCAGAGTTTCTTTTTCGAAAATTTTAATTATAAACTTTTTGGAGAAAGAAAATTTAAAATGTTTTTAAAATAAATGTTTCTTAAATAAATCTATATAAAGAAAAATGTGTATATATATCTTTTTAATTATTTAAATTTATACAAATAGTAAGTTTTAATATATATTTTTTTTCCTAAAAAACTTTTTTTGTCGAAAATATTTTTTTTTTCGAAAGATAATTTTTCCAAAAAAAATCGAAAAACTATTTTCTTTTTGAGAAAATAACTTTTCCTGAAAAAAATATTTTTTTGGGACATATGTTTTTTTTTCAAAAATTATGTTTTTTTAAGAAAATATTTTTTTTAAGAAAATATTTTTTTTCAAAAATTCCTTTTTTTGAAGAAAAAGATTTTAAAATGAAGTAACATTACAAACATCTTAAAACGATCGTTTGTAAAAAGATTAACGTTGCAAAATTACTACAAGTTAAAAGGTAAAAAAATTGCATGTACCATATTAACAGATAAAGTGAAAGTTTAAGTATTATCTGAATATTTTTTTTAAATATACGTACCATATAGATATATTTAAAAAAATACATAATTATTTAATCTCTTAAACCTAAAAAAACAGTCAACCACACTCTCTACCCTAAGGTGTCGTTTGGTTGAAGGGTATATGAGGATATTTAAAATATTTACTGTACATTTTAATATCCTCCAAATATTGTGTTTGGTACTACCAACAAAGGAATTTTAAAATTCCTCGAATTCCCAATTTTATATATATTTATATACATAAAATAATTATTAAAATTTAATATTAAGATATAAATACAATTTTTATATTTGAAATAATATTTTTTTGCTAACTATTTAAATAATTACGTATATTTAAAATAAAAATCAGAAAATTCGGGTATTTGGGTCAACCCGAGAACCGAACCGAATTCAAATTCGGTTCGGTTGAAATCTATTTCGGTTCGGTTCGTTGAAATCTATTTCGGTTCGGTTCGGTTCGGTTGAAATATATTTCGGTTTGGTTCTCGGGTTAACCCAGAAAAAAAGATTAACCGAATAAACCGAACAATCCGAGAACCGAATCGAAAGACACCCCTACTAACTAACAGGTCACATGGCTAATGGCCAACCAGTCCCATTATGATTTGTATAAACAAAAAAATTGCCTGGTTTGACCCGGACACATTCTGAACCGTTGCCTAACCCACCCATATTGCAACTCACAAGGCTTTGTGTTGAGCATTACGATAACCAAGTTAGTTTACTACCATAGACCAACCACAAATGTCGATAGATCAAGGTTTATATATTAGCACAATGCATCCATGATTTCTTTTTCAGAATGCCAATTGAAACATAATGTGTACTTGGTAAGAACTTGCGTGAACCATACATAAACCACCATACGATCAGCCTTTTGGAGTTCCATGCACTAAGAACCAGCAGGATCACTGATCACACCCAAGAAATCATCTTTAATGGTACCAATGCAGAACTGCAAAGTAAATAACAGAACTAATGAGTCTCGTATGTTTAAAACATAAATAAATAGATACATTATTACAAAAACTTATGAACAGATAGTTAGTAAAACAAAGAACACCGTAAAAGAGAAAATCAGGATATTAATCCTTGTACATATGTCAAAAACAAGGTAGATGCAAACACAAGTTACAGTTTTTTAGGATTAAGTGTGCTGCTACATTGGCTTTAATAGCCCTGTGCATACGCAGTTTCTTTTTCCGAATCAAAACTTTGCACATACTACAAGACTTCATATCAGGTATGCTCTTTTCTTTATTTAATTTATTGAGCAGATTAGTTAATACTGTCTGAATTTACAAACCTAAATGTGTATAGGTAGCATTTTAACCCATTTAGTTATAAATGGGTTGAATTGGGTTATATCCAATTTTAGCAGTTCAAATGGGGAATATACAGGAAAAAGGTTTAAAATGTTCAAACGGCTGAAGGATCAAGGATGCTCTAAGTGTACATCTAATGCCCACATCCTCCTAAATCAAACCCAACCGGACCTATTTACACTGATAGTTAAATTTACCCATTTTGACCGGTTTAACCAATCCACCTGAATGTTCCCACCTTTAACCAGTGGAATATAGCTATACTATGATAAGAAACAGTCCGGGCCTTATTTATAAACAGTGTTGATTGTATGAAATAGTTTAACATTCTCGACCCAAAACTGATGGATCCTACTGACCCGAAACTAATGGGTCCTACTGCCATATTAGCCTTTTTCTAACCTATTTTTGCGGTCATCACATGTTGATGAGTTTCTCATGTTGAAGCAAACAACTACAAAATTCTGAGTAAGGCCATCATACATTTCGCGTGCCTATGTGCTAACATTTACAATGATGGAACTAACATTTACAATGACTGTCTGTGACGTGACATCCTGGGTGTTTGGCGTCGGTCCTACCCTCTACAATATCCATTTTTAAGACAACTTTTTGCTATACGACTCTATTTGATGTGATACATGTGCAAATTTGTATGCGTAAAGATGGAATTGAAATCTTTGGGAACGCTGCTTTCAAAGAGTCAACTATGCTGCTATTCAGATGCTTAATCATGTTATATGGCTAGTAGAAAATGTTTTTTCATGTAACCATTTTCATGACATGCATTTATTATATAGTATAATCGTACACGTTTTTGATGAAATACAGAAATACAACGTAAGGTACAGTACACCAAGTGCATTCAGTGGTTACGTGTTCTTTTTATATGACAACAATCTAACTATTCCAGAGATTATATCTATCTACCTATTAAATCATAATGAACAAAATGTAGCTTCGTTTACTGAACCTTATCCATCATAATAATATCAAGAGGTTCACCCAATAACGATGCCCAAGCTCTATTTCCCTGATGTTTACGGGAGACCAGTCCACTTTATTTGGCAACAAGTCCCTGCTTTTATATACATCAGGCTATAAAAAATTTAACTACAAAATCTATGATTTCTATAAAAACTAGTTTTACAAACAATGCAGGTCTAGGCCCCCAAATTATAAAAATATCAGCGGGAGCAGACATGACGACCTAAAGTTACTTAACTTTCGTGCACATTACCCTGCTTCATCGTGTATATTTTCCAGAGCATCTGCTTATTGTGCACGATTTAATTTACTCTTAACCATAAAACAAATCATAAAGGGCATAACTTATAAACTAAATCTGACAGATACAAAAAAGTGAATGTTTTTTGAAAAACTTTAGGAAGAAACATGGACATATGAAGCGGGCAATAAAATGATGAAATATTTTATCTAACTATTACTAACAACAAAAAGCAATAAAAGCTTTACACAAATCGAATAAGGATGCAATAATTGTCTAATGGGAAAGAAAACAATAAGATCCTATCGCTATTCAAAGTAGCTACTAACGTCACTGGACTATACAACATAAAATGAAATTAAGGAGATAGACTGATGACTTACAATTTCCGTTGCATCAACTCGAGTCCCAATGATTTTCAGCCGAACTTCACTGTCCTTTTGAATCTTCACCTGGAAAAGTCAAAAAGGGATTATATCATATATACATCACGTGCTAAGTAGAGACCATAAAAGATTATTATAATAATAGTATCGAATTTATACAGATCCGTCGGAAGTTGTGTAATTAGGCATGTCCCCTGACTGAAACTCCATGTCATCAGGTATCAACTAAAAGGAAAAAACCAGAAAGAATCATAATCAATAGTTTGTCAAGTCATATAATCATAATGTAACTTTAGACTATGTTATCCATTAACTATATAAGTAAAGATCATGTTCTACACTCCCCATGTAACTAAGAGAAGTTAGTTTTATTCAGAAATCCTAGCTTCACTTTGTTCTAACGAGCTTTATTTTCATCTGTTCCATAGTAGTGAATGACCGAACCGCTTAACAAGTCATTTGCTGGATTCGATCAAGCTTTTTTTATGAATTACAATATTTGATTATGAGTTTGCAGCTACAAGCATTCCCTTTGATATCGTAAAAATGGTACCACTAATGATATTCCTAACTTGTCTAATCTATAGCAATACTTGCTGTGTAATTACAATATAACTCAAAGAAAACCACAGGCCGTGGACCTAGATAAACATTTTGAAGGATAGCCATGGCATGAATAAAATGAAAAGAATCTCCAACCACAAGAATTATGATGAACAGCAACATGAATATTAAAGGTTCATCCTCTTGATTATTTATTGAACTAGCTTCTAATTGACTATCCTTTTTTTCTGTCGAAACTAGATAACCAACCAATAGGACCCAAAAGTTATTAAGCACATCTGCAACTGGAAGAAGATTGCTATATTCATGAACATGGATACAATATTTAAGCTCTTGCTGGCGTACTCTCATGAATACTTGTCACATGTCCAAACATCATCTTTTGCAGGGTGATTCAGTACTCAATTGTAAATATATCATACCATTTCTATTGAATCTTAATAAGAGGGTGTTTGTTTCGGCTTAATAGCCTGTTTATAGCTTATTTGGTTTTGGGCTTATGTTTTATAAGCTCAATTTTTGCGGCTTATTTTGAAACATTCCCGCTTATATAAGTTCATTACGTCATAATGAACTTATATAAGCCGAAAAGTTTCAAACTAAGCCACAACAACTGAGCTTATAAAACATAAGCCCAAATTCAAATAAGCCATAAGCCGGCTGTATAAGCCGAAACAAACACCCCCTAACAGTTTCACACATTATAAAAAACGCAAGCAATTAAAGGATCAACTCACATGGTTGGACACAAAGATCTGAACAGGTCCAGCTTCCGCAAAGAAACCCATCTGCAACACAAACATACTTTATCATATATCCTAACCGACACTTTCACTTTCATCAAACCAACGGCGGAGCTAGTAGAATGACTAGTGGATACTGACCCACCCCTAATCAACCCATTCCGTTCATTAGTCATTTAAATAACAAGCCGCTTTTCTACTAGTTTCTTAGGTTATTTAAATCCTAGTTCCGCCAATGCATCAAACACAGAGATTTAAAAAACAAAACTAAAAAGCAGAAACCTTATTAACCATAGTAACAGTGGCTTCTAGTATCTCCCCTTTAAACGGGCGAAAGACAACGCAGAGATACTTAACAGGAAAAGTAACGAAACCGGTCCCATCACGAATAATCCCTTTGCCAATATCCTCTATACCGGTAATGGCGATAACAAAACCATGTCTCCCACTACAAGTTCCTTCGACATCTTTCATAAGCTTGGAAACGAGCTTTTCCCGAAGCTCCCGGCCAAAATGGCGAGGGTGGAGCTGCATGTTTCGCTCCAGTACTATGTGGAAAAACATCTTCAAAAACCTAAAACCTTAATTATTATGTCCTAATAATAATAATAATAACTAAGATTGTAAATTTAGGGTTTTGCAATAAGTATAATGGAATTAAGGAATTTGGGGTTTGGAAATTCGAAGGGTTTAACAAATCTGTTGCTGCTTTTTGTTATAATGGGATTTTGGCTTCCTGTTAGAGGAGGAAGGGAGAAGTGAATTAAGGGGGTGTTTGTTTCGGCTTAATGATTACGATAAGCTTATTTGATTTAGGCTTATAATTTATTCTTTTATTTTTATTTTATGCTTGGGCTTTATAGTTTTGAGTGGGGCAGAGCAGACCTAAAACCGATTCGGATTAGATTGGATCGAACTGAATTAGACAAAATAATTATTAATACTTTATTAAAATGATTTTTAAAAAGAGAAAAAAATAATTATTAATTTAACTAGTATAAAGTAATAGAAATTTTATTTTCTCAAGTTTAGAGTATCACCTTTTATTTTTAAAAGCATAAGGTATTAAATGATCCACTTCGTTAAGTTCACAGTTTCAATATGTTTTAGCCATTTATAAACCTTTTAATAGGGGTGAGAAAAAAAACCCCGAAAAAACCGAACCGAGAAAACCGACCGAAACAAAAAACTAATGGTTCGGTTTTTACTTTTTCAAAAACCGAAAATATACGGTTCGGTTTTGGTTTTTATCAAAAAACCGAACCGTATAAACCGAACCGAACCTTTTAATTACATAACAATATATATTTAATAGTATATAAAAAATAAATTATAATGGTAAATACTAAAATATTCTGTTATGGATGAACTATAATATATTTATCTTAATATTTATATACGTGTTTATATGTACGTGTGTTTACTTTACAATAGTATCACTACATATGTGCCAATAATCGTTTATGTCTAATTCGTATATTGACTTTATGTGTGTGCATTTTATAGATGTATGTTTAATTTTAAATTTTTTGGGATAATCGTTACTAGGCTTAGAATGAAAAAAAGTTAGTTGAAATAACCAAATTTTTTTTTTACGTTAGACAAGTTTGTTAGTATAAATTGGCTACGCATAAATATAAACGATTTTAAAACCAAAAATACGAACCAAAACCGACTAAAAACCAAAAATAACGAACCGCCTAAAACCGAACGGTTTTGATTTTTGAATTTATAAAAACCGAATATTACAATTCGATTTCGATTTTTATCAAAAACCGACCCAAACCGACACGTGCACACCCACCTTATAAATAAAATTTCAGTATCTAAAAGGACCACATATGAAAAACAACTCCAAAATCTTCTTCTTCACCCCTGTCACTTTCAAGCCAAGTGGAAATCGTCAAACATAAAAAAAACCCCATTGATGAAACTTCCCAACACTTTCCACTTCCCCTGTTTTTTAGTTTCAACTCAAAAACAGGACACAAAAGTCATACATACATAGTACAACATTCCATCATCAACCCCTGTTTTTTAGTTGTTTCAACTAATCTAATCTAACAACAATGTCATCCAATGATGATCAAGATCAACCTCAAAACCACTTAAAAGGCTTTGTCATCATCACTTTACCACCTGCAGACAACCCTTCTTTAGGCAAAACCATTACTGCTTTCACTGTCTCAAACCACCCTCAAAACCACCCTCAAAACCACCCACAAAACCACCTACCAGTTTCATCAAACCACCAACCACCAAGATCAAATTTTGCCACATACCCAAGAAGGAGAATCTCATTTACTCTAATGGGTATCTTTCTTTTTGCGATTTTGACTTTTATATCAATGCAATCGCCCAAGAATTTGCTAAAGCTTGGGTCTTTCACTGAGGTTGACCAAGATTATGATCAAAAAGAGCGTAACAACAACAACGAGACGAATTCTATTGTTTTTCCGTTGTATTCGAAATTGGGGTTTGGGGGAATCATGGATGATAAGAGAGATATGGAGGTTAAGTTAGGGAAGTTTATGATGTTTGGTGGGTCCAAAAGTTCGGTTTTGCCGCTTGATGATGGAGTGGTTGGGAGTAAGGTTGTTGCTGGTAGTAGCGCGGTTTTGCCTGTCAATGGGGATGAGCTAAGAGATGGGTATGTATTTAAGACTTTTTTTCAATTGACTATCGGTATTGTGGATGTGATATAATGATAGAATTTTGGTGACTGCTCTAGTTTTTTGTAATTACGTCACACGTTTACAAATTGTAGTGTAAAATCAGAGTTTTTGTCTAGAAAATGTGAATGATACGATACAAGGTGTGTGATTGTATATGGATCATGGATGTACGTCTATACTAGATCATAAAGCATCTAGGTATTCGCTATCTGTAAGACCCACCCTTTCAAAATATTAAAAGTGTGTCCATTATTGTTCTCGTCGTGATCTGATGTATGGGAAGTGAGTGGGATAATTGTTAATTTAATATGTATATGTGGGAAACGAACCCAATCTGGTTTCAGCTTAAGCTTGTTTGTTTGTTTTGATTACCTTACTCTTTGGGCTTATGGGCTTATTTGGAATTGAAAAAGTTCACAAGATTTTTTTCGGCTTATGAGCTTATCAGCTCAAGCTTATAACTTAGTTAAATCCATAAGCTCAACTTGATAAGCTCCTATGCCAGAAAAGTTGGGCTTATGAGCTTCTTCAAAATCATATAAGCCCATAATCCCGAAAAATAAGCTAATTCAAAGGGCATAGTTATATATTTGTGAAAAAAGTAAGTATACAAACAGAAGAGTTCTGTTATGATACAAAATGCAAGTCTTCGGTTTTCAGTTGTAATATAGCGGTAAAAAGTGTTTCTGGCTCTTATTTGATTGTTATCTAGAGCCAATATAATTGGATTTGAAAAACTAGGTAAGGAATTGCCATATGATAACGGGTTATTGAGATAAATGTGAACAACCTACTCCTAGTTTTGATGGACTCGTTATCTGTGTTTCAACCAGCAAAAACCACTTCATGGTGGACATACCAATGCCTTTATCTGAAACATTGACATTGAAATCCAATTTTTATGATGCATTCTATTTTACGATATTAGCTACTTAGTGTTTATTTAGTAAGATGTATTGGTCGTTCCATCTTACGTTTTCGATTAAACACAATTACATTTTCTTTTTTTAATTGTATGTTGTCAGAGTATATTGCTTTTAAGTTACCATGACTAATTTGTTTATCTGAAAACTGTGCAGGTTGTATTACACACAAATTGATGTTGGAAACCCTCCAAGACCATATTTTCTTGACGTAGATACCGGTAGTGATTTGACATGGATTCAGTGTGATGCCCCGTGCACTAGTTGTGCCAAGGTAACTTTCAATTTAAGTCGAGTTATTTGCAAGGATCTCGAGTGTTCTTTGTTTAGTTTTGAAAATGCAAGTGAGTAAATGATTTTGCATAGAATTTGATTAAGTAAACCTCTCAAGGGTGCAAAATGAGCGAGTTCAAATTGTTGGATAACCAAGCAAAGTTCAGACTGAAACGGCTAATTTTAAGTAAATAATAGATATAAGGAAATAATAGATATATTAAGTATTTTACTTTAGCATTACACAATAAGTACTCTTGCAATTAGTGCCCCATTACTAGAAACTGTATTGAACCAAACACCCTAAGAAGAAAGCTAGGTGCGGATGAATCTTTTAAGTTTTATTGACGGCTGTTTGAAAATCTCGATGCTCTAACAACCATTATAAACGCAGGGAGCACATCCTTATTACAAGCCAGCGAAAGGAAATATCTTATCTTCAAAAGACTCGTACTGTTATGATGTCCAACAAAACAGCAAATCTGGACATTGCGAGTCTTGTAGTCAGTGTGATTATGAAATAGAGTACGCTGATCATAGCTCCTCTTTGGGGGTACTTTCAAAGGATGACCTTCGTCTAGTACGTATGAACGATACATCAGTTAATTCTGAAGTTATCTTTGGGTACGATTCTCCTCTGATAGATGTTTAGTGCTAGTAACATAGGCGGGTCAAACGATTTGGGCAAACATGAGTAATTATGGGTACTGGGCAAAACAGGTTGGGTTTAGGGTATCGATTCGGGTAGGGTTGGCAGGTTAAAAGAATCTAGCCCAACTCAACCTGTTTAAGTAAAATGAGTCAGCTGTGCCCGTGCCAAACCTAAACTTGTTTACACATAACCCGGACACGACTCATTAAACCTGTATATTTTTAAATGGGCCAAATTGGTTGGCACTCGACCCTTTGAACCCGTGGCTTAAATCCGTTATAAATTTTTGGTTATTTTCTTTCAGATTAAACAGGTTGACGGGGTAACCTGTTTAACCCACCCCAACCTGAAAACGACCTCACGAATTGAAGACTGTTCGGGGTCAACCATAACCCGTTTATTTTTACGTTGATTGCGGGTCGTTTTTCGTGTAGTCTGCTTAGGTTGACCAGGAACACTTTTTGCTCAACTTTCTCTGAAGGTTTACAAATAAATTGTGTGTTTATACAAAAGTTTAATTTTTGTATGCATACGAAATAAACTTTTGACGTGTTTGAACCGTTTGACCTCGTTTTTTTTACACGTTTATCTTTTCTTTTTTCTCGTTTGACCCATTAAAGTTCAATTATAACCGGAATTGACTCATCTATATGTCCCCCTATATTTTGCACTTTTCATTGACGATAAATCATAATTGTTTGATTTACGCATAAATAGTATTATTCTTTGTTGTGTTATAGGTGTGCATATGATCAGCAAGGCATACTTCTAAACTCTCTGACAAAAACAGACGGGATACTTGGTCTTAGCAGGGCTAAAGTGAGTCTGCCTTCTCAATTAGCAAAACAAGGTATCATTGACAATGTGGTCGGACATTGCCTTGCATCTGATTCTGTGAGTGGCGGATACATGTTCTTGGGAGGTGATATCGTGCCACAAGCAAAGATGTCATGGGTTCCTATGCTCAACGACGCATCCATGTGAGCATTTACTCTTCTATCTCCATTTTAGAGGCAACCTTTATGTGTTTATGAGATATCTAGTGGTCATTGATGTTTTGTTTCTTTTCTTTTCTTACTTTCTCTTTCATGTTTCATTTTATACTTAATTTTCTAATATTCTAGCTTTCTCTATCCAGGAATTATCTTGCAGAAGTTTCTAGAGTGAGTTATGGATCGAAGCAACTTGGTTTAGATCGTCAGAGAAAAGGAAACACACGAATAGTCTTTGATAGTGGTAGTTCTTATACATACTTCACAAAACAAGCTTATTCTGATTTAGTTAATAATGTAAGTGACTTATTTTAGTTGTACTTTACACTTGTAATGATGTCTGCTTAAGCCCTTCCCTTTTGATAGAGTAAGTGCATGCATTGCAGCTAAAAGACGTCTCCCGTGATGGCTACGTTCAGGACGATTCAGATACAACACTGCCCATTTGTTGGCAACCCAAAACTCCAATAAGGTAATTTTAACATGCCTTTAATCTTATTTCAAACAGTGAAAATACCTTCAGTTTACTACACTACCCTTCAAGGTGTTGATGAAATCGTGCCCTTGGTGTCATATTTATACGGGTCCTCTAAGACCGGGAGTGTACTAATAGTTTGGACATAATTGCATGCACTAAACCAATAAGATGTTGAACATAATTACAAATTTTGATTTGTTTACAGTTCCATCAAAGACGTCAGCAAATTATTTAAACCATTGACTCTTCAATTTGGGAGAAGATGGTGGACTGTTTCAACGTATCTACATATACCCCCAGAGGGCTATTTGGTCATAAGTGTAAGAATGTTATTGTAAATATCTTAAGCAACTTTATTCGGCAATGCCACTATGACCTAACATAGTTCTTTTGTGCTTTTAGAACAAGGGAAACGTGTGTTTGGGCATCCTTGATGGTAGTGATTTGCTCGATGGATCACACATCGTTCTTGGAGGTATGATTTTTAAACTGTTATTAGCACATGTGATTCCTTGCTTTATAGTAGTATGTGCAATCTGCTTTGCAATAGAAATGCGACTTGTATACTGTCTTAACTGGTAAATTTGTTAGGAATAGATTTGGTTGGTTTTAGTGTCAAATTATCATGATTATCAGAAAACTACATATTACATGAATGTAATTGACTAAGCTATCCCCGGTTTTAGCATCTAGTTATCGATTTTAAATCTTCAAGTTGTTAGAATTACTATAAAATTTACCCATCTAAATGACCAGCCAAGAGAAAGTAGGCAATCTTGTGGAACAAATTTGATACGACAATTAATACCGAGTAGTGAGAATGGGTAAATTTGTCATTTGAGCTTAACATCTGGCCAATGCTCTAACAGCAACGAGTTAACATGATACATCTTAAAAGAAGTAAGCGCGCTCTTGTAACATGGCTTTCTTTTGTGTTCTTTTCAGACATCTCAATGCGTGGAAATCTAATGGTCTATGACAATGTGAGGCAGAAAATTGGTTGGATGAGATCAGAATGTGTTAACCCGAAGCAGTCTAACACCTACCTTCCATATTTCTGAGGCTTAAAACTCTCTTCATTACCATAGTAAATACCATTTTTGTAAGTATATAAGCCGCATATCTGGCTATATCTCTTGTCAGCTTATTGTATCGTTCATCATGTAAATATACAGTTTTAAGACCCATATTTGGTGTTAAAAATTTATTTGTCTGATTGTCTCATACATGTCTTTGCCATATATAGATTTCACCCTTGAACTTCATTCTTTATGAAGATGGTTGCCGCAAAATGGTGTTGTTTTCTCCATATTTGTGGAAATTTAAAGCTTGTAACAATGGTTGATTGCCAGTGTGAAATAGCCAACGCATATAGAACAGTGTGAAAACTTCACCGGTATGGAAAATGAAAACGACAGGATTAACAGACAACACTGATCAAGTGATTATATATCCTAGTAATCATAACATATTACAGTAGGTAATTAAAATCTAAATTTTTTCACATAAATAACCCCCCAACTTTCACCAGCTTTGCCAACTTCTAGCTCCTGTTCAGCAACGTACATGACTTCTTGGAAGCTGATTCTCCCCGATCTGAATTTTCAACCTCTCTTTCTTTTGGATCTAAGGGTCTTAGAATCTGAACTTACAGCTTTGCATTCCCTTTTAGAAGGTGATGGTGAGAGTAAGTGCAGAGCTGGTTCTTTAGAAGTAGCAGCTTTAGCCGATATCATGACTTTATCATTCAGATTATCGAGCAAATGATTGTTGATTCCTACGCTGGTATGAACCTTGCTGGAAGCAGCAGCTTTTACCTTTGCCTCTAGGGATTGAAGAGCTTTGCTTGACATATCATTAAGGTTGTGCGATTCTGTATTTAAGGCAGTGGTGTGAACCTTTTCTTGAAGATTTTTAAGGTTTTCAAGCTGCACAGAAAAACAGAAATGCTGTGTTTTTATATCGTCAATGTATTCTCTCAGCTTTGCATCAGAGGTGATTGAGTTTTCTTGTAGAGTGTGATGGATGGCCTTCATCTCAGACTCCAAAGCTGACACTTGTGAAGTCAAGCCTTGGACAGAGGAATGAAACGATGGTGAAGATGGATTCTGGGATGGAGCAGGGTTTTGATTTTGCGCTTTAAGAGTGGCTAGCTCTCGTTCAAGTAGGTCTTGTTGGGTTTGAAGAGTAGCCATACCTGATTTTACACTTTCCACCTTAGAACTAATGATATCAACTTTAGACGTCAATGCCATTATAGCTTGAAGTATGGCGGAATAGTGAGTAGAAGGATCTTGTTGGGCAGTATTCGGTGAGGAGTGATGGCTATGAGATGAGGAAGGTGTAAGATAAAAATCTAGGTCAGGCTCATGGTTATCAATATCCATATCAGTTGTTGCCTCGACACGTGTTTTTATACTTGAGAATTTGTTCCTACTAGAGGATGTTGGATTATAAGAATTTGATGGAGAAGACGACAAAGAATTACAATGGGTTGAGGAGTCAGCTTCTGGATCAAACGAGTCAGCTTCTGGATCCAACGAGCTGGCTTTAAAATCCAACAAGTCTGCTTCTAAATCTGATTGTGGAAGCACATAAGGATTTTTTATCCTGCTCCTCATGGCAGTGGTCAGCTTAGGATCAGTCTTTTTGACATCTTTATGGACGTAGGGTCCATTTACAGGAGGTCTGATGGTTTTAAGGTCAGCTTGTTTATAGTTCTTACCCAAGGTCTTTTGGAAGACCAAGGATAAGAATCTCGTGTATGGTACATTGATTCTCTTTTTTGAAACTTTCTTCTTGAGCTCGTTATAGATAACCTCAGCATAATTAATGTTTGTGCCCATGACTAACGAATGAAGGATTTGCATCTCCATAGGACCAGCTTGGTCATAGCTGCCTACTTTTCCTCCCAACGATGCAATCACAATGCCAAATATGTAGCTCCACGCAGCTGGCAATCTTTTCCTTTTAATTACCCCTCTTGTTATGTTTAATTGCTTACATTCCTCGTCAGTAGGACAATCATAACCGACTCTGTTCAGAATTTTTTTAGTCTGAGCTTCTGTGACCAGTGGATCAAATTTTTCATCGTGTGGAAGCTTAAGAACATCCCTTAGTCCATTGAGGGTGACTCTGATTGAATATTTCCCCTTACAAACAGAACCAATGATGCAATTCTCGGTTGGGTGATTGTTGCAAGTTGACCAAAACTCCTTTAACATGTCAGGATACATGAATGTAGGAATAGCTGTGAGAGCATAGTGTAAGGGATGGCTCTGAAGAAACTGCACCATGTCTTCATATCCCTCGTTTCTGCGATTCTCGGGAATAGAGAGGTTTGCCACAAAGTTTGTAGGCTTCACAATGGGAGCAAAAACCTTCCCTGATTTAGTCTTTTTTGCCATCTTTTATGTGATCCAGTCGAAGGTTTTGAGTGATGGTGACTCGGACCCTAATATTGCTCTTATAAAAGCCTACCCTTGAACCTTAGATGATGTCTGCAATCTGTAAAAGTAATCAAGTATCATATCAGATCATGCTTTCACATTCATCATATAGTTTTACTTAAAATTTAAACCTAATAGTATGAAGCGATACTTGCGCATGTTTAAAATTGCAAGTGTGATCGCTTTAGTGCTTTATCCAAAAAATATGAATCATGATTTCAGTAGTTCGTTCATTACTTGTACTACTGCATACATCATACATGTATCTCGAAATAATCTAAGTAACCAAACAATCATTCATTAGTCGATACCCCATCCGATTTCATCTGCTAGTTATCATCTTCTAACTACCAACTCGAGTTAAGAAATTAGTCGGCTCGCAATGTGGAATCGGAAACTTAGGTATACCAAAAAAAAAAAAAAAAAAAAAAAAAAAAAGAAACTTTAGCCCAATAAATATTTATACCATTTCAGGACTTGAACATGGATTTTTTCATCCTATTAAGTTCCTACCTACACAAAAGATCAATATCAAAAGCGAAAACAACTACATGTAAATCTTTAACAGGCTTAATGAGGTTGGTCAGGCTTCATGTAACCTAAAGACGGTCTAGTAGAAAACAGTTGTATGTTCATCAAATGGCTGGAAAATTGACTTTTCCCCCATTTCACAGAATCCCACACTAGTGCACCTCAAAGGCTGAATTAAGTTCCTCGGCCTAAGTGAGCCACCAAAAGCCGGTCCCTCAACCCCGTGATCCGAGGCTGAATCAAGTTCCTCGAGGAGGTTGTTACCTTGGAGGTCTCGGCTGCCAAGGGTATTCCCTCTCAAACGAAGCGGATAAGGAGTTTAACCATAACTAGGCGACGGTTTGAGGAAGTCATATCGTCCAATTGGATGTCACTGCACCACTCGACCCTCTAACCAAACCACTAACATGCGGTTCTAAAAAAAAATTAATACTAATGGCTCTAACTAACTAACTAACGAGCACAATAATCCAGCTTACGCACAAGCACAATCACTGTAACATGAATTAACAAAAGAAGCCACATTAACACAAGTAAATTTTATGCATAAATTAACTTAAATCTCGCAAAAAAAACAAAAACCTAAGCAACATGACAATGTAGTGAAATTGAATCAATTAATCACATTATCATAAACCAAAAATAAGTTAAGAATTAGAAAACCATAATTTAGTAAAGTGGTACCTAAAAAGAGGTAAACATTAGTCGGAGGCTTTTCCCACACTTCATTTCTACTGCTTCCCAGTGTCAACAAGTGTGAATAAAGACAAGATATATAGGCAAATTAGGGGTATTGATCTATGTCTTAAAACCTGGTCACCCCAAACCCCACCCACTGGGTCTAGCCGGGTTTCAAAAATATAAACCCGAATTAATATAACCTGTTTTTTCGATCGAAAACAGATCAACCGGTTGACCCAGGTCTAAAAACATTGATAATGATAAGTAAGTTTTAGGACTTGATAGTTTATCAAAATTTAGTAAGTTAGACTTAAGCTTGGTTTAAATATGTATAAAACTAATTTATTTTATAATAAAACTCATCAATAAAAAAAAAATGTATTAAATAAAACAAATAAAAACCATAACTCATAACCAAATTCAATTCATTTAATATTAATAAAAAATAACATTATTGTATAATCTTGGTTTCAAAATGCGTTTTGCGATCTAATGTGATTAGATCTCAAAAATCACTACGTGATGTGATTGCGAACGCAAGTACGACACCTTCGTATTAAAAGAAAATATTTATACATATTATATTCCACCAAGTACCAAATAAATGTAATAAATTTATAAAAATAAAAAAATATTTAAAATACAGCAAGTTAAATTATAAATTTAATCAAAGGTAAAAATCGTTTTAAAATATATTATTTATTTATGAAATAAACTTTTATAATTAAGTTAATACTCAAATTAATCGTAAGTTGCTTATATGAATTCATCATAAATATAATTTTAATAAAACTTGATACGAGCTTGAGCCGAACTATCAAAAAAACTTGAGTTTAAATTTGATAAAAGTTTCATTGATCAAACCAAGCTTAAACTCAAAAGTGTTTGATAAAATTTGATTGCCGCTCTAAATCAAATATTTTTCCATCAAATGGAATAGTTTTATGTTTTTAACATCCATTAACTTTTTGTTTTAATAAAGTTTCAGTAATTATTTTAAAAAAAGATATTATCGAGTTAGGATTAATATAAATATAATTTTTTAAATAAATTATAAATTATTTATTTTTTTCATTAAAAAAAAAAAATATTTCTACTTCTTTTTGAAAATACTTAACAAATATTTTTTTTTATTTTTTTAATAGACAGGTGATTTAATATATTTTTGATGAACTTTCTTTATATATTTTTCTCATTTATATTTGAAAAATCACATGTATGTATCGCAGTCACATTTGAATTTATAAAATTTTCAAATGTAACTAAAAAAATTAAAATGAAATTCATAAAAAATATATACATGTGTCACTGTATAAAAAGATAAATCTAATTTTCGTCAAGATATTTAATTTAAAAATAATATAAAAACGAGTTTTTTCTAATTTAATAAAAAAAAACATGATTCGCCAAATCTGGACTAATTTTTCTTTAAGGCTACCTGCAACGGGGCCTTTTTGTATCGGTCGCTTCAAGGTCGTGACCGAGTGGCGTTGTTACGGCGATTCGATCGTCGACTCTCGGTCGAGGGAAAACGACTCCACAGACGACCTTTTGGAAAAATTGAAGTGGGTTGTGTTTGTGTGTTGATATAAAAAAAGCCTTTTTTTTTTAATTTAACATGTTTTAATCATATAAACTTTGTAAAAAAAATTCAAAATTTAATATATTGAGTTTTGTTTAATTTCTCGAACATATATTAGTTTGATCATTTTTAGAGTTAGTTTTACCTAATGCATTTTACCCTCCTTACTTTTAATTAATTTTTTTAACGTATTTAAATATAAATATTATTATAATTTTTTTTATTTAAATAAATATTTAAAAAGTATTATATTAAAAAATTGAATTAGGTCATGAAGTCGTCTTACAAAGTCAAATAAATCATATTAAATCATAGGAGAAAGAAAACTAAAAAATCAAAGTTTATTAATCACACAATCTAGACTAAATCTGGGATATACTACGTCGTAGGTTAAACTTTGTTCTTTCTCTTTTAAAAATTGATCAGAAATTAAGAACACGTGTCTAAATAAGTAAATAATGACATTTGAGAGCATTTTGGCTCAAACTCAGCCGGATCGGACTCGACCAGCACCGATTCCAAACTTTGAATCAATAACCTAATCAAAATGATTTGATCTGATGATTCAGGTCATTTATAATCCAGTTCAAAATTATTAAATATAGTCAGACATATTTTTAGTAAAATCAAATTAGACAGGGCCGAACCAAAAACTGAACTCACGTTATACAGTTTAGTTTGAGTTAGTCCGATTCAGTCGACAATCCAAAATGATCACATTTACATGCCAATGTTTGATTTATGGGTGTTTGTATAAGCATTATGACTTATTTAAGTGTTGTTGGCAACTTTAGTATTTTTAGTTTTATTACCGATTTTATAAAATTGATGGTTCTAGATTTTTTTTTAAAAACGAATTATGAGATGTAAAGAAAATATTCGTCACAGCTAACTTGATATCGTTACGACAAAGATGCAAAAAGACCTTATAGTGAGGTCCTACTAAATCCCAACTATTACCTCTTTACGAACCACCACACTGGTTGGTTTATAACCAAATTTCAGTTATAGATATAACAAACTTTGGTCTTATCATATTTTGATAGATTTTTCGTGTCTTAATATTAAATTGTTAATCTGTCTTATTCGATTAAGAGTTTCTTTAGCTCAAAATATATAAAATCGAAATTCTTTAATTTGAAAATGTTTACATAATTCTGGTTGAATCATCGAGTATGTGTAAATGAGAATGTACTCAATTCCTCTTTTTATTAATTTTCTTTAAATGGATTTTAGAGTATTTTTTAAAATTATTATATAGATTACGGGTGCCTTTTAAATGTTTTTTTTTCTTCTTTTCCTTTCAATAAACATATACTATTTTGAATCATATAGGTATTGGGCTTATATTGTTTGTAAAAAATCGTTGCGTATTTGTTAGATATATGATAAATAAAACTTGTTAAAAAAAGTCATAAGTAGAAGCTTCAACCATTTTTATAAATTGGTACACACATTCGGAACATATCAATATTTGGCTCGTATTATTCATAATCCAAAGACTTTTATGTTAGTATATTTTTCATCTAAAAATTCGTTTTTGTTAAAATTATGATAATAAAGTTTGTTAGAATATATAAAAAGTTTGTGAATACTGAATAGCAATAATTGGCTTTTGTGAATTTGCGTGAAAAACATCTAACAAAACTTTTCTGGGCTAGTTTTATTGGGTCAAAAGGAGCCCAACACAAAAACACACTAAATACAGTAAATATGTCGTATACTTTTTACTTTTTAGTACTTTTCTTATTATTCTTTGAGGGAAGTGCAAAAATTATCTTTGTGCTATGTCGAAAAATCGAATTATATCATTTGTTAGTTTTTTGGACAACAGCCATCCTTCAATTAGTACGCAGGACACAATACATCCCTCATGAACTAACGGTGCAAATGTTTTTCTCGTTAAGAATTAACAAGGTTTAAAGAGAGGGTATATTTGTCTTTTTCTTTTTCCAGAGATGTATGGTGAACCTTATCATAACTTTTTTTGAAAAAAAATATTTTCAAAAAACAAAAATATTTTCGAAAAAAATTATTTTATTTTCGAAAAAAAGTTTTATTTAAAAAAAAAAGTATTATTTAAAAAAAATATTTTCGGAAAAAAAGTTTAATTTAAAAAAAAAAAATTATATTCAAAAGCAAAAGTTTTATTTTCGGGAAAAAAAATTATTTCCGAAAAAAATAGTTTTGTTTTCGAAAAAAGTTTAATTTTCGAAAAGAAGTTTTATTTTTTTCGAAAAAAGATTAAATTATTTTTTCAAAATTCTTTGTTTCGAAACAAGTTATTTAAAAAAAGTTTAACTTTTGTTTTCGATACAAACTTTTCTAAATAAAATTAAAATTTTTTTTCGAAAAAATGTTTTTTTACTTTTATCGAAAAAGATAAAACCTTTTTTTCAAAAACAATTTTTTTTTTTCGAAACTAGTTATTTCGAGAATAAAACTTTTTTTATTCGAAGATAAAACTTTTTTTTTAAATTAAACTCTTTTGAATATAAAACTTTTTTTTCAAAAATAATTTTTTTATGAAAATAAATTTTTTTTTCGAAAATATTTTTTTTTTCGAAAATATTTTTTTTTTGATAATATATTTTTATTCTCAAACCAGTTATATTAAGGTTCACCATATATCCTTAGAAAAAGAAAATGATACATTTTCTTTAAACCTTGTTAATTCTTAACAAAAATATTTGCATCGTTGGTCCATGAGGGATGTATTGTGCCCCGCGCACTAACGAAAAGATGACTGTTATCCAAAAAACTAACGAAGTATATAATTCGATTTTTTGACATATCACAAGGATGATTTTTACACTTCCTTCTTATTCTTTTTAATTGTTTTTGGTGTTTGGATTTGTGCATGAATAGTATGCCTGTTTTGAAAAGTTGTAGGCAGGGTGACGGAGATGTTGCATTTTTTTTTATCTTTTTGTGATTTTCTTCTTTATATCTTTTAAACATATTAGTTGGGTATTTGCGCAATGCGACGGCGGGTATCTGTGATTATATTTTGAGGCAAACGAATAAATTAAATATGATAAAAAAAATCACTGCACATTTAAAAGGGCTAAACTATATAAACATGTGTCACACACAATTGCAGCGCAACACCGCCAAAATAACCAACAAAAACAATTTAAACATAAGCAGACTACATATGTTGTGACGAAGATGTAGATATAGTAATTTCAGAATGCAACAAAGGGTTGAATTGTATGTAGGGGTGTCATTCGGTTCGGTTCTCGGGTTGTTCGGTTTATTCGGTTCGGGTTATTCGGTTAATTTTTTTTTCTGAGTCAACCCGAAAACCGAACCGAACCGAAATAGATTTCAACCGAACCGAACCGAAAACCGAATTTGAATTCGGTTCGGTTTTCGGGTTGACCCGAATAACCCGAATTTTTCTGAATTTTTCAAAAAAAAAATATAATTATATAAATATTTAGAAAAAAAAGGTTATTTCAAATATAAAATGATATTTTTATATTAAAATTATGTTTTAATAACTAGTTTGCATATATTAAGATTAAATTAAATTTTAATAACTATTATATATATACAAATTTATAAAAAAAATATATATATTTATAAAATTTCGGTTTTCGGTTCGGTTCTCGGGTCCGACGGCCAAACCCATACCCAACCCGAAAACCGTATTTGTAGTTCGGTTCGGTTCGGTTATGACCCAAAACCCGAATTCTATTTTCGGTTCGGTTCTAGTTCGGGTTCGGTTCGGTTCGGTTTTCGGTTTTTGTGGGTCAAACCCGAATTATGGACACCCCTAGTTGTATGTTCGAGGGGTTTGAAACAAAAAACAACAGCCAAAACCGTCTTATGCATGCTTTAAAAAGACTTTTATAAGTTTGGTTGATATAGGCTGTTACAATAAGGGAGGACGGTTACAGCCATGGTTTTAAAGAAATTTAGTTTTTAAGGGTTGTTATTGACCCAACATTAGAAAAAACGTATACATTTACTACATAATAAATACTTTTAAATTATGATATATAATATTTAATTTTCTTAAATGTGTATGCATAACTCCTAGGATTTTGAATGACTTTTAAACATTGTATGCATAAACTTTCTAAAAGAAGAAATGTTTTAGTCTTAAAATTTTAAGACTACTAAATTTAGAAAATGGTCTAAATGTTTTATAAGGTATTAAGATTACATATTAGTCTCCAAGATATTTATATTTTTATTTAAACACTAGCACGGTACTCACGCAATGCAGTGTTGAATGATAAGTGATTATTTTTTAGCAATCGATTTAACGTTAAAATATAAAAAAGTTAAAGTTAAAATAATCATTAAAAATAAAAAAAAATTATGTAAATATATCAAAACGGATGTTAAGTTAAAGAGAAGAAAATATCAAAGAATATGGTGTAATTAGATTATGAAAAAAATAAATGAGTTAAAAGATATTTCAATTTAAAAGTAAAAATAAGTTATAGGAAGTTGTTACAAAAAAAATAGATATTCAAGATTTAAAGTTAAGTTTGGATTAAAAACGATCTAATGGTAAAGTTATTAATATGTTTATCTTAATTTTTGGTTTGAAATTAGGTTTGAAGTTAGGAGGTGCGTATATATAGTACTAGCATGGTTCCCGCGCAATGCAGCGACGGGTAATAAGTGACTATTTTTTAGCAATCGGTTTAGCGTTAAAATATAAAAAATTGAATTAAAATAAATAAAATCACTAAAAATGAAAAAAATTAAAAAATTGTACATATATCAAAATGGATATTGAATTAAAGAGAACAAAATTTTAAAAATTGGTGTAATTAGATTCTAAAAAAATAAATGAGTTAAAAGATATTTCAATTTAAAAAATAAAGGTGATTTTTTAATAAGTTGTTACAAAAGAAACGGATAGTTAAGATTTGAAGTTAGGTTTGGATTAAAAATAATCTAATGGTTAAATTATTAATATGTTAATCTTAATTTTTTTCGAAGTTAGATTTGGAGTTAGGATTTGTATATACAACTTTTATATATAATATAGATAGATATAGATAGGGATGGGTTCTAGAGAAAACCTTGTATTGGTAGAAAACCTAGAAAACAAAGTAACAGGGTGCCTTTTATAACATATCAAATCGGAGGGTAGATAACGAAAAATTAATAAAAACAGAGGGTTAGAAATGGAAATATCTTAATCTTACTCTTATCAACAACAAAATACGCACACACACATATAATATCGCCATGAATCTTCTCCAGTTTCCACTGTTCCGACCACCACTTAAGTCAACCACCACCACCACCATTGAAACGTCGGCCACCCCTAAGTCTTTGTCATCCCAGTCACTCATATCACACCTCACCAGGTATTGGTTTAAAATCACTTTCATAAACTTTTTTCTTAATGATTCGTTGATGTTTTTTTTCGTTTTTTGAAGTTTAAAACCATTGCATCATCGTTTCTATAAGATAATGGATGAATTTGACCAAAAAATGCATGAAAAACATTTTTGTTATAGTTGCACCCCAAATGTTTGATGAAATGTCCGAATGAGATTTTAGTACTTCGATGAGTTTGCAGCGTATATGTTTATAGTATCATTTAACAATAAAAGGCACATACTTGGTGTGTTATAATGTCTGTTGAATGGTTAGAATGCTCGTTAATAACACGAGGAACCAATAATGCGTGTTGTGTGATACTGGTTAATAAAATTACGAGTTGGGGTAGTTGTTTGATTGTTTTATTAGGGGATATGTATGAAAGCTAGTAGATTTAAGGAACTATTTGTTAAAACTAATGCATGTGTTTGTTAGAATAGAAGCATATGTTTCAGTAAAGCATACACTTGTAAACAAATGGGTTAATCGCCCCTAAATAAGGGCATTACATTGATCAACCAAAAACATCAGTTTGTATCACTTAGCATTTGAGGCATATATTTTTGTCAAAGTTAAGGTGTTCGCTTATTTGATTAGGGCGTATTATTTTGGCGTTGTGATACGAAATTTTTTTAAAAATATTATTGGGCATTAGTTTAGTACTTTGTTAAATGTCCTCGTGTTTCTGCTGTTGGAGGACAGAGGATTAACGGTCCTTCTAATCTAATAACCGGTTTTTCGGGTTTAAATATCTCCATAAACGGACAAGGGTCACCAGTGAACTCATATATGAAAGGTGCAACTAAGGGTGCAGTAGGCTCTCCTCAGTACCAGATCTTGATAGCCCAATTATTTTATTATGGCATCGGTTTTATTATTTTATTACAGCATGGGTTTTATTATTTTATTACGGCATCGGTTTTATTATTTTATTACGGCATCGGTTTTATTATTTTATTACGGCATCGGTTTTATTATTTATTACGGCATCGGTTTTATTATTTATTACGACATCGGTTTTATATTTTATTAAGGCATCGGTTTTATATTTTTTTATGATATCAGGGTACATCGCATGGTGTTTAATGTGGTTGCAATTTACACTTTTACATGATTGCATTTAACGAGTTTAATCCACAGTCTACGAGGTTCTGTATATAAGCTAGACTGTATATTGTCATTCATATCATATTTATATAAGATGGGTACAAAATATTTCTTTGTGCTTCTAGTGCAACTCTTGGCTGATATGTTGACCATTTTCAGGTGACTAGTGGACTAATGTAAACAAATGTGCAAGGAATGGGAAGCTGGTATGGAGATTGGAAGGTACTGAAAACGAGAGGGAGCCAAGAGCAAGAAAATGAGGGAAAAAAAGAAGAAAACAGAAGCATAAATCGTAACTTCTATATGTGAATTGTTAATCAAATAATAAAGCTTTAACCTTCTATATGTGAATTGTTACTCTATCATGAATGTATAATTATAGCATATGCCTCATTGTGAATTGTATTGTTCAATATACAGAGTGTTTGCACATATTGGTGCATTCATTTGCATGTTTTCTATTTAAATCGAAAGGTAAATCGATGTTGATCTTGTATGACTTAGTCTAAACACAAGTTATGTCATGTCACTGTGAACTGTATTTTAGTGTCCTGTTTGCATATATTAATGCATATGTTTATATATTGTCTGATATGTTCCACATTTCTAAGTAGTTAGAACAGATACAGGTTTAGGTATATTTCCCTCAAAACACATTCTAAAGATCCGCAAAAACTGACAAAGATACACTTCAAACAACTAAAAAACATAACTAAACTAATACAGCAACAAACCAACACATCTTATTGAAATTAATACGGCAATATCCCAAACTTTTGACAAATGACAGTAATTAACAACAATACTCAATAATACAAGGTAACATTTCAACACGCTCTAGTAGGAGAAAGATGGGAGATTCTGTTTATCATTCCTCTTTTGCCGCCTACATCCACTTTACAAACAACTCAAATGCCTTCACAAAGCTTTACCTGGTTCATTAAAAGCACACCCACATTAGTTGAAATAAAGACACATCGATTATATAAATACACTTTTGATAGCACATTTTGGAAGGTCAACAAAATGAGCAACTTGGTCGTTTTTTGCGTCTGCTTGTCGATATCTTTCTACAACCATCAATTTATAAAAAAGTGCTTCACTTTATAATACACGGGTACCTCAGTTTATAAACAAAAAGGTAATTGCATATTCAGTCAAAGGACAAGAAGTTGTAACCTTTATTTTTGTTGAATGTTAATTATACTCAGTCTACAAATCTCAGAACAGGTTTAACAATGACAAAAATTTGGCCTTCACTTGCATTACTGAATCTCATATCAATCTCTGTTACTCAAAGATCAGCTACCGGTACTGGTGTTCGACAGAAACAAAGATATATATTATTATAAGTTTATAACCAGCTATTATTATAAGTTTATAACCAGCTAGCTCCTTTGGATTTGCCTATTTAAGTGTTTATCGGTTCCTCCAAGATCATCTATCAATATTGATGTCTGTTCTGGGAAAATATACCATAGTAGGCTTATCTACGAAACAATTTATTAGCAGATATATTGGTGATAAAAATTACCTCTTCCCAACCATCAGGTACTGAAAAAGCACTGAAAAGGTGTACATAATGATAGGACTACAATCAACTCCATATCCGCCCAATTTTACATCTGGTTTGCAATAAGTCATCCGTTTTTATGTTGACCTGGGCAGGAAATATCGATTTCTATTAAGCCTGACCAGGCGGAACTGTCAGATATCTAGATATCTAGAAACCTGTTATTGACATAAGTGGCAATTTTCATGCTTCTTAATCAGCTTCGATTGCTAGATCTAAAATGAATTAATGATATACATAATGAATTAGTGATATGCAAAATGTATTAGTGATAGGCAAATGAATTAGTGGTACATAATGAATTAGTGATATATTGATATCTGAAAGAGTTAATTGAGCAATGCAAAATTTGTCATGTAAAAACAAAGTAGAGGTTAAAAGACTGAATATATGAAGGTGTGTTCAAAACTACTATATTTTAAAGATCAATGAAAACTGAATATGTGGCTCCTAAGAATTCTTAATAAAAAAAACATGCATTCACAACCTAAGATATTCAACTCTGAATAACTGACTCTTTTAGCCGCGCATTTTTAAGATATATCCAACATGTCACACATAGAGGTTTGAATTTTACCAAAACCCTCAAAAACTAAGACAAGAATAATCATTATCGATAGCACATTTTGGAAGGTCCAAGAATTAAGAGCAACTTGAGCACTTTATATCTGCTTGTCGATATCTTTCTAGGGCATCAGTTTATTAAAAAAGTGCATCAATTTTAAACAAAGGGTACATCAGTTTATAAACAAAAAGGTGCACCATAGAGTTAACTCCATACAAGTGAGCTAGAGTCGTCTTTTTCTTGGCACATTCAGATTCCATCCTTAAGGTCTCAATAATGGACAGGGAGTCAAATTTACTATGTGGAAAGACATAACGGGCTATTGGCTCTAATATAGAGTGGGGAATTTAATCTGGTTATTTCATTGGTGGATATTAAACTTTACAATGATGATCAAGATAGGTCGACATGAACTATGCTCACATGTGAGTACTGAGTATAATGCAAAATTTCTGAATGGGAATAGGGTGATCAGCTAAATATACGCGTCCAGATAACTAAGATCGGATGAGATTAGACAAAGAGTTATTTAATATATGCTTGTATTGGTGTTCTTAAGCCTGACTGCTACACCAAATCTCAAACTTAGAGACATCAGCAAGCTTAAGAACGCGTTTGTGCCAACTGGCCTAAAGCTCAAACATTTAATTGCCTTGCACACCTCAAGTTCCTAAAGGCTCATGAAAATTACATAAACTCGAGCCCTCTCTCGAGCAATATACGCTTTACTTGCAAAGGGATCCTAACGGATTAAATCATACCAGAAACAGAACCCTCAAAACAACCCACAAATTTACTAGACGACTTATAAAATTTCATTCACACATTTTAGCAAACACCTTGTGTGCGGCTTCTTAAACACAATTTATATCGATTCTTCTATCGACTTTTACCAAACAAATCATTCAAAATGTAATCAGTAAGCATTAGATAAATGCTAATGAAGATATAACCATATTAATTGATGATTAAAAATTAACAAAAAAACATACCTTCAAAGTTACAAACGGAACAGTGTGGAACGATGGTGTATGGTGGGAAATGATGGTGGGGAATGATGGTGGGGAATGATGGTGAGGAACGGTGGGGAATGATGGTGGGGAACGGTGATGAATGGTAGAGAAGGGTGGTCAACGGTGGAGATAAGAACATACGTTATCACATAGAACAACGAAGAAAAAGAAAAAAATTTGAGAAAAATAGACATTATATATGGTTGCTGTGAATTTACAAAACCCACCCTTGAAGAAAGAACGAAATGTCAAACAGGTCCCTGTAGTTTTTGCGAAAAAAAGAAAGGGGGAGGAGCTTTGATCCAACGGTTGAGAGAAGGTTTTCTAAGTTTTCTTTTGAGATAAGTTTTCTATTGATCCCATCTCGATATAGATATATATAATATAGATAGATATAGATATATATAAATAATGCTTTGTTTTACTAAAAAGCCGAAACGGGTTTCAAACAGAAAACGAAAAAAAAAAACAGATTTTTAAAGTATGCAAAAGACCGGTTCTTGAACCGATCCAAAATAAAACAAAACCGGTTTCTCTCCAATCGATCCGACGGTTTGTAAAGGTTTATAAAAAGGCTCGGACCGGTTGAACCGAACTGGTTTAAAATCAGTTAACATCGAACTGAATCGGTTAAAATTTACAATATTGTGACATTTCATACCCAAATTGTATAAGCAAATGCTATGTTTCTAATCATCTAAATCAATCGAAAAATCTGACAAGTTGCAAAACTGTATAACACTACACTGAAAAGTTCTGTATGATAGGGAGTGGCTGCAAGTATAAAAGTTCTGTATGATAGGGAGCGTCTGCAAGTGTTTGAATTCACTAGCGTGTAGACATGAAGCAAAAGAACTATAGGGCTGGACAACAACGACAAAAATTCTATCTTAGTGGTTCAAAAGAAAGCGTTAGTTAAGATTGTATTTTGGCAATGTTATGCGACTCTAAGATAAGAAGCAGATAATAATAATTACAAACTTGTTGCTAAGTACTAGTTTCCCAAAAGTAATATCAAATACATATACATGATTGAAAATTGTATACCGGCATCAGTATTCAGCATCCGTCTTACTTTAGCGCCTCTATAGGTCTTCAGACGCTATAGGTTATCATTTTCTTTTAAGTTGAACAAGAGTGTTGACAGCTTCTGTCTCCTGTTGAGCACCTGCCATGATGTTCTTGCCGTTTGCTTTTCTCCAAGTTTCAACTGTTATTTGCTTCTTAAAAGCTGGCTCTTCCTGTGCTGGCTTTTCAATATTTCTCTTATTTAAAAGTCTAATGGCTTCCGCGTCATCTTCCTTTGAAAATGGTACGACCGACTGTTGATAAGGTTTTTGAGGAGTTGCGGCTTTAGCCAATTTATTGACTTGGTCATTCAGATTATCGAGCAAATACTTGCTGATGACTGCACCACTCTGAACTTCGCTGAAGGCAGGTTGAGAAGCTTCTACCTTTGCCTCTAGGGATTCAAGAGCTTTGCTTGAATTGGCTAAGCTGGTTTGTACTGAAACACACAGATTATCAAGGTTCTGCATTCCTGTCTCCGTATTTAAGGCAGCCGTGTGAACCTTATGTTGAAGATTTTGAACATTTTCAAGCTGCATAGAAAAATAGAAATGTTGTCTTTTGATTTGGTCAATGCCTTTTGTTAGATCGGCAACGGAAGTGTTTGTGTTGTCTTGAAGGGTGTCAAGGGTATGATTGATGGCTTTCATCTCAGACTCCAAAGCTGACATTTGTGAAGTCAAGTCTTGGGCAGAGGAATGGGATGGCGGTGAACATGGAGTCTTGGGTGAAACATGGTTTTGGATTTGGGATTTTAGTGTGGTTAGCTCTTGTGCAAGAATGTTGTGTTGGATAGTGGTGTTAGTTTGAAGAGTACCCATAGCGTATTTTACACTTTCCACATCAGAACTAATAGTATCATAGTTTTGGGTTTGGGATTTTAGAGTGGCTAGCTCTTGTGCAAGAATGTTGTGTTGGATAGTGGTGTTCGTTTGGAGAGTACCCATAGCGCATTTTAAACCTTCCACATCAGAACTAATAGTATCAACTTTAGACGTCAAAGCCATGATAGCTTTTAGTATGGCGTCAGTGTTGGAGACGGTATCAGTTGGAGGGTCTTGCCGTGTCGTATTCGGTGAGGACTGAGGGTTATGGTATGGGGATGGTGTGAAATAAGCATCTTGCTCAGGCTCATGGTTATCAATATCCATATTAGCTACCGCCTCCAATGTTGCAGTAGTCACGGTCACCTTTGAGGGTATTTGTTGCCCTTTGTCACTTGTTTCTGTTTCCGAGGGTTTATTTCTACTAGGTGATTTTGATAATTGACTAGCAGATGTTTCAGATGGTGGAGTTGGGTTAGTCTTAGGTGGGATAACCTCTGATATACTTGCTAACATCGAATTAGAAGAATTTAGGGGAGACGACGTAGACTTACAATGGGATGATGAGTCAGCTTCTGAACCCGAGGAGTCGGTTTTTAAATCTGATGGTGGGTGCACATAAGGATTCTTGATCATACTTTTCATGGGAGAGGTAAGCTCAGCATCATCCCCTTCTACATCTTTGAAGATCTTATGGTTAAACTCAAGCACGTCATATTTGAATGGTGTAAAGTAACTGCTGCCATACAAACTAGCTATATACTCATTGCCCAGAATCTTTTGGAAAACCAAGGAGAAGAATCTAGGGTATGGTACATGGTTGTCCCTGTGTGACTCCAATACTTTCTTCTTGAGATCATTAAAGATCAGTTCAGCATAATCAATGTTTGCTCCCGTGACTAAAGAATGTAGAATTTGCCTCTCCATGGGACCGGCTTGGTCATATTTACCTACTTTTGCTGCAAATGATCGCATCACAATGCCAGATAAGTACTTCCACATAGCTGGCAATCTTAATCTTTTGGTTTTATCTCTTACATACCAAATCTTATGAAGTGTTTCTTTGGCCTCGGCATCACTGACTAGTGGATCAAATTCAATACAGCGTGGCAGCCTGAGGGTGTCTCTCAGTCCTTTGATGGTGATTCCGATTACTTTGTTGCCATTGAAAACAGTACCAGAAATGTGATTTTTGGAAGGGTTATAATCGCAAGTATTCCAGAACTCCTTCAACATATCAGGATACATGACTATGGGCCTAGCGGTGAGAGCATACTGTAGGGGATGGCTTTGAAGAAATTGTAATATATCTTTATAAGAATTATATTCCTTATCGTTGATGTACTTCTCAGGAAGAGACAGGTCTGCCAAATAGTTCGTGGAGCACAGCACAGGATGTTTAACCCTCAGCGGTGGGTATCTAATTCGGCCCATAATATATAAACACCTACACTTCAACCATAAATGCAGTTTATGTACACAGTACAAAGTAGTCAAGTATCATAGTAGGTCATGCTTTCACATTCATCGTAAAGGTATTAAACATAATATATGCAAATACATATAAATCATCATGACAGTAGGATGAACAAATACATATGATGACAGATGAAGAAACCGTCTATAAATAAAGGAAATTTACCATAAACAAAGACCAAAGATGATTTGTACATTACTTCCCATTTAAGAATTAAGATCCTTTAATGTTCTTGATAAGGCCAGGCTTCACTTAACAGAAAAACTAGGGGACGGCAAATCGTGTCAGGTTTGTGTTCGCTGGTCAGAAAACCCCAACCCGGACATGAAATATCTAAGTAATCAGGTCAGTCTGTTAAACCTAACATGTTTACATATAACCCAACCACTACCTATTCAACCCGTTCATCTAAAAGGGTTGGTGGGTTAAACGTGTTACACGAGTTAATCGGGTCAAATGAGTTGGCCCGTCGACCCAATTAACCAGTATAACTCGTTTCATAATTTCTAGTTTTAATAAAAAAACAACTTAAAAACGGGTTGGCTAGTTGACACATTGAGGGGCTGTTTGTTTTAGCTTATATAACGTATGCGTATTTCAGCTCAATTTTGTGGCTTATTTGGAGACTTATGGGCTTATTTAAGTTTGTTATTATATAATAAACTTATATAAGCTCATAAGTCACCAATAAGCTTAAAAAATTAGGGTTTATGAAATATAAGCCAAAATATGGCTTATTTTCGGCTTATATAACGTAAGCCCCAAATTTGTGGCTTATTTTGAGACATAGGGGGTTATATAAGTTTATGATGATATAATAAACCTATATAAGCCCATAAACCTCGAAATAAGCCACAGAATTGAAGCTTATGTTATATAAGGCGAAATAAGGTTACATTGTATAAGCGAAACCAAACACCCCCTGAACCACCCCCAACCGAACATGACCCGCAAGGTGTTTATACTAACCCTAACCTGGTCTAAGTGATTGTGCCTCAAATAGTGTGATTAATTTAGGGCATAAATTAGATTAAAATTGAGAAAACATAAACATAAGTAATAACAATGTTGTTGTAGATTAATTGAAACATATAAACATAAAACAATAATTGGGGAATAAATTAATAATAATTAGTAAGAATTGAGTAGAGTGAAAAATATAAGATACCTAAAAAAAGAAGTAATTAGATCTTTCTTGTTGTTGAAAATTGGTTGTAGTTTGCTTATGAATGGAAATGGAGGAGGGTTTTTGTTCCTTGTGCTTCTTCCCCCTTTTCACTTCACTTTGGATAATAAAAATAAAGTAAATTAATACACTACAGATTTTTTAAAGAATAAAATAAGCATACAATTTTTTTCGTTCTAGTCTTATTTTTACCGGTTAAAATCAATGTTATAAAAACCGGGTTCATCAGGCCGGTTGAATCAGTTGAACCGTGAACCGGATCGGAGATCGGGCCGGATGTGACCGGGTTTTTACTTGTTTGAGAACCGGATTAAACCGCTGGTTTTTCGTTGACCTAGGTTGACCCGGTTTGATTAACCCGGCCAGGTCACGATTTTTCATAAAAAAAATTATTTCAATTTTTTTTTTTATAAATATCTTTAAGTTTTAAAGATATATATTGAAGTAATGATTACTAGTGTTAGTTAAAATAAAGTCAAACTAACTTAAAATGTTCACTAATATTGTTTTGTTATAATCTATTACAAATTGTAAGTATAAACTAATTATTTTTGCACATTTTTACAATAATATTATAAATATAAAACTAAAAACTAAGGCTAGTGAGCAAAAAATAAATACTACACATTAAAAATATAAAAAATATACATATAAGAACCGGGTTGATCCGACGGTTTAACCGGTTGAACCAGTTAACCCGTGAACCGGTCAAGTCAACTAAAAAACCGGGTTATAAAACATTGGTTAAAATACAAAACTAAACTACTCCCTGTCCCCAACAAAAAAAACACATCGTTTTGAAAAACATTATTCTCTCGTTTATTTATTTTTAAATGACATTTTTACTCTTATACAATTAATTAAAACTTTATATATATTTTATAATTTTTAGTACCATTAGGTGCAATATGATAAATTTGTTACATTACTTACATTTATTTTTGAAAAATGACTATAATTTTAGGACAACTAAAAATAGTATAAAAGACTATAAATTTAAGACAGAAGGAGTATCATTTTGTAAGGATCTAAAATAAGAATATAAATACGAGAGAAAACTGTAAAAATCCTCCTTATGGTTTGGCCAAATTGTATATTGAGGAATGCTAGGACCACAAAGAGTTTACAAAATGTTTTCCACAAAATGATGTGTCATGTAATAGTTGGATACAAATTTTTTATCTCTCATCTTTTTATTGGCCAATGATATACAAATCATCATGCCACATCATTTTGTGAAAAATATTTTGTAAACTCTTTGTGATCCTAGCATTTCTCTTGTATATTTGGCCGGTCAAGTTTTAAAATTGTAAAAATCGTTCATGTAGCCTAACTCGCGTTGCACTTTTGGTCATTTTACGATCTAAAATTACTAAAATACTTTGCTCATACAAAACTGAAGAATAGAAACGAAGTTTCAGGCCGTAAAAAGACCAAACGTGCAATTTAGCCAAACCACACAAACAATTTTTGGAATTTCGAAATTTAACGGATCAAACCTGCAATTTGAGTAAACCACAAAAACGATTTTTTCAATTCTCCCTAAATTCAAGGAAAAAGTTCGATATATATATCAAATATTTAATATAGATCCGATAAACCAATTTTCAACAATTTATTTTTTTTCATCTAAAAAGAACTAACTTTTATTTGATAAAATAAATTTAATCTCATATATCAAACGACGTGACAAAAATTAAATTATTTTTTTATACAGTCATATTACTCAAAAAAATTTCTTAAGTCACGTATGAAAAAAATCATAGTATATGCACAAATTATATATGATTTCATATGATTTTCTAAAATCATATATGATCCGTGATATATGATTTTTTTCAAACGTGATTGATAGAAAAATCGAATAAAAAATTCGTAAAAAGTATCTACACATGTTTTTTTAATAGAAAGATGATTTAATTATTGTCGTGACAGTGTATTTTTTGTCGTTTGACGATTTTTCATTTGTGAGATATATATATATATATATTTTAAATTAATTTTTTTATATTTTTAATGAAAAAATGAGTAGCTAAAATTGATTCATCTGATCTATAAAAAATTAGTCTATATTGATCTTAAATTTTGCCTTCTAACTCGGTTCTTCAAATACGATCGACAACCAAATTCCCGAGCCTGGGAACAAATCCAATCAGATCAGACATGAACAACGATAGTCTACCAAGAGTCCAAGAGAGTGCATTTGCACTGAAACAGCATTATTCTACACATTTAAGCTGCATATTCAGCAACTATTACTATACATCAGATAAAGACACCATTTTAATATGCCTATCTGTTTTTTACATATCTATCACGTCTACGCATACATTTCTTGCAGTCTTACAGTTGATTTTAAATAAAGATGATGCTAAATTGCTAATGGTGCATCATACGGACTACTAGTCGCCTATCATATAAATAAGTGTTTCTGTTCTTCCAAATATTACTCTATTAACTTCACACTGACAAGCTAAACTGTTTTTATTTTCTAACAATCCAAAGTTCAAAACTCAGCAATTCCGCTTCAAACATTATGAGGGTGATTGCCAAATAATGGCGTTGTATTGTCCTGATATGGGGATATTTCAGGTTCCTAATGAGAATTGAATGACAAACAGGTTGCAAAACAGCCAACCCATTGAGAACTTACAAGACACGTAAAATTTATGTCTTAGTGATTAATGTGATAAAGCACGGGTCAAGATGCATCACAACAAAGTAGCTAAATGACTAGCGATAAGATAGCATATGTTGACATTTACCATACCAGTAACAAAAGAGATGTACTCTTCCAGAGTTCGCTTTTCAACCTCTCTTTCTTTTGGATCTTGGGAGTCATCTTAGAGTCATTTTTATCCGAACTGATTGGTACGGCTGACTGTTGACAAGTGGAAGCGTTAACAAATTTACTGACTTGCTCATTCAGATTATCAGGCGAATGGCAATTAATTCCTACACTTGGATTAGTCTTAGGTGGGATAACCTCCGATATACGTGCTAATATTGAATTAGAAGTATTTAAGGGAACTGGCGTAGACCTAGAATGGGGTGACTAGTCAGCTTCTAAATCCGAAGAGTCGGCTTCTGAATCCGAGGAGTCGGCTTCTGAATCTGATAGTGGCTGCACATAAGGATTCCTTATCATACTCCTCATGTGAGAGGTAAGCTCACCATAATCCCATATTACATCGCTGAAGATCATATGCTTGAATTCAAGCACATCACATTTGAATGGTGTAAAACCGCTGCCACCCAAACCAGCTGTATACTCGTTGCCCATGGTCTTTTGGAAGACCAGGGGAAGAATCTACGGTATGGTACATAGTTTTTCCTATGTGAATCCAAAACTTTCTTCTTGAGATCATTAAAGATCAGTTCAGCATAATCAATGTTTGATCCCGTGACAAAAGAATGTAGAATTTGCCTCTCCATGGGACCAGCTTGGTCATAATTATCATAATTACCTACTTTTGCTACAAATGATCGCATCACAATGCAAGATAAGTATTCCCATATAGCTGATCTTCGCATTCCATCTCTTCCGTACCAAAATTTATGAAGTGTTTCTTTAGCCTCAGCATCACCGACCAGTGGATCAAATTCAACACAGGGTGGTAGCCTTAGAGTATCTCTCAGTCCTTGATGGTGATTCTGACTAATTTTCTGTCATTAAAAAACAGAACCACTAATGTAACTTTTGGATTGGTGATACTGGCAAGCAAGCATTCCAGAACTCCTTCAACATATCAGAATTCATAACTATCGGCCTAGCGGTGAGAGCATAGTGTAGGGGATGGCTTTGAAGAATTTGTGCTACATCGTATTTCTTTTTGTTGTAGTTCTCAGGTATAGACAGGTCTATCACACAGTTGGTGGAGCCCAGGACCACCGAAGATTTAACCCTCAGTAGTTGGTATCTGACTCGGCCCATAATATTGTTCTTATAAACACCTACTCTTCAATCACAAATGAAGTTTATGCACCCTGTAGAAATTAGTCAGTATCGTATTAATTAGGTCATGCTTTCGCATCCATGGTAAAGGTTACCACGAGTGTTATTGCTACTGTTGATTTATTTTGTATCATTATTATAGATATTCTAGTTTTATTAGTGGTAATTTTATTAATTCATGGTTCAATGATGTTTAACACATAATTTATGTATATAAATAATCAGGTTAATGGCATATAATAGCTACAAACGTTCCCATTTGTATTTGTACCATTATTAGACATGAACGGAAGATATTGCCAAAATACCCATCAAACTTATTTTTTCTGTGTTGATATTAACAAATTTACCTGTTTTACCTACAATTTTCATGTCACGTGACACATGTACATGCCACGTCATTTTTTGACCGTTTGACTTCCACGTAAGCATTCTGAAACATACTATTTTATGATGGTGGCTGCGATAGTCGTGGTTACGAGGTGGTGGCTGCAGCTGAAGGTCGGTGGTGGCTGTGATGGTGGTGGCAGCAGGTGAAGGGTGGTGGTGGTGATTGTGGCTGTGATTGTGGTGGTTGCAGGTGAAAGGTGGTGGTGGTGATGGTGGTTGTGATGGCCGTTGTTGCGAGGTGGTGGCTGCAGATGAAGGGCGGTGGGGCTGCAATGGTGGTGGCAGAAGGAGAAGAGTGGTGGTGGTGATGGTGATGGTGACTACGATGGTGGTGGCTGTAGGTGAAGGGCGGTGGTGGCTGTGATGGTGGTGGCAGCAGGTGATGGGTGGTTGTGGTGATTGTGACTGCGATGGTGGTGGTTGCAGGTGAAAGGTGGTGGTGGTGATGGTGGCTGTGATGGTCGTGGTTGCGAGGAGGTGGCTGCAGGTGAAGGGCGGTGGGGCTGCAATGGTGGTCGCAGCAGGAGAAGAGTGGTGGCGGTGACTGCGATGGTGGTGGCTGTAGGTGAAGGGTGGTGGTTGCGATGGTGGTGGCTGTAGGTGAAGGTCGGTGGTGGCTGTGATGGTGGTGGCAGCAGGTGATGGGTGGTTGTGGTGATTGTGGCTGCGATGGTGGTGGTTGCAGGTGAAAGGTGGTGGTGGTGATGGTGGCTGTGATGGTCGTGGTTGCGAGGTGGTGGCTGCAGGTGAAGGGCGGTGGGGCTGCAATGGTGGTGACAGCAGGAGAAGAGTGGTGGCGGTGATGGTGACTGCGATGGTGGTGGCTGTAGTTGAAGGGTGGTGGTTGCGATGGTGGTGGCTGTAGGTGAATGGTGGTGGTTGCGATGGTGGTGGCTGTAGTTGAAGGGTGGTGGTTGCGATGGTGGTGGCTGTAGGTGAATGGTGGTGGTTGCGATGGTGGTGGCTGCAATGGTGATGAAGGGTTGAAGGTGAAGGATGAAGATGAAAGGGGTGTTTGGAATGAAAAAAAAACTTCCATTATGTTTTTGACCTGCTTTGCCGGTTGCCTATAATGCCACGTAAGCAAACGTATGATACTGAAACAAATTTAGTAAGTTGGATGGGTATTTGGGTAATATTTTGTGTTCATATCTGATAATGGAACAAATGTGAAGGTACGTAGTTATTATATGCTATTAACCCTAGATAATGGAACAAATGTGAAAGTACGTAGCTATTATATGCCATTAACCCTAAATAATGACAGTAGAATGAACAAATACACATGACAGATGAAGAAAATCTCTATAAAATAAGGGAAAAACCAGGAAAGACTAGGAAACTATCAAATTAAGGAAAAAATCTACATAAACGAAGACCTAAGATGATTTGCACCCTACTCCATTTGAGAATTTAGATCCTTTAATGTTTACCTGGAACTAAAATCTATGAAAGAGGCTTGATAAGACCAGGCTTCACTTAACCTAAAAACTAGGGGGGTGGCAAATCTTGACAGGTTCGGGTTCGTGGGACAGAAAACCCCAACCCGAACATGAAATATTTAAGGTAATTAAATACAACCTGCACACAACCTAATTAATCCATTCATCTAAATGGGTTGCACGTCAAACGTGTTACACAGGTTAACCAGTTCAAATGAGTTGGCACGTCGACCTGTTTAACCAACCCCCAACCAGACACAACCCAGCCCCAACCCCTTTCTTTTGTGAAGACCCTAACCCCTTTCTTTGTAGTCTAAGGAATTGCCAACCCGAATAAAATTGGTGGAAAATAAACTTGTGCCTCATATTATTTAATCCTACCATATCATATGCCTCGTTAAAGAATATGAAGCTTGTGAGTCGCCAAAGTGTGCCTCAAAATGCTCTGAACCTATGTATGCCTTATAAAAAATAACCCATTTAACTGGATTTTTAGGTCCCATAATCAGCTCTAATTAACAAGCGTGAAAGTCGACCTTACTCACAGACACAACCATTATCACATGTAAAAAATATTCGTAAAATTGACAATTACCTTATGGGAGGTGATTTGCACACTCCATAGATTGATTGGCACACTCTAAATGTTTGTGTGTTGACATTTATATCCTTACATGAATGGAGTAGGCAAATTTACACACTCCATATTAAGGGTAAAAATGTCTAACACACAACAATGTTTAAACATGCATGACAACGGTGTTAAACATAAGTAATGAATGATACCGCTAATAATGTTGTTGTACTGAATTAAAACATGTAAACATAAAACAATAATAGTGGAATGAACTTCTCACAAAAATATACTCACTGCAGTAACAATTTACTAGGGTGAAAACCTAAAAAAATATGTTGAATCTGTCCATGAGGTAAAAAAAGTAGTCCCACCGAGATTTGAACTCGGGTTTCTGGATTCAAAGTCCAGCGTCCTAAACCACTAGACGATAGGACCAATTATTAACTTTGTTAAGTTTAATTGCTTATATAAAAAAATTAATTTAGAATGTTAATTAAGCGACTGACATCTAATATTAGGGTTAGCGATATATAATAGTACAGCCCAATAAATAAATAAGTAAAATAAAAATTAGAAAACAAATCAAGGGTGATGAATGATTAAAAGGGGTGAAATTATATAAGTGATTAATCGTACCAGTAAGAATGGAAACAGTAACAAGATCATTAGAAGACCAACTTAGATGTTAATATTCACAATCTTCAATGAAAAAGATAAATGACAAGTAATAGTGGAAAAAATGACTTACGCATAGATTTTCACATATTAGTTTGTATGTACACGCTTGTAATCTTCAACTAGATGTATCATAAGATGGAGCAACCTAAACAATTAACTCAAAATGTACGTAAGAAGATTGCAAGACCAGTACATGTATAACCAAAAACTATTCAACTAAGACTATCAGCGGAAGCATATAATCACGATACTAAAAGGTGTCAAATCTTATCATTTTGATACATATGGGCACTTTTTATTCATTTTAAAAAAAAGATGGACACTTTTTGCCCATTCTTTATAATGAATAGGCTAAACGGACGCATATGTAAGAAACTAAATGGGCTTAACGGGCGCACTTGTAAAATATAAATTAGTATACTCGACGAATATTTTTTATTAAATTTTGTATCCCGGCTTTCAAACAAGTATTTTTATTTTTTTTATTTATATGTTTTTATATGCTTTTTTCATTTTTTGTAGCTTGCGCCCGTTTTGCCCGCCCGTTTCGCCCGTGCCCGTTTAGCCCGCTCCCGTTTAGCCCACTGCCCGTTTAGCCCGTTGCCCATTTAGCCCGCCGCCCGTGCCCGCCCGCCCGCTAGCCATTTTGCCACCTCTACTCTTATCATAGAAAATCGAGGGTTTTATGCAATCACTTAACATGTTTTAGTTGGGATGGGTACACTCGGGTCAATTTCTTTTTTAATTTCGTCGTAATCGCATTAGTGATTGTAGTTTAGGCCAGATTTCTAGCTTTGTTCATGATCTTTTTTTTCTTTTTTAATTCGTTCTTATGTTGAAACAATGTAACACCATTTGTCTTTATAAAAACGATTTATGCAAATTAGGCCAAATTACACGGACGAATGGTGCTACATAGTTGCAAGTTAAATTAGGCAGTCTTTTGAAATAAGAACGAATGATGTTACATAGTTTTAATATAAGGTCGAGTTAAGCAAAAAAAAAAACATAAATAAAGTTAACGATTTTGCCTAAACCATAAAGACAATCGATGCATTAGTTTTATTTTTTTTTATCACTTTTAATTTTAATAAAAAAAAATATATATTTTTTTTTGCAAAAATAATAACAAAAACACATTTGCCTCGACCCATTTGAACCCGACAAATTTGAACACATGTTTCAAAAGACCCATCTTTACTCAAACCAATAGTTTTCATAACTTTGTAAAAATTATTGGTTTTACAAAAAATTAAAAAAATTACTAACATATCAAAAGCGGTTAACATAGGATAAATCTAAATTGCTCGATCAATTACACTTATCTTTTTTGTGCCCTCTCTTCTTACAAGCATACATTTTTATGACAAAAGACTAGCTTATAAGAGGAGGAACACTCCTAGACCTATAAACCACAAACCAATCCAATCTCATACTTGACCGATCTCAAACCAACTTAATCTCATATAGTGGTGCAAATCAAAACCGGTAAAAAAAAAATCGAAATGGTTTTTTAAAAACCGGTTTTTTTAACCGGGTCGGTTAAAAACAACCAAACCGGTTTTAGACCGGTTTTACTGATCTACCCGTATTCGGTTTTTTACAGGTCATGTAACCGATTTTAAAAATAATCGATTTTCTAATTTTTTATAATATTCGAATTTAAAATATAAAATATTTTTTTACCGTTTGAAAAAAAAACCGCTTAAAACCGGTCAAACTAGCCATAATTTAAAAAAAACGGGTTTTAATCGGTTTTAAAAAAAACATAACGGCTATATTACCGTTAGACATGTTTTTTCGAGTACACTAATATTTTTCGGGTGATGGTCATGCCGAATCTCAAAATGTATTAGTATTTATGGTTGTTTGATTGTATGGTTTAAATAAAAATTATGGTTGTATTATATATGATTGTATTGTTTAAATAAAAGTTATTGTTGTATAATTGTATTGTTTAAATAAAAATTATAGTCGTATTTTTTTAATATATTTGTATTATTAACAAGTTTATTAAATAAATAAGGAAATTTTAAATTTCGAAAAAATCGATAACGAAAATTTATAACCGAAAAAAAGCGATTCCGAACATTTATAACCGAAAAACCGAACCAATAAAAAAACCAATAAAGAAAACTTATAACCTAAAAAAATTTGATCCGAACATTTATAACCAAAAAAACCGATTTCCAAAAAACCGATTAACCCGAAACCGGTTATTAGAAAAACTGATTTTTTTTAAAACCGGTTTTCTAATAACTGAAATCCGGTTTTACCGATTTATTCGCACCACTAAGATTCTCATACTTGACCGATCTCAAACCAACCCAATCTCATACTTGACCGATGTGAGATCATACTGGACCGATCTCAAACCAACCCAATCTCATACTTGACCGATATGAGATCATATTTGACCGATCTTAAACCAACCCGATCTCATACTTGACCGATCTCAAACCAACCCAATCTCATACTCGACCGATGCGATATCATACTTGACCGATGTCAAACCAACCCAATCTCATACTTGACCAATCTCAAACCAACCCAATCTCATACTTGACCGATGTGAGATCGTAACACAAAGTTATTGTACACATATAAGCTGCATATTCAACTTGTGCATACATTGTTTCACCCTTGAACTTTATTAATTAAGATGATGTTAAGGGTAGTATTAAGGGCTAATTATGAAAAAGGTCCATTGTATAATTTCTAATTCTAAGATGGGAAAAAAATGTTTTTCCAATAAAGGACTATTTTTTGGGCAATTAGAGCAACCGAAGCAGAATTTGACACTTGAAAAAAATACTTTAGTGTGTGTCGGGTATATATATGGTTTTGTCTTCTGAGCAATCTAAAGAAATTGGGTAATTAGCATATTGGGCAATTGGTTTTTTAGTCATTTCCCCATTGACATCGGGTACACTCCAATTTTAGGCAACTATACCATTTAGGGCAGCCCAAAGTTCTTAACAGGGCAACAAAACAAATTTCACCATTAAACTAGTCATTTAGGCCTCACTTCAAACAAAAAAACACACATTTACTATCATCTTCTCCCGCGTATCTTCGTCTTGCTCTGGATGTTTTCCGGCGCCGACCCAAACCAGTTAAAACAATCCAATCATCTGACCATTGAACATCCTAAATCGTACTATATTCTTCGTGAAGGTAACCAGAATCCACTGTTTACATTTTTCTATTATCATTGATCAATCTAGTTAGACTATTTTAAATCCAAGTGCTTTTAGTGAAATTCCAATCAAATCGTTTAATTTTTGAAAACAATCTTATAGCTTAATTCAATTACTTGAAAACACTCTTGACATTTATTGATTAGTTAAATTGTTAGTAATCTGTTTTCTGGTTTGATTAGTTAATTAATTACCATGATTGGGGAACAATTTACTACTACAATTTAGCATGCAATGATTACGTCTTCTTGTATAGTTTTCAATTTTTAACACAAATCGTTGAACTTTTTGACAGGAAACTTTTTCAAAGCTTATCATTCGGAGTAAGTTGAACTATTTGTTTTTTGTTAAACCAAATCCAAATGCGAAGCGCCGATTGTTGTTTAGGAATATTTGTTTTGGAAGTTGGTTTGATTTACGCTTGTATGATCATGAACCATATTTTATTGAGTATATGTTGAGAAAACAACATCGAGTTGATGATTCACATTATAATATGCTCCTAATTATGGAAGGTCATACTCTGCATTTTAGTCGCCGAGAATTTGCTCTTATTACTGGTTTGCGATTTGGAAAAGTTAGTTTTAGTTGTATACTTTTGGTGAGCTAAATGTTCGTAATAGAATATTTCTTGAGAAGCTAGGCTTAGTTGTTACCATTTAGATGTAATCGGTGTTATCGAGGATGAAGAACGGTTTTCTAAACTATGTGATATGGATGTTGTACGTCTGTTACTTTTGTTAGTTTTAGAGGTTAAATTTATGGGTAGGTTGTTGACTTCAGAAGTAGACGATAGCTTGTTTCGGTTGGTGGAAAACCTTGATAGTTGGAATGCATTTCCTTAGGCTGAGCATATATGGGCAAATTTGTATGAAGATCTTAAGGATGTTATAGAAAAGAACTGTGATGTGCATCTTCTACTTATGAAGAAAGATTATAATATCTTTAAAAGCTTTGTGTTTGTATTTCAGGTTAGTTTTTTTATTGTTAGTTGTAATTTTAGTTATAAATAAAGGCAAGTTAGTGTTTAATAATAAAATTGTTTTGTTTTGAAGATATGGATAATTGAGTCGTTCGAAAGGTGTAATGGTTGGTGGATTAAAGAAGAAAATCTTGTACCAAGAGCAGTTGCTTGGTCGAGAAAATCGATGTTTAAAAGATCTGATATTCCTTATGTTTTTGGCAAGGTAAAAGTGATGACTTGTATAAAACTATTATCATATTTTTACCCCTAATCAACTATCAAAAACTATTCTTTCAGGATGGTAAGACAACTATTGACATTAGGCCTACATTAGCTGAGTATGATTCGTCCGTTTGGATAGATAACAATGTTTTTTTAAAGAATACGTCTCCAAATCTCCGGTTATTCGATATGATAGTCTTTTTCAAATATATCTTTCTAAGTTGGAGAGTGTACGCAAACAAACATATAAGAACCCAGGTTTGAAACTCATAACAAGTGTTTCCAACACTGGTAGCAGTTTGGAGAAACAATCTATATGAGATCGAGTTATTTTTGAACTAAATGCTCGTGTTCTAAAGCTTGAGAAAATCATACAGGTAACCGTGTTTTAGTAGTCTTATTTTTTGGATTTTGAATATATTGCTTAGGTATTCCATATTATTTATCAACTATTAAGTTGTTCACATTTCAGGTGCTTTGTCGTGAAAAACATTTTGGTGTATTGGTATGTTTAATCCCTTATTTGAATAATATGATTTTGTAAATCTAGACATACTATTATATACATACTTTATAGTAGAGGTTGCCATTCAGTGACTGCTCTTCCAGTATGTACAAAAACTTTTTTGATTCTTGAACATTTTATTCAAATAGGGTAAATGTTGCTTTTTGTGTAAGTTAGTTAGTAGAAGCTAGTAATGTCACTGACAGGATTATCTTCGTGAAGAAGAATTGAGACTGGCTTTGGAACATGAAGATAGGTTGTTGTTGGAACAGGAGAAAAACATTGAAGAGGAGAAGAGGTATAGGGCAGAAGAGGCAATGAGGTTGAAGCTAGAAAAAGAGAATCTGTTGCAGGACGCAGAAGTAAAAAAGAGAAAGCGGATTGATTTTTTCAATACAAGCCATGCACAGAAAGCTCTGGAAAACCTTCCACATAGCACGAGGATGGATCGCAATGATGTTATTGTAAAATAAAAAATGGTAGTTAAATGGGGTAAGATACAAAAATACAAACATAAAAAAAATGACACATTTGTCGCTTATTTGCTGAGCAGAGTAAAACCATGGGTTGAGGTATAAAGTATATGTAATTAACAATTTGAAATTTGTTTTTCTATTTGATATGATATTTTATTCGATGATATTATTCTTGTAGGAAACTTCTCGATGTATTAGATCAATGGACACTGTCTGGTGTTCAGATGATATCAAGCGATTTATTACACAAACAGGGGAGATTAAAAGTAAATTCCCATGGAGTGATGAATACACAATTGATATGAACTTTTGGATTTCCCTCGTTTGCTTAGACCATTGTCGTCTAGGTTGGCTAACTAAAGAGGTATGTCTTTCTTGCATGCATTAAATTTGCAAACCAAATCCCTAATTAATTTAACTTTTGTCTTTAAACAACACATAGACTTGTGGGTCGACTATATATTGCATGTTAGACCGAAGAAAGCAAATTGCGCGATGGTTAGTTTTTACTTTGTTCAGCTACTACTCCAGAATGGAATGCCACTGTTTTATGCTAATGGTGATAGGTATTGCATACCATAGACTGGTGTTGAACAAGTAATAGTTCAAACAACAATGTTTAATGCGATATCCATTATGTACTAGTTATATTGATACGACGTGTGGTTAATTGTTGTAGGTATTTATACCAATTAATGAAACATCGCAACATTGGTGTGTTGCCTGGTTTAATACATGGTCTGGGTTAGTTACTTTTTACGACTCGAGATGCACATATGACTATGATTTCCAGCCTTGGTATGTCCATGTTAGAGAATGCATAAAGGTACACAACTTTAGTTTATATGCATCCCATCATTCTTTTAAAAGAAATAGTTATAGTGCTCTGTTTTGACATTTGTTTCATAGTAACTACCAACATGTACATGTACATGACACATTAAGTTATTTTTACTTGTAGATTAAATATTTATTAACTACCAACATTTAGTTAGTATGTAACTAGATACAGTTACACACCAATGCATAGCCGTACAAAATTCCCATTATTAACATTGGGTTGATCAATGTGAGTAAAATATTTGGTGGATGTAATAGGTTTGACCACTTTCTTATCCTCATTGAATGATGGCATCCTTTCTAATCACATTAATTATGGTTGTCTTATATCTACAAATTTGTAATGATCCCTAAAGCTTAATCAACACTCTTGCCCCTTGGAAGAATAATATTTTAATCAAAAATTCTGGTTATAACTAAGTTATCCCATACTATGTTTTCATATCACCGCCACTTTCCTATCACTATACATCTACACACACAGTTCCTTAGTTCAATCCCATACAATATCTCGACTAAATCAGTTGGCCGTGGATGCTAACTCCCTGTATTTGAAAGACATGATGATCAAGCTATTTGAAATGGATACGAAAAGGACTTTAAGCTAATCGATGATACTTATGAGTTGTGCAATGCTTTGAATGCCCGTTCAAATGTGAGGCGTAGGCAGTTGATGGAGTTACAAATGCTTTATCCAACCACTCCCTTATATCTGATTTAATCAAGGAGATTGCTGAGCTTCAGGATGAGGAACTGGAGAAAGAAAGGCAGTCGATGAAGATTGTTCTTGAGACCCAAATCCGGGTATTGAAAAAGATATCCTTCATTTCTCACTTGTGACGCCAGTGATGCATTAGTGAGGGGTTACTTTTGGTTCTCACAATAATCTTTTGTCAAATCCTGTGTCACGTCTTTTACTAAGTAGCCTATGGAAGGTTGGTTTAGGTTATTAGTCTTTTGTCCTGCACAACACCCTGTTTAATGTTAAGTTTGTTTAGTGTTATGCTTATTAGTCTTATGTCCTGGTTAATGTAATGGTTATTGATGCTAATGGGAAAGTTGTTAATGTTAAACTTAAATGTTATTTGCTTATATCCGTTTATATTATTTACAGGTTAACCTCCCAGTAGTATTAGGACGTGCCAACATTTTTAATAAGCAAGCCATTGATGCAACTAATTACATAATTACGTTTAAACTCGCACAAAATGTTCCTAAACAGTGTGGTATATTCGGGGATTGTGGTGTTTGGGCGTGTATAATATTATATTGTTTGTCACATGGTGTATCCTTGGACGTGGATGACCCCATTAACTTTGCGTTGGCATATCACGAGAAGATGGTGCGGTTTTTCTACGAACATAAATATTAGTCAATTTGTAATTTACACTCTTGTCAAACAATTCCTATAACAAACATTAGTTGTAATCATTATTCTTCCTTTATATGTATATCCATATTATTTTTTCTTACAAACACTTATAATTTTTGTGTACCAACATTCAACAAATTCAAGTATGGATATGTTTTCCGGACACAGTTTGGTGCATATGAGTATACTCGAGAAAACTTAAGTTAACTGACATAAGAAACCTACCTCAGACAATTGTATATGATAGGAATATTTCACACCTCAATCTAAATGAAATATATATATACAATGCAACCATTAGTAATACATAACAAGAGTACCCTGATAATAACAAAAGTTAAGATAACCATCACATACGCGTTCAAGGTTTTAAGGGCCATTAAAACTTTAGTAATACATTGTCCCAACAAAGTTTATATCACCATAGATTAGTTCTTCCAAATACCTTTTTACAACATTTGTCGATCACAACAGAACTTTCTCTTTTCCTTTAGCAACCTTTCCACTTGTGGTATCCCTGGATCCAAATTGTTTAGCTGAACTTGTGCCCATGTAATCATGTTTGGAAGACCCAAGATTGCATTCCTTATTAGGACGGTCCTTTTCTTAACCAATGAATCATCGAGTTTTGACACCTTATTCGAAATATAAGAGACTGGAGTGTCATATTTACTAATATCGTAAAACGGGCTCCTGGGATCTTTGAATGACTTTCCTTTCTTAGAGCTTTCAACCTAAAAACCAAAGTTATTGTATAGTTACACTAGTACAAAAATGGGTTTCGGTCACACATACCGAAATCGTGTAGTCACAAATAAATTTTTTGTGTGACTGAATTCGCCAGTCATAAATAAACAGTCACACTTGAAGTCAGTTTGCATGAGTATTTCATATTTTGTTTGTCACACATATACATATTTACGTGACTAGGGCTAACAAATGCTTTTTTGATGAGTCGTTAGTCACTTAATAATTTGAGAGTGTTACCGAATCAAAGTCTAGTTCAAGTAGTAGTCACATTATACGTATACATGTGTGGTAAATATTTGTCATACACCCATTGAATGTGACCAAAAATCATATATCGTCACATAGACTTATTTTACAAGTGAGGAATTGATAAACAAGGTTGTCACACACATTATTTTAATGTGACTAGTATATTTTGTTAAATGTTAACCACACATGAATTTTGTGTGTGTGGCAAATTGAAAGTAGGTATTGAAACATTTGCCATTATATTAATTTTAATGTGACAAATATTTTACAATTACTTGAAGACTATGATCAAATATAATACATGATCATATTAAATTCTTAAACATTTATGTGACTATATGATTGCCAATAGTCACAACATTTGAGAAATGTGTATCTAAATTATACTTATGGTCACATTATAATGGGATTAACTATGAACAACACATTGGAAACGTCACACAGTAAAATATTCATGTGACAAATGTTTATAACCAAATGTAATCTCTATTTTCACTAATGTTAATATTAGTCACATATTTAGAACCAAATATGTTCATGTGGCAAACTGGTTAAGTGTGTTAGTGTTTGAATGGAAGGTCTAGGGTTCGAGTCCTAGACCTTGTTTTTTGCTATTTTTTTTAAAACACAATAAACCCTAAAAACACAGAAAACACACACTTTTTACACGCCTAAAAATGAAAATGCTCATTCTTGGAACTTCACAAAAATTAATTACATGCATGAATATGCATTAGATGTTTATGTAGGCTGCTGACCCTTTGTATTCCATCCTTGGTTACATAAACAAGGATTAAGTAATGAAATTAATCATAACAAAAACACAACAAACACTTAATTATCAACATTTTAAGAATCAAAAAATGGCTTCTTCATCAAAAAGAACATTTTCTGCTGCTTTTGAAGATACAAGTGCAGTTCCTAACAAGTATGTATCATTATTTATTTTATTAACATTGTATCTTTGTTAACATTTAGTACTAATAATCTTTTATGTTCTTTTCAGGAAACCTTGTGTGGTGCCCAAAGTAAAAGCAAATGCAGATGGAGAGTTCCCTGCTGATTGTCCTTACGATGATAAATATGATGAGTACGATTGCTATGTTGAGGAAGCTTACGAACAAAGACAATGGAAGCTGGAAGACGAAGATAATGCCTGACTTGAACAACAATGCCGGAGGGAGAAAGCTGCTTCCTTAAGAAGGAGGCAACAGGAGCAAGAACAACGCGAGAGGGAGGAAGCTGCTTACTTTAGAAGGAGGCAAGAGGAACAACGACAGTGGGAGGAAGCGTATAGGAGGCAACTGGAGGAAGAAGGTCAAATCATTGATGATGATGTTTATTCTTCTGAGCATGAAATTGAAGAAGACGAAGACGAGTTCAAAGAGGCTTTAGATTACGATGAACTTTAATAGGCTTTTGATCCTGAGAAATCTCCAAAGTTTGATTAGTTAGAGAAACAAAATGTTTGTTTTATTAAAAACCTGTAATCCTTTAGTATTATTGAATTGAATTTATGTTTGATCAGTTTTCACCTTGTGTTATTTTTTTTTACTTCAGTCATTTCAAACTTTTCATTTTCAGTTTAGTTAATAATTAAGCACATTGTTTGAACAGATTAGTTGTTTGTGTGAAATTAGACACGAATTGGAATAAATACTTGGGAGGAATAGTGAAAATATATTAAAAAGATAAAAAAATCTTAACTTGTGCTTGACTAGATAATGATTAAAAACAAAATAAGCTGAAACAAGCAGCTTTTCAAGGAAATACTCAATATTAGCTTAGTTCTGAGTGAAGAATGGCCTAGCAGTATTGTTACAAACATATGCTCAGAACTTCAGAAGAATAAGGCAAGAGCCTAACAACTTTATATCCAATTGGAAAATAATTGCAAATGTAATAGAAAAAACTTAAAAGCCCCTTAGAGTTAAGCTAAGTCGAAAACATAAACTGCTAAAAGCTTAATTAGTTTTGGTGGGAGAATCAGGGAAAAAAAATTGGGTCATAAGATCCACCGAAGTGGAAAGCCTTAACAAGATGTGTAACAGGTAACTTTGACACAAAAATCTTGGTTATATGTGTTATGCATCTAGGATTATACAAATCACAACATGAATAAATAAAATACAAGATGAACCATGTTTAAATCCATGAAATACAAGTCTAATTTCATAATATTGATGATAATATTGCAGGTTCATACAAAATGTGAATGACAACATATTTGCATTCCAAAAAATAATGGATACACCCATCCATGCAGATTAGTGTTTAAAATTATTTACATAAACTATACCTACACTTAACCGAAATAGTCTAAAAAAGATTCATCAGAAACATCCATAAAATAGAGATAACAAGTTCTTCCATAGCCTACCCCTACAGGTTCCTCCATAGCCTACCCCCTCTTCCTTTTTCCTAGCTTTGTTTCAAATTCTTTCAGTTTTTTTGGACAAGGCAGAAAACATACTGCATTTCTGATAGGTGGGGGCCTTTCTGTTGTAGAAAATGGAGACCGAGAAGATGACTCTACTTTTGGTGTACATCCCCTACTAACCCTTGAACTGAGTATCTGTTTGGATGATCCACTCGCCTTGCCTGCAGTCTGACTGGATGAGCCAATAGCTTTGCCTTTCTTCTTGGACGGTGAATTAGTCTCTCCCCAAGTATCGTCCGAACTATAATCATCTACAGAGGTGCTGGAATACTTGGAAGGTTCATCCTGGTCATCATGAAATGGGTGCTGGAAGTCTTTAGTGTTTACATGTCACACTCCTAAAATATCAGAGTATAATGGCGACAAGGGAGTGGTGACGTCATGATTATCATACGCACATAGTCACAAAGAACGACCTCTAAATGAGACGTTCGGAAAATAGATCACTTGTAATTAATAAAATAAATAGTTTTAACAAAGTGCGGAAGCATAAACTGAATACGGTTACAAAACATAGTTTTCTCAAATGGTACAAATGATCGTTGTTTCAAAGAAATGACGGCAATGCATGAGACCTCATTTAGCATCTTCCTTCTTAATACCTGAGAAAAACATTGCTAAAGTGTCAACATAAAGTTGGTGAGTTCATAGGTTTAGTTAAGTGGAAATGTTTAATGAACCACAAGATTTTCCCAAATGTGATGACAATATAACAGATACAAAGTCATCCCAAAAGTATTTATTACAGTCTAAGCTCGTGACACCGAAGCGTTAACAACACCGACAGTATAATCATATAAATGTAGCCCAAACTAGATGCCTAAACCCACGACATCCTATCTCTGACTCAAATGAAACTGTGCCCGCTTGTCCCCTTGTTGGACAAGACAGACAGGGACGTCAATCCCGATAGATCTATCCATTACATTCGCGCTTACACAAAGTAATTAACGGTTCACGATTCACGGGCCAAAGCAACTGGGTTTTTAGTGGGACTTAGACTAATATATAAATCAGTAAATGCACTTGTGTTCACACGTTAAAATCAAGCAATGTCTCACCCCAAAAAGCAGTGAAAATAGTAAAGTATGGGGCTATAAACTCACCTCGTTAATTCAGCAAAGAGAACGAAGATAAAATAGCTCGAGAGTACGGTTACGCTAGCCGCGACCTAATTAATTATGAGAATCGAGTTACGATACGAAAAATTATATCAATAAGGACACGACACCCTAGTTGTGCTTGACGAAACCATACGTTTACGGAAAAGTACGATAAATAAAAGTCGGTTTATTAAACGGTCGGGTTTTACGGGTCAAATTATATCCTAAATTTACAAAATTCGTTTATGGGCTTTTAACTAAACTAAATATAAATACACAAGGCCCAAATGGGTCCAACACTTCACTCACAACCGGCCCAAGGGTCATTAGACCCGGCCCGGCCCATGGGCGGAAATAACAAGGAACGGAGGAGTAAATATGCGTGTATCACACACACAACTCTCCATAACAGAGAGTTATACTCTCTCTCTTCCCTCGATAACAACTCCACCGCCCCAATCTCTCTCTCTCTTAAATCTAGATCGGTTCAACCCCTATCCATGGCTAATATCTTATCAGTTTGAATGCATCAATCAAATATGAGTGGTCTGAGGTGTTTAGATCGCGTGAGATGTGGGGTTTAATCCCCACATCAAACCGATTGGGTTTTCTGATGTGTTCATCCTTGTGGTTACGTCAATCTCCAGCCAAAAACAAAGATAAGTTTGTTTTTCCTTGTTTTCTTTTAAAAGTTAATTGATTTTCGATTTAATAAAGATCAGTGGGTTTGATTGATTTGTATAAACTTGTTGTGAATCATATAGTTCTCGGTTTTAAAATAAATGAATTTAGGGTTTTGAAATATTTGGGGGTTTTCATCAAACTCGGGTTTAAATGCAATTAATTGATGTTTTCTATTATAAAATCAAACTAATTTCAATATATAATCAGTTTATAAAAATTAGGGTTTCGGTTAATTGGGGGTTTTTGCATATCACATTTTCAATTAAATTAACTATGGGGTTTGGGTTTAGATTAGGTTTAATTAACGTTTTAATCAATAAAAATTCGATCTAGGGTTTTCATAAAATTGGGGGTTTTTATGTTCGGCTGTTACCCATGTTTATGTGGTGTTTTTGAAATGATGAAAAGTGTTAATTAAATGTTTAAAAGGGTTTTTAATTTTTAGGGTTTCGATTTGAAATGGGGGTTTTTATACCCGCGGCATGATTAAGGGTTTAAGAATGTTTCTGTAAAATAAAAATTGGTTTAGACATTTAGATTGGTTGGTATTGATTGTTGATAGTTTTGGCAGTAAGTAAGAACTTGGTTGGTTTGATTTGATTCTCGGTTTGGCCTTAATTGGGTCTCGGTTTGGCCTAAGTCGGGGTCATCGGCTTGGTCTAAGTCGGGTCTCGGTTTGGTTGACAGAAAAGTAAAATCATAGACATGTTTGTATTAGTTATAAAGTTTGACCAATTTCAGTTTTTAGTAAAAAGAATAAGACCTTTACAATGACTAACACATTGATTTGTTTATTCGCAGGTTTGTACCAAAACGAGCACAACTAGGACTTCATAAAGGAAAGACGAAAAGACGAAAGACTCACAATGGGATGCTATGTTCGGTTTGCAGGTTCGGACGGGATGGAAGACTCTTTCGGTTTTGCAGGTTGGACGCGACGTGTGGGTCGGCTGGACACTAACCTTCACCTTCCCAGGAGTTGTATTTTGAAAGACTTGTGCAGATTTTTGTGTTTGTAATTTGGACTGAGATAAACTTGTATTTGGACATTGGATAAACTTTGGGTTTGTATATAAACATGTATTGTTAGTCTAGGTTTACCTTCAAACTGAAAATGGTAACTTGTGATATACCCAAATGGGGTAAACTAGGCATGTGTGCTGTCCTTTAGTGGGGAAATAAACTATGAAGTTTATTTGTAGTTAGTCATGTGACAGAAATTTGGGACACTTGTAAGGCAAGCTTGGTAATAAACATAAATGAAAGTTTATACTCAATATATGTGCAATGCTGTGACAGTTATATACTCGACTCGGTTTCACGATGTTTAGGTTTTAGACGCGAACTGAAATAAACATGACTCAATAACCGTTTGACACACGATCCCAAAACAAAGCAATTGTGCGAGACTCACGTAATCTAGTAAACATATCAAATAAGCGTACGGCAAAACATAAAACGCCCACAAACTTCGTGTATTGCATTCAACTTAATAATCGCGAAAACTCGAGATGTTACATATGCTCTCCCTAAAAAGGGCTTTGTCCGCAAAGCAAAATAATTAACACGTTCCTGTCGACAACTCGTCGGTAAACAGTTAAAATACTCGTACTACATGAATAAATTAAGATGGAAATTTGACGAATGTCACAGTATTCCCATGTTTTAGAGATTTCGTCACGAAATCAAGACGTTGTTGTAGTAGGTTGGTTAGCGAAAAGATGAGGATACTTGCTCTTGAATTGATCTTCACGTTCCCACGTGTATTCTGGACCTCTACGCGCGTTCCATCGGATCTTCACAATAGGTATACGGCTTTGCTTGAGTTGTTTGACTTGACGGTCCATAACTTCTACTGGTTCTTCTACGAAGTTGAGTTTGTCGTCGAGTTGAATCTCCTCCAAAGGGATAACGAGTGCTTCGTCGGCTAAGCATTTCTTCAGATTGCAAATGTGGAACACATTATGCACTCGGCTAAGTTCTTGGGGTAATTCCAAACGATAGGCTACGGGACCAATTCTCTCTATAATCTTGAAGGGTCCAATGTAACGAGGGTTTAACTTTCCACGCTTTCCAAAGCGTATCACACCCTTCCAAGGTGAGACCTTCAACATAACTTTATCACCAACCTCAAACTCAAGAGGTTTGCGTCTCATATCAGCATAACTCTTCTGTCGATCTCTTGCGGCTTGCATACGGCTCTTAATCTTAAAGATCTTCTCAGTAGTCTCGTGTATGATCTCGGGTCCAGTGAGTTGTGCTTCACCGACCTCTGCCCAACACACGGGTGAACGACACTTCCTACCATACAGTGCTTCGAACAGCGCTGCCTTAATGCTAGTGTGATAACTATTGTTGTATGAGAATTCCACCAGAGGTAGGTGTCTATCCCATCTATTTCCAAAGTCAATCACACAAGCTCTCAGCATATCTTCTAAGGTTTGAATGGTCCGTTCACTTTGACCGTCAGTTTGGGGATGGTACGCAGTGCTCATATCCAACTGCGTTCCCAATGCCTTTTGCAGTGACTTCCAAAACTGCGAAGTAAATCGGCTGTCTCGGTCGGAGATTATAGACACAGGCACACCGTGCTTCGTGACTACTTCCTCCAAGTACGTCCTTGCTAACTTATCCATTCCATCAGTCTCCTTGATGGGTAGGAAATGAGCCGATTTGGTGAGTCGGTCAACGATTACCCAAATCGTGTCGAATCCGGCTGCGGTCTTTGGTAGCTTGGTAATGAAATCCATAGTGATCCTTTCCCACTTCCATTCTGGCAGTTCGGGTTGGACCAATAATCCTGATGGTTTCATATGTTCGGCTTTGACTTTGGCACAAGTCAAACACCTGCTAACGTATGTAGCAAAATCCGCCTTCATGTTCGGCCACCAATACAACATCTTCAGACCATGATACATTTTATCAGATCCCGGATGTATGGAGTACTTTGACTTATGCGACTCATGCATAATCAAGGATCGTAGGTCACCATGGCATGGTAACCAACTCCTATTATCAAGGCATAACGTTCCATCCGAACGTGCTTCCAGCTTCTTTATCATTCCTCCAACATCTTCAGTCTTGAGAATTTCTCCCTCGACTGCTTCTTTCTGAGCCTTGAGAATTAAGGATGGAAGGTCTAAGTCAATGGTCATCATTAAAGCCTTCACCCTAAGAACTCTCTCCTTTCGACTCAAAGCGTCGGCCACGACATTTGCCTTGCCTGGGTGATAACGGATCTCGCAATCGTAATCACTGAGCAACTCTAGCCAACGTCGTTGTCTCATGTTGAGTTCCTTTTGATTCAAAATATGTTGTAGACTCTTATGATCAGTGAATACAACACACTTAGTACCATAAAGGTAGTGTCTCCAAATCTTCAAGGCAAACACCACTGCTCCCAACTCTAGGTCATGAGTTGTGTAGTTCTTCTCGTGCACTTTTAGTTGTCTTGATGCGTAAGCTATGACCTTAGTCCTTTGCGTCAGTACTGCACCTAACCCTTTTATGGATGCATCACAATACACCACAAAGTCTTCATTACCCTCGGGTAGGGCTAGTATAGGTGCTTCACACAACATCTGCTTCAATGTCTGGAATGCCAAATCTTGATCCTCCTTCTACTCAAACTTCTTATCCTTTTGAGTCAATTCCGTCATTGGTTTAGCTATCTTGGAGAAACCTTCAATGAATCTCCTATAGTAACCAGCAAGACCTAAAAATTGACGGATCTCCGTGGGTGTTGTTGGAGTCGCCCAATCCTTTACGGCCTCGATCTTAGCAGGATCAACGTGAATACCACTGCTGTCGATCACATGCCCAAGGAATTGCACTGTGTTTATCCAAAACTCACATTTGGAAAACTTTGCATATAACTTCTCCTTCCTTAGCAGCTCTAATATGGTCTTCAAATGTTCCTTGTGCTCCTCTTCATTACGAGAATAGATGAGAATGTCATCGATAAATACAATCACAAACTTGTCCAAGTATGGTTTGCAAACTCGGTTCATGAGATCCATGAATACCGCAGGTGCGTTTGTCAAACCAAAAGGCATAACTTGGAACTCGTAGTGTCCGTACCGGGTTCTAAAAGCCGTTTTATGAACGTCTTCCTCTCTAACCCTTAGTTGATGATATCCTGACCTTAAATCGATCTTCGAGTATATGCTAGATCCTTGCAATTGGTCGAAAAGATCGTCAATCCTCGGCAATGGGTAGCGGTTCTTTATCGTCAGCTTATTCAATTCTCGGTAATCGATACACATTCTAAAGGATCCATCTTTCTTTTTGACAAATAAGACCGGCGCTCCCCAAGGTGAGGAACTTGGTCTAATGAAACCTTTGTCAGAAAGTTCCTTTATCTGTTCAGCTAACTCTGTCATCTCGGCCGGTGCTAGACGGTATGGGGCTCTAGCAACAGGCGCGGCTCCTGGTGTAAGCTCGATGTGAAACTCCACTTGCCGTGTTGGTGGTAGTCCGGGTAAATCCTCTGGGAATACGTCCAGAAAGTCTCTAACGATCGGTACATCTTCCACCTTCTTCTCGTGATCTTCTTCTCCTTCCTTTTGTGTTACTTGAACCAAGAATACCGGACATCCCTTCTCAATGTATCTTTGGGTCCTGATACATGAGATGACTTCCAATCTTGATCCATTCTTCACTCCACTTCTTTCGCCTTGTATGATGAGTACGTCGTTTCCATAAGGAACACGGACACACTTCTCATGACATACAATCTCCGCGTGATGCTTCGACATCCAATCCATTCCAATGATGACGTCAAAACTTCCCAATTCTATAGGGAGTAGGTCGATACTAAACGAACGACCTTGTCACCTTACACTACATCCTTTCAGAATAACGTCGGTGGTTACTGACTTCCCATCGGCTAATTCTACATTATACTTAACGTCTAACGCAGTAGGGGTAACATTTAGGCGTTCACTAAATACAGACGACACAAAACTCCTATCCGCACCAGAATCAAATAGTACTGAAGCATAGTTGTTATTGACTAGAAACGTACCAGTCACAACATTGTTGTCTTGCACAGCAGCTTCAACACAGAGATGATACACTTTGCTGGGTGCCGTGAATCCTCCAGGAGTACTAGTTGTGGCTCGGTTATTCCCTCCTCGGTTCCCTTGATTCTGCTTCTGGTTCCCGTGGTTCTGATTTTGATTCCCTCGAATCTGGTTACTACGACCTTGGTTCCCACTGCTTGGACATTTGTTCTTGTAGTGACCTTTCTCTCCACATCCAAAGCAAGTGACATTTGCTCCTTAGCCACCTTGCGTTCCAGGTCCTCTTTGATTAGTAGAACGAGGTGGTGCTCGACATTCCTTTGCCTTATGTCCCGCCTTCCCACAATTGTAGCACGTAGGGGGACATGCTCCTTCGTGGTGTCGGCCACATTTTCCGCAGAAAGGAAGTCTTCCAGCGTAGTTTCCAGTATTTCCTTGTCCAACAGTGAACACTCTTGCTACTTCTTGTCGCTTGTTCTGGTTGTAGTTGTTTGGGTTGTTGCTGTTGTTGGTATTGTTGTTGTAGTGGTTGCCAGACCACTTTCTTTTATCCCCAGTATTTTCTCCCAACTCCTGTACCACTTGGTACATCAGACTCTGAGCCATGTCGATTGCCTCGTGCAAATCAGTCGGCTTGGATGAAGTCACATTCCCTTTGATGCTCAAAGGTAGTCCTTCAATGTATCGCTCCAACAATCGATCATCGTTGGGCACTATTTCAGGACATAACAAGATCAGCTCTTGAAAGCGCTGATTGTAAGCAGTAAGAGCAGTACCCTTGACCTTCAGGTTCCACAGCTCAACTTCCATCTGCTTGACTTCATTTCGTGGGCAGTATTTCCTCACAAACATAGCTTTAAATTCACTCCAGGGCGTCGCTTGGGCAACGTCAATGGTCACTGCACGAGCATAGACGTTCCACCAAGTCAAAGCACCATCCACTAACGTGCTTGACGCAAACTTCACCTTGTCGGCTTCAGCGACATTGCTAATCCCAAATTGGGATTCTAGCTTCTCAAACCATCTGGTTAATCCTACTGCTCCTTCAGTACCGCGGAAACTTACTTGCGTAACTGCACGAAATTCCTTGTAGGTACAAGTTCGTGCAATAGCATTAGTAGCTCCTTGGTTGGTCTCCTCCTGTGTGCTAGCTGTACGATTTGCTTCAGCGGTCGCGAGTGCCTCGGCCACTCGTTCGGCTATCATTTGGCTTAGCATGACGGTGTCAATTCCACCGGTAGCGGCTGGCGGATTCTGCGTTTCGGATCTTCTAACTGGCTCCATAATCTAACAAGGTAATAGGATAATGAGTTTTGCCAGACATAACATGCATGGCACACACAACACAATTATGAAATGCTCCAGGATATAATACACAATATATAATGATCTCACAATTTTTGCAACTCATAATATCATTCATAGAATCGTTTGATAGTACATCATAGTTTGTCATAACATAATAAAAGAAAATAAAATACCAACTAGCTAAGATAAACTTCAAAGCTTAGTGGTCATACAAGGATAGGTCGATGGTACAAGATAAATCTAACTAGTGCCCTCACGGCACTGATGAAGCTCCTTCTCCAACTCTGCTAACCTCCTCTCAACCACGAGCTCACGAGCCTGGGAATCTCTCAGTCTAACATCGGTATCATGACAAGCGGCTCTAAACCTCTTATCCAAGTCTGCAACAGGGTCATCCACTGGTGCCTCTAGTCCGCCTGTCTCCACCAATGGCTCTACTTCCCAACGGGTCATCAGGCTCCCAATCTCCTCAAGACGAGCGTTCGGCATGGATTCCATCTGATCAAGAACAGTAAGAAGCTGTCCTCGTAGACGGGTCACACATACTGTCAACACTGTCTCATCCCTATCTGGACTCTTCTTCGCCAGTGCCTCCAACTTATCCTGCACTTCATTATACTCTTCACCTAAAGCCTCTACAGCATCCTCCAACCTGTTCAACCGTGTCGTCACACATCCATCTGCCGCCCCAAGCATCACCACCGTCGACGTAGCTCTCCTAGGAAGAGGAGTCGTAGCTCTCGGTCCAGTAGAGATACCAGCATCAGTAAGCATCTCCTGGTACACTGCAGGTACAGTCTCTGGTGGTGGTAGTAGTAATGGTGTCTCTGGGACAGAACTGGCAGGTGTGCGGGCTGCATGCCTGTCAGTGGCAGTGAAAGGTATGAGAGGTCGGTAAGGTGAAAGTGGTGGTCGAGCAGCTCTCCCCCGAAGGCGTCGTCTCACATAGTAGAAAGGTAGAGTACCAGGTGCTGGAGCAGGAATAGCAGTCCTTTCTCCTTCGTCTTCAGATGAAGATGAGGAGATGTGTGCTAGGGAAACCTCAGGAGTAGCGGCATATGCAGTAGGAGGGTCCTCAGTGTCTGTGACCTCCATAGGCTCTCCTTCCCCATCTGTAAACTCCATCTCATCATCCTCTATCTCCTCTACCGTCTCATCTCCAGTCACTGATGTCTGACCTGGTGACTGCACCACGTCAGTGTCTAAGTCATCCTCTCCTCCGCCTTCTAGGCTAAGCACATCGTCAGCTGATGCATCAGGAATACGGATCGGTGAATGACGAACCTCCTCAGTCTCTCTCTCTGTATCGTCATCTGAAACCATCCGGTACCACGGATATCCTGATGGCGATCCTCTAGGTAGTCCTACTGATGAACTGATGGTCGACTGTGAACTACGGTTGTAGTACGCTCCTGTAGACGTGGAATCATCAGATGAAGACATCGCTGTAATCATAAACAAAATAAATGTGTGTAAATATCTTATAAAATTAGTCCGTAAAAAGGACATGAACATAACATAGCAATCATTGTTGAATCCACATGTATCCCATATAACATAATTCAGATTTCGTTGTTGCACATGTAACCTATGTAAATATACCTCGTAATTGTTAAATCACATGTATCCCATTTATTACTTATGTATCTACATATACTTAATACTTACAATCCGTATGATAATCGATTAAACATAGAGCAGTTATAGTCTAGAGTTACTAAATGCAACCTAGTTCTCTATAACTATGGCTCTGATACCAATCTGTCACACTCCCAAAATATCAGAGTATAATGGCGACAAGGGAGTGGTGACGTCATGATTATCATACGCACATAGTCACAAAGAACGACCTCTAAATGAGACGTTCGGAAAATAGATCACTTGTAATTAATAAAATAAATATTTTAACAAAGTGCGGAAGCATAAACTGAATACGGTTACAAAACATAGTTTTCTCAAATGGTACAAATGATCGTTGTTTCAAAGAAATGACGGCAATGCATGAGACCTCATTTAGCATCTTCCTTCTTAATACCTGAGAAAAACATTGCTAAAGTGTCAACATAAAGTTGGTGAGTTCATAGGTTTAGTTAAGTGGAAATGTTTAATGAACCACAAGATTTTCCCAAATGTGATGACAATATAACAGATACAAAGTCATCCCAAAAGTATTTATTACAGTCTAAGCTCGTGACACCGAAGCGTTAACAACACCGGCAGTATAATCATATAAATGTAGCCCAAACTAGATGCCTAAACCCACGACATCCTATCTCTGACTCAAATGAAACTGTGCCCGCTTGTCCCCTTGTTGGACAAGACAGACAGGGACGTCAATCCCGATAGATCTATCCATTACATTCGCGCTTACACAAAGTAATTAACGGTTCACGATTCACGGGCCAAAGCAACTGGGTTTTTAGTGGGACTTAGACTAATATATAAATCAGTAAATGCACTTGTGTTCACACGTTAAAATCAAGCAATGTCTCACCCCAAAAAGCAGTGAAAATAGTAAAGTATGGGGCTATAAACTCACCTCGTTAATTCAGCAAAGAGAACGAAGATAAAATAGCTCGAGAGTACGGTTACGCTAGCCGCGACCTAATTAATTATGAGAATCGAGTTACGATACGAAAAATTATATCAATAAGGACACGACACCCTAGTTGTGCTTGACGAAACCATACGTTTACGGAAAAGTACGATAAATAAAAGTCGGTTTATTAAACGGTCGGGTTTTACGGGTCAAATTATATCCTAAATTTACAAAATTCGTTTATGGGCTTTTAACTAAACTAAATATAAATACACAAGGCCCAAATGGGTCCAACACTTCACTCACAACCGGCCCAAGGGTCATTAGACCCGGCCCGGCCCATGGGCGGAAATAACAAGGAACGGAGGAGTAAATATGCGTGTATCACACACACAACTCTCCATAACAGAGAGTTATACTCTCTCTCTTCCCTCGATAACAACTCCACCGCCCCAATCTCTCTCTCTCTTAAATCTAGATCGGTTCAACCCCTATCCATGGCTAATATCTTATCAGTTTGAATGCATCAATCAAATATGGGTGGTCTGAGGTGTTTAGATCGCGTGAGATGTGGGGTTTAATCCCCACATCAAACCGATTGGGTTTTCTGATGTGTTCATCCTTGTGGTTACGTCAATCTCCAGCCAAAAACAAAGATAAGTTTGTTTTTCCTTGTTTTCTTTTAAAAGTTAATTGATTTTCGATTTAATAAAGATCAGTGGGTTTGATTGATTTGTATAAACTTGTTGTGAATCATATAGTTCTCGGTTTTAAAATAAATGAATTTAGGGTTTTGAAATATTTGGGGGTTTTCATCAAACTCGGGTTTAAATGCAATTAATTGATGTTTTCTATTATAAAATCAAACTAATTTCAATATATAATCAGTTTATAAAAATTAGGGTTTTGGTTAATTGGGGGTTTTTGCATATCACGTTTTCAATTAAATTAACTATGGGGTTTGGGTTTAGATTAGGTTTAATTAACGTTTTAATCAATAAAAATTCGATCTAGGGTTTTCATAAAATTGGGGGTTTTTATGTTCGGCTGTTACCCATGTTTATGTGGTGTTTTTGAAATGATGAAAAGTGTTAATTAAATGTTTAAAAGGGTTTTTAATTTTTAGGGTTTCGATTTGAAATGGGGGTTTTTATACCCGCGGCATGATTAAGGGTTTAAGAATGTTTCTGTAAAATAAAAATTGGTTTAGACATTTAGATTGGTTGGTATTGATTGTTGATAGTTTTGGCAGTAAGTAAGAACTTGGTTGGTTTGATTTGATTCTCGGTTTGGCCTTAATTGGGTCTCGGTTTGGCCTAAGTCGGGGTCATCGGCTTGGTCTAAGTCGGGTCTCGGTTTGGTTGACAGAAAAGTAAAATCATAGACATGTTTGTATTAGTTATAAAGTTTGACCAATTTCAGTTTTTAGTAAAAAGAATAAGACCTTTACAATGACTAACACATTGATTTGTTTATTCGCAGGTTTGTACCAAAACGAGCACAACTAGGACTTCATAAAGGAAAGACGAAAAGACGAAAGACTCACAATGGGATGCTATGTTCGGTTTGCAGGTTCGGACGGGATGGAAGACTCTTTCGGTTTTGCAGGTTGGACGCGACGTGTGGGTCGGCTGGACACTAACCTTCACCTTCCCAGGAGTTGTATTTTGAAAGACTTGTGCAGATTTTTGTGTTTGTAATTTGGACTGAGATAAACTTGTATTTGGACATTGGATAAACTTTGGGTTTGTATATAAACATGTATTGTTAGTCTAGGTTTACCTTCAAACTGAAAATGGTAACTTGTGATATACCCAAATGGGGTAAACTAGGCATGTGTGCTGTCCTTTAGTGGGGAAATAAACTATGAAGTTTATTTGTAGTTAGTCATGTGACAGAAATTTGGGACACTTGTAAGGCAAGCTTGGTAATAAACATAAATGAAAGTTTATACTCAATATATGTGCAATGCTGTGACAGTTATATACTCGACTCGGTTTCACGATGTTTAGGTTTTAGACGCGAACTGAAATAAACATGACTCAATAACCATTTGACACACGATCCCAAAACAAAGCAATTGTGCGAGACTCACGTAATCTAGTAAACATATCAAATAAGCGTACGACAAAACATAAAACGCCCACAAACTTCGTGTATTGCATTCAACTTAATAATCGCGAAAACTCGAGATGTTACATATGCTCACCCTAAAAAGGGCTTTGTCCGCAAAGCAAAATAATTAACACGTTCCTGTCGACAACTCGTCGGTAAACAGTTAAAATACTCGTACTACATGAATAAATTAAGATGGAAATTTGACGAATGTCACATTACATGTTCAAAGCTTTCATCTAATGACAACAGATCTTCCTCAGAGCTTTCAAAGCTTTCATCTGATGATAGCGTATCTTCTTTAGAGCTTTCAGAGGAATCAATGATGATAACATCTGTAAATTACAAGACAAATTTTAATAAATTCAGATACTAACAACCACCCAGATACTCAAAACAAATAAAACATTCATATAAAAACTTATTATAGGTTAAAAGTTAATATATTAACCTCCCTGCAACAGTCTCTGTTTGAAATGTTGGAATTCCCTTTCAAGCTTTTCCACCCTATTATGTAGGTTAGAAAGAGCAGCTGTGGTATCAGTTTCCATTGAACCATTTCCTTTTTCTTTTTTTTTTCAAGTCACCTCCTGTATCTACATACCATAATACCGCATAAGTTAACTACAAATACATAATCACATGTTTGCTATAAAGTTTAACAGCTACACATAAACGACATCTTAAGCCCGTTTGCTCTTCGAGGTAGATATCTCCACGATTCCTCTATCTTGTGAACATGTTCATCTTCGTACCCAATATATGAATCCAATATGGACCTACTTCTTTTTTGTTTATCCTTTTTTTATGTAAGTAGCTCAAAATTTGACATTCGCATTCGGTCTTTGATTGATATCAATATCATCAATACCCATGAAAAAGCGAATATGAGTGCCAAAGTAAGAGGTCCTTTACTAAAAAGGCTAAACAAAAAGATGTTAATGCATATTGAATTCACATATTGGGCATGAAGATGATGATTTTCACAAGAAAGAGGAATCATGAAGATATTTACCTCGAAGAGGAAACGGGCTTGAGATGTCGTCTATGTGGAACTGTAATACTTTATAGCATACATGTGATACCGAAGCTAGTGAATAACTATATTTCTCTAAAGGTTAAATCTTAGTTTACTTACCTCCCTTCAACTGTGTCTGTTTAAGAAGTTTGAATTCCCTTTCAAGCTTTTCCACTCTATTATCTAGATTAAAAAATGCTTTATCAACTTCTGTTGATCCCTTGCCTTTTTATTTTTTCTTTAAGTTAGCTCTTGTATCTGCATCAGCATATAACCAACATATAAACAACATAGTATATGAACCAATGCAGCTAGGAAAACGTATAGACTTCCTGGCCAACATTTTTGAATCTAAGATGGCATCGACAGAAGAACCTACATATTTTCGTTTACCCTTTTTTATGTAAGCCCCTCTTGCTATGGCCGTCACATTATTTTTTTCATGGGCATCACTACCATCAACTAAGGTCTTTACTGAGCGACCCGTTTCCTTTTTGTTGATTGGTCGAAGGATTTCCTTCCCATTTGTAAATTTTGGCGCTTAGCGGCATCAAATTATCCGAGTCGTCACTCTGAACACGCTCACTCTCACTTTGAATTTCAGTATCGAAATATAATCCACACATGGATCAATCCAAATACTAAATGCATGATATAAACCACACAAGTCTGTATCTAGATACTCAACTGGAAAGAGTATTCGGATACTGAAACTGAAACTAAAAAGAGAGTATTCATAGTGGTGACTCAGAAAACTTGCTACCCCATGAAGCCCCAAAATTGGGAACTAGGAATGAAAACATTCGACCAATCAACAGAAAAGAAAAGGGTTGTTTATTAAAGACCGTAGTTGATGTTAACAAGGACCATGAAAAAGGGAAATGACACGGCCATAGTAAGAGGTACTTACATAAAAAAGGGTAAACGAAAAGATGTAGGTTGTTCTATCGATGCCATCTTAGATTCAAAAAAGTTGGCCAGGAAGTCTATACGTTTTCACATCATGATAATCAAACCTAATCTCAACTCAAATGTTTACGCTCTGTTCTCGAGTCTTATTTTAAAGGAATGAAAGGGGGTGGAATGGGAAGGGCAAAGTAGGGGAGGATATTTTAGTAAAACCAACCATTAGCTAACAACACAACAAGGAAGATGAAAATACATGATGTTATTCCTTTATGACCAGGACAAACGAAACTCATAATCTAACTCAGAAAGATGCAAATACATGATCTGACTCCTTTTTTACTATACCTAATAACTTGATCAGAATGTATTTTAGCATGATCAAAAAATTAGCATGTAATGGACATATATAAAGGAGATGCCAATTACGAATAACTTATGCCAAAGGTAGAAACCCTAGTAGAAATATATAAAATGTGGATGAATAATTAGGATATAAATGTAATTTTATACAAGCCTAACCCATTTTTCTTCCCAATCCCCCCAAAATTGGGCGGAACAGATATACATAAAAATGCCTCCACCTTTCCTTCCTTCCTCCTTCCCGTTCCCTACCCTTTATTCTTCAAAAAAACTTAAGAACAACATTTTTTTTAATTTCCCTTTCCATACTCTTCCATCCCTTTAAAAAAAAACTTGAGAACTTAAGGTTTCTAGTATGACCAACCCCTTTTTTAAAAATTTATGGTGTGTTTTTCTTAGCTTATATAATGGGCTTATATAAGCCATTTTTTGCTTATATAAGCCTATGTTTAATAAACTTATAAGCCCATGGCTTATATAAACTTAAGTTAACATGAGGATAAAATGGTAAATATGTAATATAAGCCCAAACCTTCCTAAAAAAGCCACATTTTTATGGCTTATCATAACACCCATATATAAGTTTATATGCCCACTAATATAAGCTTAGCCAAACACTTGGTTTGAGCTTATAAGCCCATTATATAAGCTAAACCAAACACCCCCTTATCTCTTGTATCTACATCATCATATAACCAACAGAATACTTTAACCATTTATCATTTTCACTACTCCTAAAACATTACATAGTAAATGTTAGAAATACGTTTTTAACGTATATTAGAAGTATCGGTCACTCCACAATATTATTAATGTTGTATAGCTCGTAGTTAATGTTTGCTTATTTAGTTAAGTTAGAAACCGACCCATGGGCTTGTCATGGGTCGGCCCAAGCCCATCAGTGGCTTGGATATAAATACCCCTTTCCACCATGGAAAGGGGTTGGTTGTTGATTGTTTCTTTTTCCCAATTGAATGAAAAACACATATTCCTCTCTCACTTCCTCTCTCACTTTCTCTCACTAGTTTCTCTCTCTAGAAATCTTCAACCAACTTCATTGATTCATAAGATTATCAACATTCTTCAATTGGTATCAAGAGCCATGGGGTGATTTAAGGTAATGATTTGTGTTGTTCTTTAGTTTTTGATTGTATTAGTGTTCTTTAGGAAAATCTATCTTGATTCTTGAAGTTTTTGGTGATTTTGTTGTTGGGATTAGTAGATAAGTATTGGGTTTTACTTCTTTTAGTAGAAATCACAAAACTTTTCGGGTAATTTGGTAAAAATATGGGTTTGTTCTTAATATATTTAGTCGACTGTTACAATACACGAACCAACTTTTTCCCAGTAAAGTTCCGAACCAATATCTTCCGAACCAAAAGTTCCGGATCAAAGAGTTCCGAATCAGTTTCTCCCGAATCAAAAGTTCCGGATCAAAGAGTTCCGAATCAGTTTCTTCCGAACCAAAAGTTCCGGATCAAAGAGTTCCGAATCAGTTTCTTCCGAACCTAAAGTTCAGGATCAAAGAGTTCCGAACCAGTTTCTTCCGAACCAAAAGTTCCGGATCAAAGAGTTCTGAATCAGTTTCTTCTGAACCAAAAGTTCCGGATCAAAGAGCTCCGAACCAAATCTTCCGAATCAACAACTGTTTCGAATCAAAGAACTTCCGAATCAGATTCTTCTGAATCAACACTTTTCAGATCAAGGAAGTTCCGAACCAGTTTCTTCCGAATCAACAATTGTTCCGAACCAAGGGATTTTTTACTTGTTCTTTCAACGATTTTTAGAGGATTTAATCTTGGTTTCTTACACAAGAACTCAAACACAACTCACAACTTTACTTCACTGCTCGATCAACCGACAATCTTTGTCTCTTTGAAGTGATCAAAATGAATCCGAATTCATTAATGCCTTAGATGACATCACTTATGGATATTTCCGTCATTACGGGAACGGATAATCGCCCTCCAATGCTCATTAAAGAAGTCTTTGAAGCATGGCAAGGCCGTATGATGTCATACATTAAGGGAAAACCGACATATGGGAGGCTTATGGTCAAGTTAATTCTAAATGGTCCACTTGATTATGGTACCATCGTGGTTAACAATGTGACTCGACCACGGGAGTTTGAAGAACTTACACCAGCTCAACAACTTGTTGCCGATGCAGACGAAAAGGCTCTTCAAACCATTCTCCAAGCTCTTCCACATGACATCTATCGAATGGTAAGTCAATATACGGTTGCAAAGGATTTATGGGAACGTCTAAAAGTTTTGCTACAAGGTACGTCTCTCACTAAACAGGAACGGGAATGTCAGTTGTATGATCTGTTTGATAGATTCACGTACAGTCCAGGGGAAACGCTTCACGACTATTACTTCAGATTCACTACTCTCATGAATGATTTGAATGTATACAATCTCGTGTTTGCTCCATTCCAGGTTAACACCAAGTTTTTGAATACTTTACCTCAAGCTGAATGGGGTGAGTATATTACCGATGTTAAGTTAACCAGGGATTTGCATAAGTGCAATTTGGATCAACTCTATGCTTTTCTTCAGCAGCATGAGAAACACGTGATCATGCACCGTTCGCCTCGAGGTATGTACCCTGATTCTTTAGCTTTAATGGCAAATCAACCAAGCTTGTCATACAACAACACTCCTTATATCATGGGACACCAAGCCTATCATCCATCACCGTACATGACTCCAAGCTTCCCCCAATATTCGATTCTGCCGCAACCACCCACCTCACATCAGCAACAATATTGGTTTAATGCACCTTCGTCTCGGAGAGAACCACAAGCATCACAATATGCCTCATAACCTCACCCATATTCACCAGCAAGCATTACACCTTATGCTCAGTCATCATATTCTTCTTATCAAGAAAATGCAGCATATCCATTAAGCTACTCTAACCACATGAGTATTCCTTCTAGTGCTTATGCAGCTCAACAAGACCAAGCAATGTATTGTGATAATGATGAAGTCCCCATTCCTGAATTCAAACAAGGAACTGACCCAGTTGAAGTGTTAGCCACTATGTCTGCTTATCTCACAAGGACATTGATCAAACGAGGATTTAGAGGACCAGCTCCTACTAACAATCAGTTGAGGAATTCATCCAATTCTCGACAACAAGCTACTATTGAGAATGGCAGGGTAATGGTTCAACCTATTCAACCTTATCAGGGGAGACCCACTACATCAACCACCAATGCGCGCACGGTCAATCCTGCTCTAATGGTCAACACTCCTCCATGGGCTAATTCCACAGGCAAGTTGAGAATGATTACATGCTACAACTGTAAGGAAGAAGGTCACATGTCCAGGGATTGCACAAAACCCAAGAGGAGAAGGGATGGTCAATGGTTTGCAGAGAAGATTTATTTGGTAAACGCTCAGGCACAAGGACAGGAACTTGATGAAGAGGAGCTTGCATTTCTTGCTGATCCAGGGATTGCTGAACAAGAAGTTGTCACTACACAGAATGCAGCATACCAAGCAGATGATCTGGATGCTTATGATTCAGACTGTGATGATCTTCAATCTGCTCAGGCAGCTCTTATGGAAACTATCTCTAGCTTTGGGTCAGATAAAATATCTGAGGTACTTACTAATACCACTGATACTAGTATTCAACCACATCAAGTTGGGCAAGAGAGTGCTGATCCGAATGAGTCTTCGGTGGTGAGTCTTTCAAATGAGGAGACAATCAATGATAGTAATATCAATGTGAGTCCCCAGACTTTGAGTGAATCACAACCGGGAGCCATTTCGCATATGCATACTCCTGCTCAACAAGATTTGGTCATGGTTACTGCTACATTACTTAGCCAAATGAATACTGCACTCTTAGAAACCCTAGCTAAGAATAAGAGTTTGTCTGCTGAGCTTGCTTTGTGCAACGAAAAAGTTCAAACTTTGGAATTAGTTCCTGCGTCCACTGTTCTAACAAATCCCGAATATGATCATTTTCGAAACAAACAAATGAGTCATTTGCAAGAAATTGAAACCTTAAGAGCAGATCTTTCTAACGAACTTAAAGAAAAAGAGTTAGTGGTCACTAATTTTCACAAACTTCAAACGGATTTTGAACTACTCGAGTCTAAAAAGAATGAAATGGAAATTAATGCGGCTAATAAGATTAGAAGTTTAGATTATTTGCTTTTAAGACAATACGCTTCCTCTCAACTAGTGCACTTATTTGACGCATCGTTTAGAGAGTTTAACTTATCGCGTCAAAAAGGCCTTCCCCCTAACCCACGATATGCAAAACAAGCTGTTATCCATAGTCCAAGACTTTATAATGCAACCCAATTAGGATTGGTCTTAGACCCGATTGTTATTTTCGAGGATCGCACAAATAAGGATCTAGTTGATGAGAATCGGTCATACAACTTCGCAAAATATCCCGAGTGTGATTATTTTAAAATGAATCAGGAGCTTGCAAAAACGGATTTTAGAATTCGCTTCCATATGGATAAAGATCTCATCACAGCACCAACCTACATGTTAAATGAAGAAAACCCTAGTACACTTCCTACACTTGTCAAAATGGAAGGACCTAAGGAAATTCCAAAGGATCTTCCACCTGTTAGCACTGTATGGTTAAACTTGCAAGAGATTAATCAATACTTTGCTAGTTTTGACAAGGTCATCCGGGAATGTACGACTTCAAATGGCCTAAACGCCGGAGAATGGGCTTTCGAACACATGAACGAGGTGTTTAAGAATGAGATCAATCCGTTTGTCGAAAGTCTAAAAAGAATTTTTGCATCTCTTTCGGAAAATCTCGAGTTTGAAATTGCAGAAGTTCAAAAAGTGTTTTATGAAATGGACACCGCTTACGAACTACAATTAATTAAAAAGGAAAAGATTTTATCCGAATATGACCGATTCTTGTCCCAAGTAATTTCATGTGATGTGCTTACTACTGTGAATGTTAATTATTCGAATGAGCTTACATCCGCTATGATTAAATGTGATGCTGTGAATATATGTGATGATGTGTGTGATCTCTCTATAAATGTTGCTGATACTGTAAATGAGGTAGATAATCATTTCCCTTTCACCAGGTGGGCCTCCTTGGGTGTGTACTTTTTTCCATTCTCTTAGATGAGAGCCGATCTACTTTGGTTAGCCGAAAAGACTCGTAAGGGAATCGGAATAGAATCTATATGAGCGTCATTCTTTCAGCGGGGGTTGCTAATGCTAATACCAGAGGAGAGTAGTTCCCCAGCGGCGATAGGTGATATCTGTGACCAGCCCCGGCCCCGGATCACATCCTTCACCCGCTCCTAACTGTGAAACAAGATTCTATAGAAAAATGAAGTGAAGCAAGCGGCCCTTTCGCGACTCAAACTGCCGGTACGCTTTCCGGCTCGCAAGCGATCAAACGGGCGGAGGCTCTCTATTTGCTTGCAATGCCTCGTCCATTCGTTGGGTGATCCCTTGCTCTCACGTTCGAGTGTTTGCTCGTCGTTTAGGCCGGTGAGTGAGATTTCTGCTTATTTCAGTCACCTCCGGGCTTCTTCGCACCTGGATAGTACTAGGACCCTTGTGCCCCGGCCCCTGATCAGAAAAAGCTGCCCGCCCTATGACCCACAACTCAAAATGAGCCTTGCTACGAGACGCGGACATTCCCCATGCTGCGGTTCCCTCCGGTCCGTTCCCGGGTTGGGTTAGGGGAACATCCGAGCGATTTCCTTCGCGGATCCAAACGCGCTCACAAGGCGCACAATAAGAATAAGACCAATAGAGACTTCATAAGAGACCATTTGAGCTGCAGATCGTAATGCTCCTAGAAAGGCATATTTCGAATATAGAGGAGTGAAAGTTCCCAACAATCAATGACTTTTTAATTTCCTTATATGAACCGTACGAGCACGTCCTTTGTCACCCTCCACCGCGCTTACGGCTCTATACCCCAACCCAACTTGCTCTGACCCCGGGTCCTTCCTTTCTATTCCTCGGTAAGTGGACCGTAGGAGCATGGGGGGCGGTATCTGCTTTTGACTGATAGAAAGCATCCCTCTTTTGTCCCTCCTGACCGAACCCGCCAAAAAACAAAAATATAAATAGAGAAAGTTTTGATTGCCGGGAGAGTTGCGTCGGAGACATCTTTATCTGAGGAGGAGGCTTTGTCGTCCGGCTCCTCATAAATGATGTTAGGATGGGCCGGCCCCTCCTCGGGGTCCTAAAAAAAAAGAGAGGGAACAAAATCACTTTCTTTCAGTGACATATCTAATCAGACTGAATAGGATTTTGAGAGCTGTCACGATCATTCACATCTATTTCAGTAGGCAGGAAGGGCGCGGAAGCTACCGTTTCTAGAATGAAAGCAAGCTAGCGACTCTCCTAGTAGCGAAGGAAAGGGGCATTCGGGAAGCGACTAGTCGCTTCTGGCGAAGCTTCTAGAAGGCCACCGAGAGATCCATATACCAGTCATGAGCGATAGCAAAGCCTAGAGAGGCGTAAGCAGTAGCTTCTAGGACGAAGCCGAGCCACTAGTGGAGTGGCCAAGGAGGCCTACTATACCGATACTGGATTAGTAACCGGTGAAATCCTCAAATCAAAATGTCAGTGAACTATTGAAGCTATCAGTGTGATTGATCAGACAAGTACCAAGGCTTTCGGTAGACTTCTTTTATTTCCGAATTTGCTTGCGACAAGTCCTAGCATTAGTATGAGTTCGTTGACCGCGTAAGGGTGATCCATCTTGATGACGAATTCCACGATAACAAGAAATAGAAATTAATCGTTCGATGTCTGCTCGTTCTCCCCTCTTCAATTCCCAATGAACAACATGATCTTGACCTATCATTTGTTCAATTTGGTTGATCTGATACTTAGTTAATTCTTTTATCTTTATGTTCCCACTGATACCTAATCGATAACGAACCAGAATGGCTTTTTTAGGCCCAATTCCATCTATTTTTGTTGAGGCAATTCTGACTTGTTCATCGGCAACTGATCTAGCTCCTGAAATATATAACATTCTTGATCCTTCCTTTTACTAGTCTTCTCGGCTGGAATCAAAAAAGATTCTCCGCTCTGCTCCTACTCCTTCTTCTCCTTTAGGATAGGGTCGTCGTTGGTCCTTTTTTGCACTAAAAACTAGTCAGAGCAACTAACTGTCTACGTACGAAATTTACGGAACAGGAATCAGAAACCAGGCGGGATAAAAGGCAGTCCCTAGCGGGCTATCCGTCATTAACTCGAAGAAGTTGCAACAAGACCAGTATCGAACTGGGATTGCCTCTCTTTCAATCTTCGGAAGTGACTTTGTATCCCTTTCTAATGCAATATCTTCAATCAGATCTGTACGAGTGACAGGAAGAAGTCAGCTAGTTGCCATCCGCTCTGTCCCATTCTCCGATCTATGTCATATTAACCGATTCACCGACATTAGCCTCCGAAGACATGATCATCGGCTACCAACCAGCAGACATCATCTGGCTGGGTCTTGCCGGTATCAACAACGAGAAAAAAACTACCAAATGGAAACAGCAACTAACTATGGCTCTTGGTGGGCCCAGACAACGTCCTAGGCGTAGGGGAGATCGGAGCAACAGGTAACGCCTAGACGACGTTTTTATTCCTGGGCTGCAGTAAGTAGATCGAGAGGTCGTTTCGCCCCTTGTCCCCGAATATGGGTAATATGTTCTCATACAATGTTGCTCCAATCTGACCTAGCTGGTGAGCGATCCCAGTTCGCGACAGAGAACAAGACAGCAAGCGAGCGTACATTTGTTCGCTTCTTCTCCACCAAGCACGGAAGTTTAAGGATAACTGTAGGTCGGTGGCTACCTAAGGAAACTCCGATTCGATCCGCCCCCCGGCTGGGAGGCATCTACCTCATCCCGATCACAAGGAGAGGTTCACTATGATGGGGGGTACTTCTTTTTTGCCCTTCCGGAAAGAATGAAATGCATAGGGGACCATTCTTTTGTTGCGGCATGCTCCTCAGATTTACGGATTCACAGGGGGCCTCAGGCCCTACTTAGTTGACTGACAATGACAAAGGCTTGCGAAACTAAGTAGGGCCTTTTGAATTGAATCTTAAGTAGTCTATCAGTGGTGCAAAGCTAATTGCCCCTTTTCAGTAGGAGGCGAAAGGTTAGACCTTAGAAAGTCAGCGAACAGCGGTTCTTCTATGTAGGTATGGCGTTCCCCCTTGAATCTCCTAACGTCGAGCTAAGTGATTTCGTAACCTTTTCGTAGCGTAGTAGAATGAAGGCTACGCACCGACGCTCTCTTTTCTATTAGCCTAAGCGTCTTCGCTAACTCCCTCGCCTACTATACCCTACTATACCACTTTTAGGGTAGGCTAGGCTAACTCAGCCGCTTAAGCGCAACTCTCGAAGGGGCCACCAACCACCCGAATCACTGTAGCAAACCCTCCCTTTACTTTACTCAATGGATAGCGCTTATTCTCTTTCAATCAACAAAATGAGAAATGGGGGAGAAAGAAAGAGGTCTTTATTGAAGAGGCTTTGCACCCGGAATAGGACTAATGCAGATCCAGAAGAATGGGTCTGGGCTTTCGAAAAGATGAATATGCAAAGGGTAAGGTAAAGTTCATTGCACCCCTAGGCACAAGTCATCCTCGTACCGGGCTTGGACCATGTCTCCCGAACAATCTCAGTACATATGGCGCAAGACGGTTCCACATATCGAGGTCGGAATGGGATCGGGTGTTTTCACGTCTCACCGTAGTGCCCGGTTTGTCTTGATTTCCGATTGATGAACAAGAAGGAAAATGGAATTCTTGGATTTTCTGACTCGCCCCCGGCTACGTGTCCTTTGGACCCTTCGCCCGCCCGCCACCAGTGGA